>CM053788.1:17800000-18327500 GCA_028749045.1 Cupressus sempervirens
GATCTCAAATCTTGCATCCAATAATCCCTTGGATCACTTACACGAATTCAGTAAGTACTCTACTCCTTTTCACACTTTGCACTTCAACAACAATCTCAATACACATCATACTCTTTACAATTAAAGAAAACATCTTTCCTTTATACCACATCTTCATAATAATTCCTTGACTCAGCCTTGACGCTTTCCCAATTAATTAAAATAAGATAATTAATTAATTCCAATTACAATAGCATTGTTGGCTCACAGTCTATACAAAACTTCATGTGTGTGATACTAAAGCTTGCACACTCAATGAAATCAACATCTGACTATCCTCTATCACTACTTGATTGTGCATCTCTTCATTACATCTCATATGTAAGATAGCTAACAATCATTAGGAATTTCTTTCCCAATACTCTATCTCTAAACTGCTCTGTGTAAATTAGGTACAACTTCTATATATCTTTGACTCAAGCTCTACGTACTCAACCACATCATTAGGACATTGTGTCATACATGTCCATAATTATGCATGACCAGAAAATCAAACCATTTTTCATACCATCAAAATCTCTAACTGCTACTTTGTCAGTCTTTACAAAATCAATGCTATGTTGACATCAATGAAAACCATAGTCATGAATGCAACATATCAATACTATCTAAAGCTCAAGATACTCCTCAAAGTAGTATCATCAACATTCATGCTAACACATTAGTATGTTTATTTTGAGAGGAGGGCATGGATAATGGTTAAGAAACATAGAATTAATGGTTTAATGCCTAACACTCTCATGATTATTATTTTCAAGTTGCAATTGTTCTTTAAAGTTATAGTATTTATTATGCAAATTATGGGTTTATTTACAAAGTTTATATTGATTTGTATCTAGAGTAGATTTGAATAATGGGAAATCTACTTGTGCATGTTATTTCTATCCTTAATTTATTCTAGTAACATAAAATGGAACTTCAAAACACAAAAATGAATCAAGGTATGAATTGATTTGAAACTGCAAGAATTAATGACCAAGTTTGAGAACATTGGAAAAAAAATCTACATATCTTATTTTAAGATGTCATTAATAGGTTCAATGTTGGTTATACTTGAATTATTTAAAATTTTAATGTCAAACTAATTTTTCATTTTATATGAAAGTTTGACCAAACCTATGCAGATGAAGATCATACCCCTACAAATGGTATGATAAGTGGCCACTTGTATACTCAACTCTTGACTCAAAATTATATATAATAGATAATATTGTGCACTACAACATAAAATATAATATAAAATACAATAGATGGTGAGGATGCATTTTTTTATTTGGTTGAGCTTGTTTCTTCTTGTCATTTGAATTAGATATAGAAAATGATTTGGGGATATGATCAAAGCACATCCACTTACAAACTTGATTAATTTGTTACCTTGCTATATAGATGCCAAGATGATAAAATGTTTTCTTTTTCTTTGGTTTTTGTTTTCTTTTGTTGACTTAGAATTCTCTTATAACTATCTACTAGATAGTTCTAGTTTTGTTAATGTTTTCCATTTCTTATTATAACAACTCAAAAGATAGTATTGGTTTAAATAATGAGCATTCTATTTTGAAGGGGCAAGTTGAACTATTGTACAAAATTATGCCTCTCAATCCAATCTTATTATTAAAATTTATATTTTTTAAACATTTATTTGCAGTGTGAAGCACAATATATTTATTTGAATTATCATGGATAGAATTTGAAATTGTCCAATACCAACAAAGAGTAGTTTTAGGAGGTTCATGATAATGTTGTCAAAAATGACATACAAGATGATGATATATATTCCATAGAAGAAGAAAAATATTGATTTTGTCCCAAGCACTCAAACAATGAATGAAATAGTCATCTCCAATTTTCCTCAAAGTAGAAAGGTGAGAAATGAAAAAGTAATGATCTATACTTCATTTGAGCGACAATCAGAAGTTCAAGAATAAACACCTAGGGTTTCTTCTAGATAAAAAGGAAGGATGTGATGAACCATTTTGAACACCGTAGTATTTATAGAAGCAAATCAAAACAAGAAAGACACATTCTTCAATGGTGGGACAATGAAAATAGATACAACATCTACTAAAAAGTGGTAAATTATGGAATCAAGTTGTTCTCGCCATGGTGTCTCTTAGACAATAAATTAATCTCAAGACTAGTAGGAGCATGTCTTTCCAAACTATAAGAGAATATGAGATTATGAGTTACATATTCCCTCTAGCCATGATAGCTCTAAATTAGAAAATGACAAGTAGAGAAGCAGAAGAAAAACACCTCCCATTAAACTTCCCAAAAGAGATTATGGATGCAATGGAGACCAATTTTGGGATTGATAGAGCCATTGATTCTAGAAATATAATAATTGATACTCCTTAAAAAACTTATACATCTAGTGACAAAAAGTCTTCTCCAAATGAAAATTGATCGAATGGATAAATTTGATAGAATGAATGGAACATGTCAAGGATTAGTACACACTAACACTAAAGTTGAAAAGGGATACATGGGAACAAAGTGAAAGAAAACTTTGAGAACAACTAGTATGAAAGATACCATTCTTGAAAACACCAAACTAATCTTGTCTCTACATTAGAACTTGATGAAGAGTGTCGTATAAAACATCATGAAAATGATTGTACTCTAATGGAAAAGAGATTGGGTAAGGAAGAAGAAAATGATGAAAATATGACCAAATTAGAAGAACAAAATGTTGATGTGTACACTAATACATTTGGGCCCAAATTGCAATGGTAGGTCATCACAATTGCAACGATCACTCATTGCCCAAGCGATAGAACCACAAACTAGCTCTTATTAGATGAGCGTCAAACTTTTACTGTTGCAAATTGCATTCAAAAGGGGTTCCATCACAATTGTGGCAAATAAAATTGTTGTAACTTGGAAGAAGGAAGAGGCAAGAGTTCATGTTAACACTATTGTAATTGCAATAGTGGACCATCACAATAGTGATCTCTTAATCTTCTAGTCTGTCATCACAATTGGGACATCCATGTGACAACTTTACCATGGAAGTGAAAACCATCAAAACTAGCCATCATAATTGTAATGGTGTTGCGACAACTGTGCTATGGGAGTGACAGCTATCTGTTAGAACATGTCGTCGTAATTATGATGGATAACAGAATAATTTTTAAAAAAATTGTTGCTTGCAATGCCTAATTTTGTATTTTCTTGTTTAATGTTCACTTATGAAATTGGATTGGTGTTACCTATATCCAAATAGCAATAATGCAAAATATATTGTTGGGTAAGCCATCACTATAAGGTGAATGACCTATTTGCACACCGAGGCCTTCGTGCCAAGTTCAAGCATAGATTTTGAAACCTTACTATTATGTATTATTAAATATTTACTATTATTTATTATTAATTATTATTTAAAGATCATTCTTTCCTTTGAGCCATAGACTTTGAGCCATTCAACCATACATGGCAATTTTTTCAAGTAATTGAAAGCTCCGAAGCAAAGAAAGACAACAAAAGCCTTTGGGCATATTTTTTGTTTATTTACTCACAATTTACCAACCAATTTCAAGTCTTTGTATTTTGTGGAGTTTTTTGTATTATATGTACAAATCCACCTAATAATAAAACTGATATGACTTGATAAAGGTCTCAGATTTTGAACATGAATTACATGTACACTATCAACAAGTGCTTAACAAGACTTTATGTGCTAGACTTCTAGACAAGAGGGGAGGTGTTTTATAATACTATTGCATATTCATGCATGTTTCTTCCCTTCTAAAATGACAACAAGAACATCGTGTTTATGTTTATATGTTCGCAAACAATAAAAAAAGAATGGAAGAAGTCTATGTAAAATACAAGTAATGTTTAGGGTTCAGCTCAACCACAATAATCTCTTTAGGTCGAAATGTAATACTAAAGCAAAATGTAAATACAATCAAGTTCAACATTAAAATCAACTGTAAGTTCTTAGCAAGGTAAGAATTGCTTAAATAAATGGAAGAGGTGTTTTAAGAGGCACAAATTGTTTTAACATATGTTTAGACTTTAAAATATGTAGGTATAGGGTAAGCTTTGCTAGTACTAAATGAATTGTTTCAAAAGCCTTTGTCCCTCAAAAGAAGAAAACAAATGCACATTTGGCATAATGCATGTATATAAAAATTTATACATTAACGGAAAAATTAACCTGGTCCCAAGTGGAAGCAAAGCTATATCCTTTGGATAATGCATTTGTGTTGAGATAATGGGTGTTGCACACATTGCATAATATTGTTATATTTTATTATTTTATTTTATTATGTAATGTTGCATCTAGGTGGACGTGTAACATGTAAAGATTCCCATGGAATATTCTTGATGAGTTGTATTGTAACATTGTGAAAATATTTCATGTAATTATTTAATATTGGGGAAAAGAATTAAATGCCCAATATTAAATGTGGGTTCAATGGGTTAGGTAGCACATGGTTTTAGCACATGGTTATGTAATACCACTTGGTGGTTTTGTGGGATTTGCTACTATATAAGCAGCCACAAGGGTAGTTGTTGTAGAGTAAGAGTGAGAAACATAAGAGTCGACTGGGACAAGGCTTGACAGGTTAGCCAAGGGAGCATTTGTGAAGGTTGGAAGCATGGCATGGGATGTGTGGATTCATGCTTGTTCACATAGTTTGCTCGGTTGTGGCTATGACCATGAAGGCTTCCATGGTTGTATGGCAATGGTATTTTTTGCTGAATAATACATGGTGATGGATGCTTTTGGAGGCTGGGTTTTTCCTTCAATGAGGGTTTCCTAGGGTATATCTTGTGTCACAATTTTGTGGGTATGTTGTCTATTCTCTTGCATGTGGATTTTAATTCTGTATTTATTTCAGATCTATTATGGGTTATGTGGAAATGGTTATATTCTTTATTGCCAAGTTTCCTTACAATTTGATTGTTGTTTTGGCAGTGCCACAGTATTCACTCTACTTGCCATTCTTACTCACCTTGAAACATTTCATAAATCTTCAACATATAAATTCAGATCTCCTTTAAAAATAAGGAATTCAATAAGCCAATAAGAGAGAATTACATTTATTTCAAGCAGATAGGGAAGAAAAATGTTAAGTCCCTTACCTCGTGATATCATATAGATATTTAGATATCTTATAAACTGGTTGTGTGAAATATCAAAACAACCACCAATCGCCCACATAAGCTACAATTTGGTATTCAAGATAAAGATACAAGGGATATGAGTTATGACATACAGATCATTTCTAGGCCAAAAAAAATTTCCAAATCAATGTGAATGTCTTGTGATTGTAATTGCATTCAAAAGTTACCGAACAAGCTAGTCCTGAACCAAACCAAAAAAATCACTTGTGATTCGGATCATGATTAAGGCTATCTTAATAAACTCAATGCTACTAAAAATAGATGAGAATTTATCCTAGCCCCAATACCATGAGAATTATTTAAATTTTCCAGATAACTTGAACACTTGGAATTTGTGGAATGTCGCTAAAGAAAGAGAGGGAAAAAAAAAAGAGAAAATGAACCAAAAGATACAAAACAAGAAGCCAAAATATGAGCATTGCAATTCCAATTCTATATATGTCCATCAAGTGCTATTGCACCTTTTTTGCAAGTAGATAAAGTTAAAAACTACCAAGACATTAGTTGTATTTCTTAATGTTAAAAGATATTAATATTTGGGTGCTCAAATTTAAAGTGGATTACTAGCTTCCCTACCCATTTACTTTCCCTTCACACCATGGATACAATTAAAGAAGAGGCTAGTTTCAATTGGTATGCATCCTTAATGGGTCGTGTCACATGGCAATCAATAGGAAGAGAAGGATTTGGCAGATCACCTGTCAACTCTACCCCACGTTTGTTATATTGATTATTTGATATGGTAGAACTTATTGTATATCATGGATGATGTCAAGCTCATCCAACTTCCATACCATAACACTGCTAAACAAATCCTAGCCATTAACAATGTGTACACAAGGACTAACTCCTATTATTAAAGGCTCAGAATCCATAAGTGGACCTACTAAGAATGTGATGAGACAAGTATCATGGTGAAAATTTGTTGATAAGAAACAGATTTGGAAGTATATTTGAACCCAAACATTTGAATTATGATTGATGGGTGGCATCAATGGAAACTTTAATTCAATCCCCTGTTATTGATGTTGTTCCTAGGTAGAAATTGGCATTGTAAGCATGATTCTACAATAGAGGGTCAACTACTAAATATAAAAAATACAAATAACTTAACCAAAACTAACTTAACTCCTTGTAGTTGATACCAATACATGAAATACGTTAGTATTTTTTAGTGATGCAAGAGAGATGGGCTGCAAGCAATCATGCATCGCCAAAAAATATTTTTCTTCTCATGTTCATTTTTTTCATATTTTGTATAGGTTGTGATTTAAAGAGCATATTATGGAATGTTGTAAGGACAAAATCTTCTTTTTGACAAAACTTGGCTTCCATCTCAAAATCAAAGCCAACTAGGTTGTTTAATGTGAATATATTACACAATTTCAAGATTTGAAAGGTTGAAGGGGTCCATTGGCAAATTAGAAGAAACTTGTAAAGAAGAGTTAGTATTTACTTTTATGATTTCAATTTTGATGCCTCTAAAAGTGTTCATGAGACAAGTGACTTTTGGTATTCCATTCTTGTCTTATTCATTCAATTTGGATGCTTAAAAAGCAAGGAATAGATGTTGACTTTAGGCAAAATAATTAATGACTCTTCCATTACCAAAGTATCACAACTTGGTCTAGTATTTTATTCATTTTCTAAAGGTATCTACAACAAAAAGGCATTTGATATGAAGCAGCATAACACACATTTTGGAAGAAGACTATATTTTATTTCATTATTTTTGAAGGAATTTCAAAGGTCATATTATGGGAAATAAAAGAGTATAAATGCATTTAATGTAGCCTTTCATGGTGTTAAGAAGCAACAACCAATGGCATCAAGGTTGGAGAGAGAAATTGCAGATTTATCTAGTGAGTTTCATAAGGAATAGTATAAAAAATTAGCTTGTGAGGAGAAGAGAAATAGAAGAAGAAAAAGTCTTGTGCGAGTGTGTTGTAGATGTTCAAGACAACACGAGAGCTATAGGATAAAGAAAAAAATAAAATTTGAAAAGATGATTGAAATCAAGAAGGTTTGAAGACATTAGGGTTTGAAGACGTTCAGGCATGAGATGTCTAGAAACCTTTGTAAAAATTATGTATTTTGTTTCTTATGTAAATCCTTAATGTGTACAATTGTTCATCAGGTATTGTGTTGTATAAATGTACAAATGAAAGTTTTAATCAAGATACATTTTAGTTTTGTTTTCATATACTGGGTTGAATGATATGTTAAGGTTGCAAGATTAGGTAGTTTGATAAGATACCCCAATCTTGTCTGCGTCATTTAGCATTTGCCCTTATTTGTAGCTCATAATATAATTTTTAAGATTAGGCTCTTCTATTTTCACCACATTGAAATTTTTGGTACTTATTATTTTTAATGTGTTGTATATAGAAGCTCCAAATAGATAAATCCATAAGATCTACTTGAACAAATAAATATCTTTTGGTTTTGCAAACACCATTGGAGTAGATTAGGGCATAGGAGATCAGCTGAATTGCAATTTGTGCTAAGTTGGCAGAGGTTTTAGCAACAGTCCAAAAAATAATTAAAAGATATTGCCAATGAAATTCAATTTATACACTTTTCACTATAGAAAAGTTGAATTTGGATGACCAGACCATCACAAGATTAAGAAGTTCAAATCTAATTAAAAGCATATCAAGAAATGAAAAATCTCTCTTCAATTGTAATCTACAAAATATTGCATTATCAATTCATTGTAAAATGATGAAAAGTAAAGAACCTGAAAGTGTTGCTTGAAGGACTTCACATATATCACCCTTTTATGATTTTGAGCTTTCACAACTTGATGTAGAAACTTGGCACAAAATTTAGACACAACTTTACTTGCACAATAAATCATGTCAGAAAAAGTTCTTCCAAGCAATTTAAATGAAGACCGATAAGGAAATAATATTAAAAAAGAAGACAATTTATAAATAATTTTGATATATAGAAGCAACATAATTTTTAAATAAGAATCAAAATTGTTGTTTATGATTCAAGAACATTTTTCTTGAAACAATAGATTACTTGATTTTAAAAACATTGTGGAAATTATTAATTGTAATAAGAAAGACCTAAAAGCCTCTCAATGTTGAGGTAACACACTGAGGAATCTAATCCGAGGATTGATTATACAACAAAAGAAAACGCAAATGCACAAGATTCTCAAAATAGTTGTTAATATTGTAAATTTTTGAACTTCCATTTATTGCAATCGAAATCATTTTGAAAAGTATATAGTGTTCCTCAACATGATAATGTGCTATGTAATATAAATGAGATACTGTGCTATTAAGCCTATATTTTGTCACATTATTTAATTTATATAAATTATGGTAAGTAGTGGTACCGATTACTAATTAATTCATGTAGCTTCACTTGCAAATTTACAATGTTGTTATGTAGATGTGACTTGTGCAAATGCTATACACTAAATCTAACAATGTAGTTATGTAGGTGGTTCATGTAAGAAGCTACTACATTTGATATAAACAAAGGTTAATTCTTCCTAGTTAAGAAATCATTTTCATTTTAACATAATCTTATGTCTCTAGTACACCTTATAGTGAGAATTTTTCCTCTCGTGGAGACTTGAAAGGGGGAGTGCAATGCAATTATAGTGTACATGGGAGCACAAATTTATTATTTTGTGTAGATGTAGCCATTCTACTTCAGTGAAAATACACAGAGGGAAGAGGACTTGTATTGAAGAGGATCCATAACATTTTGAGGACTACTTTTTCCTTTCGCTTTTCGTGATCGACACTCATTTGCGAGAACAATATTATTAGTGCTATGTTTAAAATCAATCCAAAATAGTAGTGAATAATAAAATATAATAATAAAAATGCATTAACATATTTCTTGTATCTAATTTGTACAACAACAATGAGTTTTACCTATTAGGAAGAAGAGGTCTCGTGAGAACCATCACTGTCGTGTGTATCCTATGGCTGTTAATCCATACTATAGCCTTATATTTCCAAAAAAAAAGGCATCAAGACATTTTAAAACACGTGTGTTATTATTCTAAGTTAGCAAAAAAAATATCAAAATTTAATGGTGTGTTGGATTCATTTATTGGACTTAATTTTAAATGTGCACAGTACATACCACCTCACCCATGATAGTGGCTTTGTTTGTATCTATGTGATTCAAATTGTAATCAATAAGAAGCTCTTCACCTCTACATATTGATTTTATCACACATACAAATACACGATTTCCCTAGTGCACCTCAAATATGCAATTACATTGCTTCTTAGTTGACACAGGTCGTGTACTATTTATAAGACCTACAATATTCCTTGATGCTTTTGGCCTTTTGTCAATGTATATAGCTACTATTTTACTTTGTTCACTAAATTTTTGTTGTATATAATTTTTCGCGAGTTCATACCTACACATATTTTTTTTATATCTAATAATTTGCATCCAACTACTGTAATCATAGCAAGGTCCGACCTACTTTGTCAACTCATCAACCTTGTTGTAAGAGGCCTTCATGCCATCCATGGAAAATAGGCCCAAACCATGTAATGAGGATGGTGCTATGTGATATCTCCTCTCTCCAACACAAAAATTAGTGTTTATTGGAGGAAGTTCATTGGGGACCCATTGTTTCTATATATGTTTGTACCTAAAGGGCACATCAGAGTCACTTTCACTCTCATTGTCATAATTATGAACATGGCCCTCCTTGAGCAAGGAAAAATTTCATGTGCTTATTGAATTTCTTTTTGATATTTTGACCTCGAGTTGATCTCCTTGATTTAGACATACTAAATGTCTCACTTTCTTCTTCCATTCCTACATTTTCCTCGCTCAAGGAATACAAATCTAACAAATACCTATTTGCTCATACCTACACTCCATGAAATAAAAGAGATAGGTGGCAATAAGAGAGATAGTTTACAAATGCTAAAATACATTAATCTCTATGGGGTGTATTGACTTATACCCAATGATCCATGAGATTGTGTGCGATGCTTATGAAAGGGCTTTAGGTTTCTGCATATGTAAATCAATTGTCTTATGTTAGCTAAAATATTCATGATACATATACTCAAAATTAGATTGAATAGTAGAATCACATATGAATTATAAATAGTAAAAGGTACATGAAAAGTTAATCAAATTAATCATTAATCTATCAAGAACTCAATATTGAATAGCATAGGCATTGATCACATAACTATACATTTCATTCTTATCATTGATAATTAAACCCCCTTTCAATATTATCTAATCAAACCCTCCCCATCATTGATATTATTCTTCATCCATCTCATCATTAGGATCATTTTTATTGTCAACATCGTTAGTACCACTATTGTGGTCATTGTTGTCGCCATCATCACCATCATCATCATCATCATCGTGAACAGTAGAAGAATCATCATCATGATCAATGGTAGCATCAGGAACATCATTGATTAACTCTTGATCACGATCCACTTCTTCCTCTTCCTCGGTATCTTCTTCTTCTATCGCATTATACTTTATCAGCCTTCCTCTTGGATCATGTCTAACAAAAAATGACCAACCTGGTTTATGTGAAACCTCTGAGTAAAATACATGCTCACATTGGCTTGGAAGAACATAGGGCTCATCCCCAACTAGCTCAAACAACCTTGTATTAATCATTGGAAATCCATTCTCATGCTCAATAATAGTTCTATAAGGATCATTTTGATTGAGTTGTAGAGTATACCATTTGATGACGAAGAGAACTAATTTGAAAGAATTAAAGTCATATTCATGCATATCAACCAAAATTCCATAGTATAAATTTTGAGATTCTTGAGGATGTACGTCATTTCTAGATGAAATATTGGTCATCTGGAAGATTGCATTTATCCTAGAATCACAAATTCTCTTCATGTCATCAAAATCTTTGATGAAAAATTTATAACCATTGTATAAAATAACTTTGTGGTTTTTCACCTACAATAATGTCAAACATGTATAAATTATTGCATCATGAGTGCAAAAACATACGGTTGATTACCAAACTTATAAGTACATGGAGATCTCTTAAACCATATGCTAAATCTAGTTCCTTTTGTCTAATATTGAGATCTCTATTACAAAAAACTTGTTTAACCAATGAAGACACAAATTCCCATTTCAATTTATAACCAGAATATTGACATCGTTCAATCCATACCATCATCCAATCTTTGATTGTTTGCAATAGACAAATGTATTGCATCTTACTCTTTAGCAATTGTACAAAAGTAAACAGATGACTTAGAACATATTTATTTTGAAGATTAAGAATTAATTAACTATAATATCATCTCATAATTTATTAGCTTTCACTTTCTTGTATCTATTGTTTCCCACCAAGTGCCCCCCTTTGAATTTTTTAATGGAGTTGAGATCCCAAATGCAATCTACATCAGTCTTTGTTGCAAGATTAGGAAGATATTGAGTAACGTATACCATTGTCTGGTATACCATATATCCCTCAATCATAGAACCCTCGGGATGTGCTCAAAACCTTCAAAAAAATTTAAGTGTCTCTCAACCATCCACATTGACCTAGGTTGTAGAACTCCACATTATTCAATCTCCTCAATTCGGTGTATGAGGTAATGTACTTGTGCATTAAAAAAATTTGAAGATAAACACTTTTTCATTTCACACATTAGTAGATGAATTCTTTTCTTCCAATATTTTATATCTTCTTTATGGATTTCTTTTGATGACAACCACCTACAAGGGATTCAAGACACAAAACATATAAATACGAGAATTTACAATATATTACTTGTTTGATATATTGAAAAAATATCATTTCTTACCCCATGTATTTTCCAAGGATCATATATTGCTTGTTTGATATTATTGTTGAAGTTGTTTGGGAGTGATAGGGGTAGTACATACTGCAACAATTGTCAACAAATCATTTCATTCTTTTCTAACATAATACAATAAAAATTGAATGTAGTTTCACAAATATATTGTAAATACAAAATACTATGACTTACCTTGATGAAGGTATGACAATCATGCATTTTTAGCCCTAGCCCAAATGTACTTTTCTTTGATATGAGAATGCTTATATTCGTAGCAAATCCTATAGGAAATCAATTTTTTTGTATAACTTCTTTTATGGTATTACTTTGTTGCTTTGTTAATAACCAAGGAAGGGCACTTGCATTAATCCAATCTCCATTGCTATTTGATTCAATGGTATTTTTCATTGCATGATTGGAATCATGAATGTCACTACAAAATTTGGCAAGTTTTTCTTTGTCATGCCTTCCATCCAATATTCTCAACAGTGTCTATGTTACATTCTTTTCACTATGCATAGTATCAAATAGATGCATAATTTGTAGCTGCTCATAGTAGGGCAGCATACTAAATTATTTGGGATAAAATTTTAGTCCCTTTGATGCCCTAATGACCTTCATGATCATCAATTACATAATTAGCCAACAAAACACAATCAAAATATATAATTTTGAAGCATAAACCATTAGGTAGAGTGATACTACCTCAAATTCTATTATATTTCAACTGCCATAGGTGAGGTGTCATTCTTTGTCGATTTGATGTAGTCTCTTCTTTCCCATTGAAAATATATTTTTCAGCACTTTGAAACTTATGATTTTTGTGGAGGAAATGTCTATTCTCATCAAATACCTACTTTATGAAACTTTTGGAATGATGAGATTTCATCTTTGGACCACACATTAGACATGCCAATTTCGCCCTTATTTGAAGACCTACAAGATAAAGATACAATTGGATTAAATATGTTCATTTTTGGAATTAGTATTATCATGCACAACTAGATTCAACATAACATATCACATAAATGTGTCAACCCTAGGGCATTATGAATTGTCCACACAAGAATTGAATGGAATTAAAATTGTTTTTGTCCAATTGGTCTAGAGATATCATACATAGTGAAACCATTCCATAACACCATCAACTCATTGATAAGAGACGCAATATATACATTCATATCTTTCACTTGGTACTTACCTAGTTGAATGAACAACATCAGATAATTGTTGTGGTCATTTCACTCCAAGATTTATAATTACACGTAGATAATAATAAAATAATAAAATACTTATAAAAATCATTGCCAACATAGTGTGCTCCCTCTTTAATCAACATCCATGGAGGAAGGTTATTGTTGATAACAAAAATAGGCCACACTAAGTAAACAAATCTCATCTCTCCAAATGGATTGACACTGTTAGTTGCTAGAGAAAGCCTAAGATTTTGAGGTTCTTCTTTAAAGTGTGTCCACTTTTCTTCTATGTCCATAGATGTTAAACCATCCACAAGCATTTGAATAATGTTATCTTGAAATCTATTGCGTGCATGGTAATCCATAAATTGTGCCAAGCTACTGCACCTGAATAATCATTTAAGACGTGGAATAATGGGGATGTAATGAAGAACCTTGTGATGCACCTTTTTTGTCACTTAATCATCTTGATATCTACTCGTATGGCGTTAGGGGAATTCTGTTGCATTTTTGTGTTCTTTATGATAAATAGCATGATCTTCAGGACACATCTATTACTTGATACTTCATTCCAATATGTTTCATAGTGGCACATGATTCTCGATACGAGCGAGGATAACATATAATGGTGGTAACAAAGAGTCACTTATCAATCACACACACACACACACACACACACACACACACACACACACACACACACACACACACACACACACACACACACACACACACACACACACACACACACACACACACACACACACACATATATATATATATATATATATATAGGTCATTAGTATAAACAATCTTAATTATACGTATTTCACCTTTTATAGACTATAATGACATATATGACAAACGTTACCATACATGACATTGTTATGTTGGATAAACTACTCATAACCATTAAATTCACCAATAATAATGCAATAGAGAGAATAGCTAATTGTGATCCTTTATAAAAGGGTTGTGTTTTGTTGGATACAATTGTTAATTGAATGTTGTCTTTGATGTTACACAAATGTCATATCAGTCATCAGTTAGCTTCTACCGAGCTCACAAGGCTAGCAAAGGAAAGTTAGATTCTACCGAGCTCACTCGGTCAGCAAAGAAAAGTTAGCTTCTACCAAGTTCACTCGGTCAGCAAAGGAAATTTGGCTTCTACCGAGTTTACTCGATTAGCAAAGGAAAGCTAGTGTCTACCGAGCTCACTCGATCATCGAAGGAAATATGGCGGGAAGTTAACTTCCATCGAGTTCACTAGGACAACAAAGGAAAGTCAGTGCTCATCGAGTTCACTCGATCTCCAAAGGACTTTTGCAAGATTTTGCAGTCTTTACCGAGCTTCACTTGGTTAACACTAGAGAACATTCTGAAGCAGTGTTTACCGAGCTTCACTTGGTTAACACTAGATTACTGAGCTAAGTTGGCTAGCGAAGGATTTTATTGTTTCATGGAATTAATGTAGCCGACTGATGTTTTTTTTTGTTATTGTAACTTATATTTGAGCCGACTTGATAAATCTAAAAGGTATATATATAGATATTCAAGTTGTGGAATAGAGAGTGCGTGTGAAAAAAGTGAATGGAAGAGCGAATTCTGATGAAGGATTAGATATCCTAGAGGTGCTGCAAAGTCGTATTTGATCAATAAGGATTTAGAAAAGCAGAACATGGATCTATAATCAGAAAGAGATAAGTTGCATATCATTCAGGTCATTTCATTGTTGCTTTCTTATCATTGTAACAGTGAATTCAGAATCTCTTTACAGAGTTGGTTTAACAGCCATTTTGTAAATCCTGTAACAAGGTGACAGTTTAGTTGAATTGTTCTAAAGACCTCTAACAAGGTCACACCTAACAGTGTGTATTGTAACCTTTAACAGGGTTGGCTCCTAACAGGGCTCACTTCAGAAGAGTGAAAATTGGTGACTAGTTACTTGGTGGTTTTTCCCATATTGGGTTTCCACGTTAAATCTGGTGTCTCTTGTGTTCATTTAGTTAATCTTTGCATGCATATTAATAACTTTGAATGCTAGATGAACAGTAATTAGTTAACTTACCGAGTTAAAGTATTTCTGCACTATTTACCAAGTATCAGCAATAAATAAGCATTTTAGACATCTAAGGGATTTTTGGACTTGTTTTTGCGGTAACTGATTCACTCCTCCCCTCTCAGTTACTTCATCTATATTTCCAACAGTGTTTTCCTTCTCAAGTAGAGGTATATCATGGACAACCTCAATGTCATCCTCATCATAATCATCATCATCATCATCATCACCAACAACACCACCAATAGCAAACGTGTCATGGATCAATGCATTCATACCATCATCTTCAAATGTGTTTCTTGGTGCATGTTCATCATCTTCCATGGGATCATGATCTTCTCCTTCAGTACTGACACCTCCATATTCCTCCATGTTCCTCTGAGATGTGGTGGTCCATATCACATACTACCCTGGGGAGATCGACCTACATAAAAATGATGATAATCAAATCCACATTTTGTGGTTCATATGTATATTAATTGTGAAAAAATATAACAAACAACTTACCAATGGATGATAATCAAACCCCCATTCAGTGTGACCATTTTCCCTATAATTTCTCTTATCTATTTTGAATTTGATTCTTCTTCTCTTTAAGCTGTTACTATTAAGTTTTAGCATTTGCACCCTTTACTAAACTAGAAACAT
The DNA here is from genome assembly GCA_028749045.1 of Cupressus sempervirens. NCBI lineage: Eukaryota > Viridiplantae > Streptophyta > Pinopsida > Cupressales > Cupressaceae > Cupressus > Cupressus sempervirens. The sequence goes on from CM053788.1 coordinate 17,815,882, forward strand.
TCAGTAACCCTCACTTAACATGGGATTCCTTTCACTATGTGAGACTGGATAATGAAACGAAACCTCCAGATTCTAGGCCAGCTCCTATTGAATCTTTCAGTGATAACCTCTAAAACTTAAACAAAAACGTGAGGGAAAAAGGAAAGAAATTACTTAAAATAAACCTAAAACCTAAAGTTTAAACTAAGGAGGTGATACACCAAAAATGGTTATGAAAACCTAACCCACGTGTAACAGAGAGGATTATATAGCTCTATGAAACACAGATAAAGCACAACTTCCTGTAAAGGCTTGCACAATTGATTTATAATAAGGTTTCCATACTAAAACTACAAAAAGGAGGATAAACTAATACCTCACTTTGACTAATTTCACCTAAGAACACATATCATAACCTGCAAACAAACTTACTGTTCTTCACAAAGGTGCTGGAAAGAGACAAAAAAACAAGGAATAATGAAACATTCACAAGTTAATCTATCAAATCATTTAAAAATGCACACAAACATTGCAGAAAGGAAAAGGCCTAACTGATAACTTCACAAAGCATGATCACACTGTTGTTACCTGTATTATATTTCCAAAAAGTGAATTACAGACTCTGTAGAATAAAGTCCAAGACCCAGAAAATAGCCACAAAACCTCTATCCATAAAATCAGAACCCCTTACAATGGGTTGAAAAACTCATACTTATGGACTTTTATCCAACTGGTTTTTAAAAGCCATATATGCTAGGTCGGATCAAGCCCTTGAGGCCAAACTTCAGTCTTTGAAAAGACTTCAAAAAGGTGTACAAAAAAGCTCAAAAGGCATGGTTTGATAATATTATCAACTGCCCCTCATAAATGCAATTATATCTCCAAGCAAACTCTCAAAAGTCTCCAAAATGCAATAACTTCCCGGCCTTCAAGTCTTACCAACACATGACTGATATTATAACTTTGCAAAAATATCTTAAGATCCTTCTAATTATTTTAAAAGTAAAATAAATATCTTATTCTTATCATTAATATTAAATATTTTATGATTTAGTTATCTAGTCAATATTGATTAATATCAATTAGATAAATAAATCATAAATTGTTTAATATTTAATTTAATAATATTTATAATTTATATTTCAATAAGAATTAATTGTATTAATAATGTTATCAAATGATACGTTAAATCACTTAACATTATTAATCCAGTTGATATTTATCAAATTATAAATTATAAGGTTTATAATAAGTATTATTAATTTAAAAAAAAATTAATTAATTTTTTATTATAGTATTATGAGTATTGTTTTGATATATTGATTGGATTAACAATGTTAATAATTTTATTTAAATGATCTAAATCATAAATCACTCAATCATATCGTTAACATTGATATATCAAAATCACACTCCTAATACTATAATGCATATTTCATAATATTCATTTTACCTTTAAAATAAAGTTACAGAAAGATAATCTTTTGCAAAATTATAATTAAATTCAGGCAAAAAAAAAGAAGGCTCACGGCATGAAATAAAACACTTGGAAAAGAAAAGAAAATCCCACAAAAACAATGGGATGAGAAAGCTCTAGAAGGCATCATAAGAATACCCTAAAACATATAAAAACCTCTCATTTTATACTTTTCAAATTGTGAAAGAGGAGCTCTCGCCGCCATGGAGGAGAATGAGGGTTTCATGAGGAAAAATCAGAGCCTTTATGTGCATTTTTCATCCTTTCTCTCTGTGTTTTTTCTGGATCATCCTTATTTAAGTTGCAATTCTTTTCTTGGTGCTATTCAAGACTCTGGACTCTTCATGTTTTCCGCATCTTCATAACATCTGGAGTCATGAACACCTCCTCTACGCTTCCTGAAGCACGAGGTAATCTATGTGATTTTTATAAAATGTCCTCCAGTTGGATGAAACTAATATATCTATTATGCTTATTTTATTCCCTTGAGCCGCCATTAAAAGTGTTGAAGTTTGTATTGTATGTGCGCCATACATGCTACTGTAGGTGTATGTTTCAGCATTTATCATTTTACATAAAGGTTGTGCTGAAAGATCAATTCTGAAAGTTATATTTTTGTTTCCATAATTTTTTTTTTTTTAAAATGGGGTTTCTCTTGTAGCATCAGCTTCTGTTTGATAGAAATCTTGAGAGTATCTGTTGCCTTCAAAGTATGAGATGGACATTTGAAAAACCACAATTTCTTTTCCCAATTTCATTCAATTCTGTTAATGAATTTATAGGAGGAGATTCTTTTCCATTTACAAAAATTGGTGTTCTAGCTCTTATGCCTTGTTCACATCAAGTCTTCACGACTTTGTAGCTCTACATTGGCAATGTTCATGAAGGCAAATTTTATGCTAAAAAAATTCTAAAACCTCAAGTTAGTCACCACATGATGTAGAAATGTTAGCACCAGTGAAAGCAACTATATTTTTCCTTCTCTGTATGATTATTTGATCTGTTGTTACTAAATAAAAAGCCATAATTTATTTTAATATGGACTTTCTTTTCCTCCATTCGCTGAAAAATATTGAGGTATAATGAGGGTAAAATATTATCAAGTCATTATTTGTAGGATCTAACATTAGCATTTCACAACTAGTTCACAAAATCAGCACATTTTCCTTTTTTCTGAATCAACACTGGAGTTATGGCTTTGCATTTTTCCTCTTGCAGACTCAAAACTCTCTCCAAAATTCCAGTCACCCCAGTTGAAAGACTTACACAACTTGCAGCCTGCATTTTAACAACACCAATACCATCTTTGTACTGTAATTCATGTTTCAGCCACTCATGAAATTTGTTAACAATGTAATGACTTTAAGGCAACACTCTTTTCAATTTGTTCAGTATCTGACACCATTATTCTGATAGTTTTACCTTAAGCTTTCAAAATCTGTTCTTTTTCTGAGAGATTCACATTTCTTCAATTTAGCATTCATCACATCCCACACACTGTTCTTGTAGATATTCATGCTATTCATAAAACTATGAATGCTATTGTTCTCTTTGAAAGTTTTTTTCTTGTTTGAAATATGAAGTTGGCTGCATGATTCTAAAACTTTTCTATCTTACTTGTGCTCTCTAATCAACACCTGTTGTTGCAAATCTCCATTATTACTTGCCAGGTGTAAATCTCTTGTATCTTGATGAAGGCTGCAAACTCCTTCTGGTCACCTTTCCAATAAGATGACCCCTCTGATTTCTCAATAAGATAATGTTCCAACATATCCTCTTCGTCATCTTCCAAGTCTTTGACAGTTGTTTTGTGGCCCCCTTATAGCTCCACTTTCAAACCATTGTCGTCTTGTTAATTTCTTTTCCTAGGGTGCTATAAGAGCAGAATATGGGATTAAATTTGCACTCTCCAATGCTTGCTCTACTTCAAAACATTTCCTCCAGGTAGGGAATGTCTCCGTTGTTACTATCTCCCCATGTGGTGTTATTACATCATCTTTGCTAGAACTTCTCCTCAAATGACATGATGGATTTCTACTTCTGAATCAGCAATGGAACTTAAATACTAGAACAAAATTCAATTTTTTATATTTCCCATATTGGGTTGCCAATAGTGCTGAATTCTATTGAACCTGTTGTAGGAACTATCATACTTTTCAATAATGATTTTCGTTAAAGCATTTGCTGATTATGTTTCTCTCAATAGGCTAGTATCCTTTCCTGTAGCAAGTACACCCTTGCAATTTGTGATGTTAACCATTATTTATTCGTTGTGATCCTATGGCATATTATTCTGTGAGGTTCGAGCATGGGCTTGTGATACTCACAAATGACTTTTATTTCTTTCTTTCAGTTTGCTTTCTTTCGTAATGAAATGCATCAACAGATATAGTATGTAGTTGTAGAGATAGATAGTCATCGCTTAGATCCTTCGAGATCTAACATCTATTACTTTCATGTTTCTTGCAGTTGTTGGTGAGTGTGTAGCTCGAAGCTGGATGAGTACATCAGGGAAAGAGTTTATAACCAGTCAAAGCAACAGGCAATGACTGGTTATCTCTATTCCTATTTTTTTCATGCATATGTTTCTCTATTTATGCATTTCCTTATGAAAGCAACCTAGCTAGTTATACTCACGGCTTGTGTGAGGTCTTCTCTATTCAGCATTTTAATTCATTTCATACTTTGTAAAAAATGAAAATTGTACATATCAGTTGATGATCTATATAATGAACATTGTATCTCTTTTGCTCATGATTTCATATATGATTGCAAAAATGTTGGAATATAAATGAATAGAAAATGTATGTTTTCCTTTTGCAATGTTACTTGGAGTAAAATTTTCAGCATGCAAAAAAATTTGGTAACATTTTTTTGCGAGTTCTGTTGTTTGTCTACCTACTTGACACTTGACTAGTTGTTGTTATTCATTGGGCATAGAGTTTGATTATGCATTCCTAGCACCTAGACCTGACACAAGGTGACTTCTAAACTTGCTGGTTCAGTTTTGAATGCATGCACGTGAGTTTAGTAAGACCTAAAACTCTTATTAAATTGATGGATATGCAGGGTCAAAACTCAAGTATCAACTTTAGGATTCAAAATTGTCATAGTCGACCATTTGGTTTGAGTATGGGTGAATGTGTGGGTTTTAATGGATGCATGTATGAAGCATACGCATGGGTATGCAGATATGTATGGCTGGCAGCTAGACATTTATTTGCAGCGATATATATGTGTGTATGTATGTGTATGCAGATATGTGTATGCATTTAAGCACACATATTTATGCATGCATGAATGAAATGAGCGAATATGATGGTTCAACAACATAAACCAGCAACTTAACTGAACTAAACTACAAAACAAAATAGGAAGCTAACCTAGAACAGAAACAAAGCAAAACTCAATGCAGATGCATTTATTGAAAACAAGGGAAACTAACTTAGTATGTACAAGGTAGGATTGAAACTCATACCCCAAAACATGGTTTGAGATGGATCCCATTCACAGGGATCGGTAGGAAATCTCCTTCCATGGTAGCCAATTGGTAAGCATTATGTTATTTACATTCAGCAATCTGAAATGGCCCAGCCCACATATGGTCAAACTTATTGTGCTGACCGGGCCTGCTCTTGAGAACATCCCACTTCAGTACCATGTTGCCAACATGGAATTCTTGAGCTCGATCTCTCTTATCAAAGCTCCTCTTTATCTGCATTTTCTAATACTCCATGGTTTCCATGGCCTTTTTCCTGGTTTCTTCCAGCTCCATCAACTAGGCACACCGCACTAGCATAGGGTCACCTTCCTCAAATAGAACTAGTTGTGTAGCAAGATCAAGCGCTGGTAATTCTATCTCAATTGACAATCTGGCCTCTTTCCCATATACAAGCTTATAAGGTGAGTTTCCAATGACTTGCTTTGGGGTGATCCTGTCAACCCATAAGGCAGCTTTCAATTTTGAATGCCAATCTCTCTGATTCTCTTGCAAATTGTGCTTGATGATCCTTATGAGGTTCTTGTTGGAAGACTTTGCTAATCCATTGCCCTATGGGTAATAATTAGAGCTCGTTCTAAGATACATTTCATGATTAAAAGCCCAATTAGTGACTTTCATTCCAATGAAAGCAAGTGCATTATCAGAGATAATGGAATCTAGTACTCCAAATCTGTTCTTTCATCATAAAAGCTTAGGACTGCTATTTCATTTGCATCCTTTAATGCTACTACTTCAGTCTAGCATGTGAAATAATCAATAGCTGTAATGATCCACTTGTGACCCACACTTGATGGAGGGTTAATGGCCCCTATAAAATCAACTCCCCATTTCTGAAAGGGTTGTTCTGTCTTAATTGGCTGCAAGGGAAAAGCTGGCAGCCTCTCTTTTCTTGCAAACATGGTGCATTTAGTGCATTTTCTGACATGTGCATGACAATCTTTAAACAAATCAGGCCAATAATAGCTAGCTCGAAGAATCTTATAGGCTGTTGTCCTAGGGGAAAAATATCCTCCTGAATGCCCATCATGAAATTCATGCAATACTTGAGCAATTTGATCTGAATCTATACATCTGAGAAGGACTCCATTGAAGTCTTTTTGGTATAAAATATCATTTATTAGCACAAAAGGGATTGATTGCAAGTGATAATATCTTTGCTTTGCTCGATCTAAGGTGGCTCGACATTGACTAGTTTTCAAAAAATGTATCATATCCTGGAACTAGTTTGTTGTCCTGTCATTGTTTCTAGCAGCTCCAATAAAAAAAATAGCATTTGTTTGCTCCTCAAGCTCTGAAATATCTTTATCTACTATTTTCTCGCACAATCCCTTTCCTCTAACCAGCTTGGTTATCTGGATATCTATGCCATACTTCATGACGTGTGTGATCCAACCAGCTCTCTTCTCATTCAAGTCTTTACTCAAGAGGAACTCTTTGACACTTGGATGCATGACATGCAAAATGACTTTGTTATGCATCAATAAGTGCCTGAATTTCTTAAGGTTTTTTACAAAAGCAAGGACATGTTTCTCAACAAAACTATACCTTTTCTCATATTCTTCTAGTCCTTTGCTGAAGAATGTGATTGGCTATTCCAATTCCTCTGCATTTTTCTATACCAGCATGGCTGAGATCACATCATAACCACCATATACATAAAGAATGAAATCTTTACCAAAATCAGGATTGATTAGGATGGGTGCTGCTGCTAATGCATCTTTAATGGCCTAAAAATTCTCTTTCGCTTCCTTTGTCCATGCAAAAACCGCATTCTTTTTAAGCATGGTTGTCAATGGCTTGAGAAGAGCTGCAATGTCAAGCATACATCTTCATACAAAATTAATGTGGCCAATGAAACTTTGAAGGCCTTTCTTGTGTTGTGGTAGAGGCAACTCTAGAATTGCTGCAACTTGTCCAAGGTCTACCATGATGCCTGAATTAGATAAAATGTATCCAAGTAATTTCCCCTCATGCATAGAAAATATACTCTTTTTGGGGTTTAATGAGATGCCAAACTTTCTACAGCGCTCAAAAATCCATCTTAGGTGATCAATATGATCTGTTATTTTTTGCGAATAAATAGTGACATCATCTAAATAAACCAAGATGAACCTATACATCAGATTACTAAAATCCATTTCCATGGATTTTTGAAAGGTTGCTCTAGCATTGGACAATCCAAATGGCATTCTTTTGTACGCCATTGTTCCCCATTTTGTTGTAAATTTTATTTTGAATTGATCTTCTTCCTTTACCAGGATTTGATTATAACCTAAATAGCCATCCAGCAAAGAGAACCTTTCAGCTCTTGACACACATTGTAATATATGTTCCATGGATGGAAGCGGATGTCTATCCTTCAATGAGACTCAATTCAAGTCTCTGAAATCCACACATAGCCGTAATTCTCCATTCTTCTTCCTTACTGGGACTAAGTTCACAACCCAGCTTGTGTGTTTGATAGGAAAAATTATCTTATTCTCAATCAACCTAAACACATCCTTTTGCATCAAAGGCTCCAGTTTAGGATTGATTGGCCTTTGCTTTTGCCGAACTGGCTTAGCTACTGGTTCCAGCTCTATTGTATGATGTGCAAGTCCTGGATTGAATCCTTTTAAATCATTGTATTGCCAAGCAAAGACATCACTAAATTCTTGGAACGATTGAAGAAAAGCTTCTTTTTCTTTAGTTAAATTTACTTCACCAAATTATATGCATTTACTCGGTGCAATTTCCATATATGCATACTAGTTTTCTTTGACCAGCAAGTTGGCCTTTCCTGGTCTGAGCTAATCATCTGAATTAAAGACGCTTTCTAGTGTTACTAAACCCTTTGGCAACTTGTTTTTTAACTGTATCACCTGATCACCATATTGGTCCATATATCTCTACTAGTTAGAATTGGCAAAAATGTCTTCCTCCAGCAAAAATGGCAGAATTTGTTCATCGCTATCAAAAACTTGCCAACTAACATCATTGTCAAGAACCGAAGGCCTAGTAATGATTTTGATATGATGTTGATTAGTATGTGTGGATACGATGTTAAAAATATCATATTGAGCTCCTACAGTTGCCAATCTATCAGCATGCTAGTTTTCTTTTCTAAGAACAGCTAGTATATTAAATGCATCAAATTTTTCAAGTAAATCCCAAACACGATGTCTATAAGACTTTAAAATGTTATTTTTTGCAGCGTTCATACATCTGATTTGATTTATCACCAATTCACTATCACCGTACACCCTCAAGCACTTAATACCGTATTTTCTTGCCCACTCTAATCCTTGAATTAACCCTTCGTACTTTGTTGTATTATTGGTAATGGAAAAATTGAATCTGAAAGCAGCATAGTACCTATCATTGTCAGGTGAAACTAACATGACACCTCCACCAGCACCTTGTCTACCCCTCGAACCATAAAAAAAAATGCTCCATAGCTAATCTTGGGACTCTCCCAACTGATTTGTGGGTTTGACCAGATTGGGAATAACTTCATTTTGCTTATGTATAACATAGGTCCCTAATTCAACACTCGTCATATGATAAAACTAGTTTTCATAGGTTTAACTTGATGCCCATTCATCAAGAAGAATATCTGGGACATTGTTTAGCTGGGTTCGATTTTTAGCAGTTGTACGATATTCTGCTTGGTCAAATGCAAGCAGGTTTTCATTGACAGAACTAGGAACATAAGGCTCTATGTGGTTTTTTGCAAGTAACTCAAATTTAATCGTTACTTTTGTGCCATATCTAGTCCTAAAAAGCATGTGGGACCAATTGGATGACAAATAACCACCAATCTTTGCCATGGAATCCCTAGACAAACAGATGGCAAAGTATAGAGGAGAATCTATAACATAGATATCCTGCTGAATGGAAAAATTAGGACAAGCATGAAGGATGACACTTGCATTTCTAATTACACCTATAGTACCTACATATGTCCCATAAAGTTGAACAACACCTCTTTCAATGGGTTGGTATTTTAGTCCTAACTGGTCAACTATCTTTTTTGGCATGACTGAGCTTGTAGCTCCACTATCTACCATACAGTTATGGACTAATTTATTGCCAATGATCAAGGAAAGATAGAAAGGAGGCAGTTTTATTACCTTATTTGATTCATTGGCAATTTTATCACTGTCCTCCTCCTTTTCATCAGCGTTGGTTAACACCGTTTTTGTTGGTTCATCCATCACCCTTGCGAGATTTGCTTCTTTCGAGAGAGCCTTTTGCAGAATATTTGCCTGACCAGGAATAGCCAAAGTTTCCCACATCGACATAGACACATTCATCTTCTTCATATTCTCCACAATATTAAATGGCGCAGCAAAGTGTGACTTCTGATGTGCTTTAACAAGACCATGTTCTGTTGGCTTGTGAATGGTTTCCTTAGTGACAAGGATGTGAGTGTCTCCCACCGTGTTTGTAGCACTTGAAGATGGCCTAGTTGTATTTGGTGGTTTACCCTTATTTTTTGTTTTCTTTGCTTCAAGGGCTCTTTTTTTAGCTCGAGTATTTGCTGATACTGGTGAGTCATTATTAACTGCACAAAACTCATCTTTCTACTAGTTGAGGAAAGTGGTTTCAAGAGTAGGTGCATCATGTTGTTGTTCAGATGAATCATTAGTGACATTTTGATGTCCCATGATTGTATTTTGCACCATTAATGCCTGATTTATAACTCCATTTGTGCATGTGGCCTGGTTATGTGGTTCACTACAGGGGTAACACCACTCAAAATCTGTTGCAAGGTTGTTTTGCATGGGGACTATGTCTCTTACTAGATTTGCAACATTAAGAGGGATTGGGTTATAAGGTCGGAAAGGCCTTTGATTGATATTCTGCCTATAACCCATTGCATTACCTTGAAACGATTGTCTATTTCCTTGGGCTTGACCTTGATTTTTCTACTGGTAAGGCGGGTTTACAATTGGATTCTGCTGTTGGTAAGGTGGCCTAGGCTGGAACTGCTACTTTTTAAGATTAACTAGCTCATTACTAAAAGTTTGCATCATATTTTCAATCTTGAGCTAACTGTTTTTTATCTCCTGCAGCTCTTGTGAAGGGCCTGTAGTGCCTGAAGAGCCTGCCATGGTAATATCTTGGCTGGGAACAACAGGTAATTGGTTAAATTATGGAATTGTCAATGGTATATTTGGGTGAATGTCCGAAAAAAGGGGCATTGGAGGCCTAGGGGCTATTTTACCAGCCTAGATAAGACTATTTTTTAGCTCTAATGGCAATATAATAAGCTTGAGGCAGCGAAACACCTCCCATAGATTGAATCGTTACTGAGATATCACTATTTAAGCTTCTCAAATAATAAAGAAGCTTCTCAAATAATAAAGAAAAGCATGATCAGCTGAGGGTCTTACCGTAATGAGTATTCTAGTCTAGGTCCTTTGAAACCGGTTGTTAAAATCCATCATTTGTTCTTGTGTTGCCCACTTTATGGTTGTGAGCTACTCTACCAGTGATAAGAAGTCAGACTTGTCCTCAAAATGTCTTGTCAAAGTGTAACCTAAAGCATCCCATGAGCCTATGGAACCAATAGTTAGACTTTTGAACCATTGTAGTGCTTTCCCCTTTAAAGATGTTGCCAGTAACTTAGTAGCAACATCTTCCTCTATAACGTGATGTACGTTGCACAAAGTAGCAACATCCCTTATGTGCTCATAAGCTATAGTCTGGTTTTCTCCAGTAAAATCTGGCAAACTCTTCAATGCAACAAGTGGTATATCGTGATGCTGAGCAAAGTTCAAGGAACTCCCTTGATTAAAAGGCATAGAAGCATATGCCCTTGCCATTGGTGAAAGTTGTTGTACAGGCTATTGCACTGGTTGCTGTTGTATAGGTTGTTGTTGAGCAAGAACATTCTGTTGAAAGCTCGTATTTCCTGTACCTACTGGTATAAAACCAGTACTTGCTGAATTTGTAGTTGAATCAACAGATATGTCAAATGATTCAGCTCTTACTAATGGACTTTTTGAATGCCTAACTTTCCTTTAACATGTTCTGCTATACACACGAAGACTAGGGGCTGAAAGTTGCCTTCTTGATGCTAGCTTCGTTCTAGCAACACTCCTTCTACGTCTTTTTGGAGTTTCTAACTGTAGATATTCAAAAGAATCAGAACTTTGTGTTTGAATCTTTCTCATAAATTTATCATTCCTTGCTGGCTGGTTGAAAAATGACCTTCAGCTGTACCAGTACAGTTGGAAAATGTGTTCGCATCCCATCGAGCGTGCCAAAACTGTTAAGTTTCAAGATTTGCACCCTTTACTAAAATGGAAACATTCAGTAACCCTCACTTAATATGGAATTCCTTTCACTATGTGAGACTGGATAATGAAACGCAACCTTTGGATTCTAGGCCAGCTCCTATTGAATCTTTCAGTGATAACCTCTAAAACTTAAACAAAAACTTGAGGGAAAAAGGGAAGAAATTACTTAAAACAAACCTAAAACCTAAAGTTTAAACTAAGGAGGTGATACACCAAAAATGGTTATGAAAACCTAACCCATATGTAACAGAGAGGATTATATAGCTCTATGAAACACAGATAAAGCACAACTTCCTGTAAAGGCTTGCACAATTGATTTATAATAAGGTTTCCATACTGAAACTATAAAAAGGAGGATAAACTAATGCCTCACTTTGACTAATTTCACCTAAGAACACATATCATAACTTGCAAACAAACTTACTGTTCTACACAAAGGTGTTGGAAAGAGACAGAAAAACAAGGAATAATGAAACATTCACAAGTTAATCTATCAAATCATTGAAAAATGCACATATACATTGCAGAAAGGAAAAGGTCTAACTGATAACTTCACAAAGCATGATCACACTACTGTTACCTGTATTATATTTCCAAAAAGTGAATTACAGACTCTGTAGAATAAAGTCTAGGACCCAAAAAATAGCCACAAAACCTCTATCCATAAAATCAGAACCCCTTACAATGAGTTGAAAAACTCATAATTATGGACTTTTATCCAACTTCTTTTTAAAAGCCATAAATGTTGGGTCAGATCCAGCCCTTGAGGCCAAACTTCAGTCTTTGAAAAGACTTCAAAAAGGTGTACAAACAAGCCCAAAAGGCATGTTTGATAATATCATCAACTGCCCCTCATAAATGCAGTTATATCTCCAAGCAAACTCTCAAAAGTCTCCAAAATGCAATAACTTCCTGGCCTTCAAGTCTTACCAACACATGACTGATATTATAACTTAGCAAAAATATCTTAAGATCCTTCTAATTATTTTAAAAGTAAAATAAATATCTTATTCTTATCATTAATATTAAATATTTTATGATTTAGTTATCTAGTCAATATTGATTAATATCAATTAGATAAATAAATCATAAATTGTTTAATATTTAATTTAATAATATTTATTATAATATTTATAATTTATGTTTCGATAAGAATTAAGTGTATTAATAATGTTATTAAATGATACGTTAAATCACTTAACATTATTAATTCAGTTGATATTTATCAAATTATAAATTATAAGGTTTATAATAAATATTATTAATTTGAAAAAAAAAAATATTATTATTATAGTATTATGAGTATTGTTTTGATATATTGATTGGATTAACAATCTTAATAATTTTATTTAAATGATCTAAATCATAAATCACTCAATCATATCGTTAACATTGATATATCAAAATCACACTCCTAATACTATAATGCATATTTCATAATATTCATTTTACCTTTAAAGTAAAGTTAGAGAAAGATAATCTTTTGCAAAATTATAATTAAAGCCAAGGAAAAAAAAGAAGGCTCGCAACATGAAATAAAACACTTGGAAAAGAAAATAAAATCCCACAAAAATAATGGGATGAGAAAGCTCTAGAAGGCATCATAAGAATACCCTAAAACATATCAAAACCTCTTATTTTATACTTTGCAAATTGTGAAAGAGGAGCTCTTTCCGCCATGGAGGAGAATGAGGGTTTCATGAGGAAAAATCAGAGCTTTTATGTGCATTTTTCATCCTTTCTCTCTGTGTTTTTTTTTGGATCATCCATGTTTAAGCTGCAATTCTTTGCTTGGTGTTGTTGAAGACTCTGGACTCTTCACGTTTTCCACATCTTCATAACATCTAGAGTCATGAACGCCTCCTCTGCAATTCCTGAAGCACGAGGTAATCTATGTGATTTTTATAAAACGTCCTCTAGTTGGATGAAGCTAATATATATGTTCTGCTTCTTTTATTCCCTTGAGCCACCATTAAAAGTGCTGGAGTTGGTAGTGTATGTGCGCCATACATGTTGTTGTAGGTGTATGTTTCAGCATTTATCATTTTACATAAAGGTTGTGTTGAAAGATCAATTCTGAAAGTTATATTTTGTTTCCATAAAAAAAAAATGGGGTTTCTCTTGTAGCAATAGCTTCTGTTTGATAGCAATCTTGAGAGTATTCTATTGCCTTCAAAGTATGAGATGGACATTTGAAAAACCACACTTTCTTTTCCCAATTTCATTCAATTCTGTTAATGAATTTATAGGAGGAGATTCTTTTCCATTTATAAAAATTGGTGTTCTAGCTCTTATGCATTGTTCACTTCAAGTCTTCACGACTTTGTAGCTCTACATTGGCAATGTCCATGAAGGCAAATTTTATGTTAAAAAAAATTTAAAACCTCAAGTTAGTCACCACATGATGTAGAAATGTCAGCACCAGTGAAAGCAACTGTATTTTTCCTTCTCTGTATGATTATTTGATCTGTTGTTACTAAATAAAAAGCCATAAATTCTTTTAATATGGACTTTCTTTTCCTCCATTCGCTGAAAAATATTGAGGTATAATGAGGGTAAAATATTATCAAGTCATTATTTGCAGGATCTAACATTAGCATTTCATGGCCAGTTTGCAAAATCATCACATTTTTCTTTTTTTTGAATCAAGACTGGAGTTGTGGCTTTGCATTTTTCCTCTTGCAGACTCAAAACTCTCTCCAAAATTCCAGTCACCCCAGTTGAAAGACTTACACAACTTGCAGCCTGTAGTTTAAAAAAACCAATACCATCTTTGTAGTGTAATTCATGTTTCAACTACTCATGAAATTTGTTAACAATGTAATGACTTTGAGGTAACACTCCTTTCAATTTGTTCAGTATCTGACACCATTATTCTGATAGTTTTACCTTAAGCTTTCAAAATCTGTTCTTTTTCTGAGAGATTCACATTTCTTCGATTCAGCATTCATCACATCCCACACACTGTTCCTATAGATATTCATGCTGCTCATAAAACTATGAATGTTGCTTGTCTCTTTGAAAGTTTTTTTCTTGTTTGAAATATGAAGTTGGCTGCATGATTCTAAAACTTTTCTATCTTACTTGTGCTCTCTAATCAACACCTATTGTTGCAAATCTCCATTATTACTTGCCAGGTGTAAATCTCTTGTATCTTGATGAAGGCTGCAAACACCTTTTGGTCACCTTTCCAATAAGATGACCCATTTGGTTTCTCAATAAGATAATGTTCCAACATATCCTCTTCGTCATCTTCCAAGTCTTTGACAGTTATTTTGCGGCCCCCTTATATCTCCACTTTCAAACCATTGTCGTCTTGTTAATTTCTTTTCCTAGGTTGTTGTAAGAGCAGAATATAGGATTAACTTTGCACTCTCCAATGCTTTCTCTACTTCAAAACATTTCCTCCAAGCAAGGAATGTTTCCACTATTACTATCTCCCCATGTGGTGTTATTACATCATCTTTGCTGGAACTTCTCCTCAAATGACATGATGGATTTCTGCTTTTGAATCAGCAATGGCACTTAAATACTAGAGCAAAATTCAATTTTTTATATTTCCCATATTGGGCTGCCAATAGTGCTAAATTCTATTGAACCTGTTGTAGGAACTATCATACTTTTCAATAATGATTTTTGTTAAATCATTTGCTGATTATGTTTCTCTCAATAGGTTGGTATCCTTTCTTGTAGCAAGTACACCCTTGCAATCTATGATGTTAATCATTATTTATTTGTTGTGATCCTATGGCATATTATTCTGTGAGGTTCGAGCACGGGCTCGTGATACTCACAAATGACTTTTATTTCTTTCTTTCAATTTTCTTTCTTTCGTAATGAAATGCATCAACATAAATAATATGTAGCTGTAGAGATAGATAGTCATCGCTTAGATCCTTTGGGATCTAACATCTATTTCTTTCATGTTTCTTGCAGTTGTTGGTGAGTGTGGAGCTCAGAGCTAGATGAGTACGTCAGGGAAAGATTTTATAACCAGTCAAAGCAACAGGCAATGACTGGTTATCTCTATTCCTATTTCTTTCATGCATATGTTTCTCTATTTATGCATTTCCTTATGAAAGCAACCTAGCTAGTTATACTCACGGCTTTTGTGAGATCTTCTCTATTCAGCATATTAATTCATTTCATACTTTGTAAAAAATGAAAATTGTACATATTAGTTGATGATCTATATAATGAACATTGTATCTCTTTTGCTCATGATTTCATATATGATTGCAAAAATGCTGCAATATAAATGAATAGAAAATGTACACTTTCCTTTTGCAATGTTACTTCGAGTAAAATTTTCAGCATGCAAAATTTTTTGGTAACAGTTACAACTCTTGCAAGGATAATAACATTTGTCATCGCCTTCTCTTTGAAAGTTAGACAACAATCTAGCAATTGTCTCCCTATTTTGATCATTCCCTTGTATTATCTAACATGATCCTTCTTCATGGGAATAACTTCTTCTTGTACCCTTATTGAGTTGGTTGTACTTAATGTTTATATCTACACATATGGTTTTGAAAGAAAAATTTGGTGTAATTAATATGTATATCTACAAAAATATTGGACATGTTGTATTTAATTTTTATATCTACTCATATGGTTTTGAAAGAAAAATTTGGTGTAATTAATGTGTATATCTATAAAAATATTGGACATGTTGTACTTAATGTTTATATCTGCACATATGGTTTTGAAAGAAAAATTTGGTCTAATTAATGTGTATATTTGCAAAAATATTTGACATGTACTTAATGTTTATATTTGCACATATAATTTTGAAAGAAAAATTTGGTCACCTCGCTCAAATTCACCATTATTCCTTTTCAACATCCCAACTTTGCATTTCATCCCTATTCATTACATTTCTCACCCAATGATCGACCCATCTTACCTCTATAAATATGCTCCATTTATATCTCCATCTTGTACTACACTAGATAAGATGTTCTCTATTATGCATAATGTTCAGCTTTGTCATTCATTATAATGTTCAAAAAGATCCTTAACCCTAACTACATTTGTTCATAGTCATTAAGAGCACTACCTCCATGTTATTATAAAATATCTCAAAATAAACCATAATCAACAAGCTCATCATAGAGATGAGGATGAAAAGAATGAAACCCATGTTATAATCAATAAAAAGTTGCATGCTTATAATGCTCTTTGTTAATATCCTTCTTTGTGTCGCTTTATTCTTAATTCTTCTTGAAGATGTAAATTCTTAAATATTTTTTATTTAACTAGTTTTTGAACTTCATCACTAGAACACCTAATGAAGACTATTATTTACCTACCAAATATTAAAACCTAGGAATGGATTTAATTATGCTTCCCAACCATAGAATCCTACCAAACAGAAACACTAAATGTGTCATGTACAACCCTAGACAACATGACATGTGGTTGGTGAGAATAAGGAAATAAGCTTGAAATGTGATATCAAGGATCCACAAGGAGACACAGATATTGAGACATATTAACATCACTAAATTATGTTGCCCTAATGATTTCAAGGATAATAAACATTAGATTTGTACTCCAAATTATTGGCATGTCTCCACATATCATGAAGTGACAAATGTAGTGCAGGACATGTGCCTTCAACAATAGGAACTGACTAGTAATGCTTTTGAATCCCCAACTATTATCATTTCCTGAATATATTGTAAATTATGTTTGTTTCTTCTTCAAAAGTAGAGAGAAATCTTTTATTTATCTATTTGGGGTTGGGGTTTTATTACCGATCCGATGCAAATTACCCATTTGGTTTCACTTGAAAGATATTTAATCTTCCTCTATTTGCTGCCAAAATTGGACTACCCAATCCGATAAAAAAATAATTTTATATATTGATTGGTTAGGGGAGATCAACATAAACATGTTTAATGGGCACCCAATCAATGTGTTGGTATGGAATAGGTCCATCTCTTCAATATATAGGATGAATGTAATTATGTTTCACGGACTAAATTCATAAACCTGATATATCTTAAGCCCACTAGTCTCTACTTCACCTGGTATTAATTTGCATGTGGATGACTTATTTTTCATTCCATGGTTCCATCTTGGCAACACCTGATTACAAATTAGGATCTTTAATCAAACCCTTTAAAAGGCCATATATTTCATGACTTATTATAAACTGATTAGGTTCCCTATTAGTTCTACCATGGTGATAACTCCATCAATGGAAGGACAAACACAAGGCACTCGCATATGCATCCATTGATGCTTACATTTCCCCAGCGAAGAGAGCAATGTAGAGAGTGAGAAATCACCTTCTGGGAGATGCAAGAGCAAATGAGACAAGAACAAAGGAATGATAATCTTGAGGGAGAAATATCCTTCAAAGAATATGTAGAATTGCAAATGAAATATTCTTACACCAAGAACCATGGCTACTAGAATAGTGAGATTAAGTGGAAGATTGTAAAGATGAGTCATTCTACTTTTGATGGATCTAAAATGACATCAACGAGAGTATGGGTGCAAAAGGAGAATACCTATTTTCAACTCAATCCAAATCCGAGGGATGGACTTCATGAATGTTAAAAATATGCATAGACAACAAATAGGATGAGGAGACACTCTCATCAAAATTTTAAATGTCAGACTAGGGAGGATCTTCCACCTCTAAAATGACACACATACTCAATTTTAACGAGAATCACAAATACACAAGAAAATATTACTCTGCGATGGCTCCCTACAACACTAGGGCCCTCCTTATAAAGGGTTCCAAGAAGTATCTAGAAGGTTTAAATATGCTGACATGATTTATTATTTATTATGTTATTACTTTTTACTTAATAATTTGATTAATTAATTAAAGTAGTCTATATGATATTATTTAAATCCAAGGCCACTTAACCATCTAATTGTGGCATGTTGTAGCTCAGAGATGCCAACTATGATTTAGACCCTTGAATTGAAGTTTTATTTCATTTCGTTGCAAACATGGTTCCAATCATTATTATTATTAGAGCTCTATATTTTTTTGTATATCAGATATGCTAAAAAAAAATTTATGTGCCTAGTTTTGTAACATAAATGTATACTTCCTACCATATACCCTAGTATCCTATATTTTTCTTGTAAGAATTATGGAATCTATCCTCTATTTTTCTTAAAAGAATTATGGATTCTTGTAATGGTACTTTTCATTTTTTAAATGCATACTTTATCTTCCATAAAGACAAAAACAAGATAAAGAATTGTCTTAGACTCTTATGTCTATGTCTAGAAAAGAGAGTTGTTACTGCTACAATCTCCTTCAATGGTCAAAATCTAAATGGAAAAATTTCTTATTTTCTATCCCTTTTCTATGGCAGAAGAACATTCCCAAGAAAAAGTGTAATTCCTCCTCCGTACTTTGTCTAGTATTGATTTCAAAGCACCTTATACATTCACTGATGATGAAAGAAATTCTAGAATGTAACCCATCTACAAGTAAAGATTTATAGGAGGACCATTTGATGTTGTGATTGATGGTTTTTTGTATTGGGTTTCATTTTCTTGGATGTCATACATTGAAGAAAATGGTGTTTCCTATTTTTATTGAGTACCACATGGCACTACAACATTTGGGGTCAAATTTTGACAACAATTTACAATAGCGGTATAATTTGTGGTGATTTTCATATATTTTTTTTTTTATAATTGTCCCCGACACCATTTTAATACCAATGTTGGCATCATAATTGTGACTCCCGCATGAGTATTAAAAAAACATGACATAAATCATTCCCCATTTGTTCTAACTTTGGAGAGTTGTGCACAAAAGAGTGTGGAGAGCTTTGAACATTATCGTGCCCTTATGATCTTTGCATTTCATTATCGTGCCCTAGCTCTACAATTTTATTGTCATTCCCTTGTGGTCTTTGCATTTTTTTGTTGAGCCCTTGCTCTACAATTCATTGTCATTTCATTGTCATGCCCTTGTGATATCTACATTTCATTGTCATGCCCTTGCTCTGTGGTTTCATTGTTGTGCCCTTGCTCCGTGGTTTCATTGTTGTGCCCTTGTTCTACAATTTCATTGTTGTTTCATGCCCTTGTGATCTCTGTGCTCTTGTTTTGTTATTTTCTTCAAGGGCTATGTAATGTTGTTTTCTTTTCCTTCTAAACTTGTATCTCTTTATATTTCCTTCTAAAGATGTATATCTTAGAGATCTTTTTTGAGGTGTTTATTACATCTTAGCACAACATAAAAATTTATCCAACTACATACATATTCTAGAATCCAAATAATAAAACAATAAAATTCACTCAACCTAGGCTAAGTGACCTACCTCAAGATCCTGCACAAAAATAATGCAGATCAAAAAAAATGGGTAGAGTTTACAAGAAATTTTACAAAAACATATCATAGAAAATATTCTTAGAAAGAAACTAGCCATATCCCAGTTAAAGGGGTCGAGTTGTTGATTAGCTGGGTTGATTACAAATTCTTGTAGAATTGTCATCAGATCAAGTACAATAAAATGAACAATCAGTTGTTCCCAGTTGGCAGGATCAAATACAATTCTCTAAAGTGATAAAATTGCATATACAGATGCATCACTTGCATGCTAGGCATGAAGCACATTCCCCAATTTATAATGAATGGTTGGATATAAAGGTTCCATACATTGTCTCAACAATGGAAGCCATTGATGTAGCCATGCATGTATTGGCACGCTCTCCCTGTGAGGATCCCAAGTATCTATTGTTGCTATTAATTTGGGAATCACTATATGATCCAGAATGTTATGAAGTATTAAAGCTGGTAGTAACTTATCCCATACCTCTAGAAAATGTAGAATAGATCTAGGGTTCCTTGGCTCCCACAAATTTTTAGTAGCTATTCTCACTACTATAAGAATAACTTCAGTGAAGAGTTAGGTTTAAGGAGTTTAAGAAACAAGTTATGCTTCTATGTAAATGCCATAATCACAAGGCTCATTCCATTGCAGAAGCCTCTGCCACAATGACATTATCTATAAACCATACAAAGGATGTTGAAGTGGTTCCCAACCTTGAAACACTCTTATAAGCATTTGATACTTGGGATCATCATAGGGAGACTGTGCCAATACTTGTCTCTACCATATCTAAAATCAGCTTCACATTGTGTTGTAACTTTGGCATAGGTGTTTGATCATTGATAGCTTTCATTTCAACATTCAAGTTTTCAAGATTAGTCAACACCCTCACTTGTGGTTCTATCATGTCAAGCACTTTTTGTACTATTTTAACACCATGTTCTTGCTTTTGAGCTAATAGTTCTTTAGGTGCATTTTCTTGTAAAACATTAATTTTTTTGAACAACTACAAACTCTTAGAAAGTGCATTGTTGTTTTCATGTATGTATGTATGTATATATATGTATGCATGCATATGTGTGTGTGTGTGTGTGTGTGTATGTATGTATATACATATATACATATGTATATATATACACATGCATACATATCTATGTGTCTATGTATGTATGAATGTATATATAGAGAGAGATCTTGTGGATTTTAGATTATAGATTATAAACAAAAAAAGAAGAAAACATGACACTAATCATACCCCATTTGTTTTGAACGATTTTGGAGAGTTAAGTATGAAAGAGGGTGGAGAGATCCAAATGAGGGTGGAGACCTTCGAACGTTGGTGGAGATCAGTGGAGATCTAGAATTTTGTTGTTGTTCCCTTGTGATCACTGCATTTTGTTGTTATGTCATGCCCTTGTGATCTTTGTGCCCTTGCTCCACAATTTTCTTCAAGGGGAGAAGAGGTACCTATATAAATATATTTTTTCCCTTCTAAACATATATCTCTTGTTGATATATAATAGCTTTGGTCAGATTCAAGGATAGTTGATTATGATGATTGTATGCATATGTGCATTTATTGTATGTATATCAGTTCACTATGTGAACTACTTTACATGCATGCATACACACTTGCATAGTACTTGTGATAAATTAAATTAATCATTAATGTCTTGAATTCCCACAAGTAGTTATCCTTGCATTCAATTGAAACTATTCATACCAAACTAAGTATGCATAAATATGTACTTACAGATTATATTATCTCTTGGTGATTGAGTAAATATATCGTGCATAATATCATCTAGGTAATGATCAGATGCATTCACATTAAGTCATAATAGAATCAAGAAGATGATCCATTTATGTTTATACAAATCAATGACTTAATATAAACCATGTTTGGTTAAACATTAACTAAACTAATTAGTATAAGGTTAATAATTGTTTGTATCAACAGTCATGTCATGAGTGGTGGTGTAGAACACCATGACATTATTGTGGATTTTGGTTCAATGTTTTGGTTTCTCACCTAATCAGGATGGGATAAATAAGTATTGGATGAAAAATCCATGGTTGTAATGAAAAGACACCTTCATGTATGCCTAGGTCACTTTGGGCAAGTTATAAGCCAAAGTTGCTAGTTGGGAAAAACTGGGTCTTTTTTATTTTTTGGTTAAGATAGCCTAGGATTGGGTGTTTTTAGTTGTTTTTGAATAAGTTGGAACCTTTTCCAAGTCTTAGAATTGAAAACTTGTGAAAATTGCAATAGTTGCACTTTTTGTGCAAAATTGTTAATTTGCAAAATTGTAAAAGTTGCTAAAAAATGAAACTTAGTTGAAAAGGATTTGTAACTATTTAAATAGTGTTATAACCATTGGGATGGATGTAGGAAGGATATATACCTCATTTGTGAGGTCACAAAGGGATGATTATACAGATTGGGAGAAGTTGCAACAAGAGATTTTTCAGTTTTGAAGCAATTTTACTGGTTTCTTATACTTTATCCATACTGTACAGGTTGGCAAGATGATCAAATGATTTTTGGAAGATTTTTTTTTTTTTACCTTTCCATTCATTTTGGTTTCATCATTTTGTGTGGAGTTTTGTTCAAGTTATTCTATTTTTTGTATAAGAGGGTTTGTAGGACAACAATTTTGTGCAAGCTTAAAAGATGGGCCCATAGCTGTGACTCCCACAATTGGTTTATAATGGCCTCTTGGGGAATGAAATTTAGATGGGTCATCTTAGTGATTCTAGGGTTTCAATATTGGGCAATGTGTTTTTCTATTTTCCTAACCAACCCTAGGTCAAGTGCCTATGAGAATTTGACCTTGTAAGCATGTTGTTTGGAGTATAACAGAAGAAGGAGACCTGTTGGAGGGTTGAGTGTTTGGAAGGAAATTAGAGGAAGGTGAATAGACATTCCTGAGTTTTGGGTGTGTTTCCATGACCCCACTTTCCCATAGTTTCTTTGTAAACCAATCCTAATTAGGCCAATGAGGATAATGTTGCTTAGTGAAGGAAAGGAAGTGTTGGAGTGGAACTGAGTCTTGGTGCTTTGGGATTGGGTATAAATCTAAAAAGGTTATCTAGAAACTTGATTTTTTTAAAGGTTTTTTTGGGACTTTTGGAAGTTAGATGTCATAAACCTCTTGAGGAGGCCTAATAGGGCTACTAGGTGAATTTGGGTTTGATACATTATGGAAGTGTGGGGATCAAACCAGTGATTTATTTTGTGTTATGTGGATTCCTTGAGTCCATTTCATGCCTTGGAACCACTGGAGAAAACCATTTATTTGTTTTCCTCATGTTGGCCTTGTTGTGGGGATTACGTCCTAAAGCCATAATTTGGATGAACTTGATCCTTAGACCATGGGTGCTTGAAGAAGTTGGTAGTCTTGTTTCCTTCAGAATTTGGAGGATTTGATCTACTTATGACTTTGTGAGAAGGTTGGGGATTTGGTAACTTGTTGATTTGGTGTTAGAGTGTTACACCTTTCTAGTTGTGCACTTTGCGTCAAGTGAACATGAGACATGTTCTCTTGTGACATGCTTTTTGGCTTTGTGTCTTTTGAAAACAATACTTCTACCCAACTAAAAAACCAAGAGAAGTATCAAAATCAATAAATTCCTTGCCCCTTGTTGTTCAATAACTTCAAATATAAAGAGCAGAGATTACTAATAATTATGTTATGAAAATAGAAAAGACATTCATAGCCAAATCTATAAGAAATATAATCACCTTCAAAATATTTTATATTTCCTTAATAGGTGAATAGAGAAGCTTCTCTTTATGTATATGTATGTGTATATATACATACACACACGCACGCACACACACACACACACACATGTGTGTGTGTGTGTGTCTATGTATGTATATAAATAGAGCGATCTTGGCACAACAAAAAATAATTAAACTCACTCAACACATAACATGGCCACATATGAAATGGCAACGCCTATTGGTAAGTAGATTCCTCTTTTTCTCTCTCATTTTTCATGTGTTTATTTCACTTGAACTATTATTTCTTAGGGGTCATTTTGTAATATTGGATTCATTTTATGTAGGACATGATGAGGACATTCCTGGATGCATAAATGAGAATCACTAAAGAATTGTGATGAATTTCTCATGAGCAATGAAGATGGACTTCACGTAAGAGTAGCGAAGGTGGTGAGGACATTCTAGGTACTTTAAAGATTGATTCTTTCTTAAAGATTTTAGATGTTGGGGGAAATGAGCTTCCACCCTCACATGGTTGGCCCTGATTAGTAGAGAATATTAAACTATTCTCGAAATCAAGTGAAGCTCAACATTAACCTATGATTGCATTGCAACCAACTATGTAAATCTCTTGGTTTCAAACAATGCAGAAGGATGCCATAGTTCAATATACAGTCTCAATTCATATGCATACGACATCAGGTGGAACTAAAAAAACCCAACAAGTTTGCATTTTTGTTAGAGGTTTGCATAGACCTATTAAATAAATGTAAATGTGGTGGGTTTTTTCAGCTCCACCTATTGTCCGTGCATATAGAATGCAGTTGTACGTGCATTATCAATTTAGAATGGCATTCACAAGTTTATCAAATTAATGGTATGATGTTAATGGGGAATCTAATAATGGAATGAATAAACTTTATTAATGAATTAATTAATTTTAAATGTTAACGAGAAATTTAGATGTTAGGGGGTGGGTGGGTGGGACCAAATTAGCTTCCACCTTCATGTGGTTGGTCTTCATTAGTAGAGAATATTAAACAATTCTCAAAATCAAGTGAAGCTCAACATTAACCTATGGTTGTTTGACAACTAACTATGTAAATCTCTTGGTTTTAGGCAATGCAAAAGGATGCCATAGTTTAATATGCAATCTCAATTCATATGCATATGACATGAGGTGGAGCTGAAAAAACCAAATAGGTTTGCATTTTTGTTAGAGGTTTGCATATACCTATTAAATAAAAGTAAACGTGGTAGGTTTTTTTAGCTTCACCTATTGTCCATGCATATAGAACGCAGTTGCACGTGCATTCTCAATTCAGAGTGACATTCACAAGTTTATCAAATCAATGGTATGATGTTAATGGGGAATTGATTAATGGAATGAATGAATTTTAGATGTTAGGGTGGGGGGCAAATGAGCTTCCACCTTCACGTGGTTGGCCCTCATTAGTAGAGAATATTAAACTATTCCTGAAACCAAGTGAAGCTCAACATTAACCTATGATTGCATGAAAACTAACTATTTGAATCTATTGTTATTCCTCAAACTTGTATTGCTTCCTAAATATCAAAGTAAACATAAGAAATTTTTTAGAGCTCATTATAATTGGAGAAGATGGGTGCCTTATCCATGATTATTAAAGCCATAAAAAGAAGGCATTGAATCCACCTATTGAGGAGGAATATCTCAAGACCAAAGGTGGAACCATAACATGACTAATAAATCCATATAAGAAGGCATTGAATTCACCTTGATAACCTGCTTTGGAGACCAGAGGCAGTATGCTGGCTATCCATTTGCAATGCCCCTCCCCAAGTCCCTCAATTGATCATGCATTCTTATCTGACCATCTTCATCCTCCTCAACAAGACATATGTTGAAAAGAGTTCCCCAACCAAGTGTTCCATAAAACTTAGTGTCTCATGTGGCAATGACCACACTTCTTCTTTCTCCAATGAAGACATACTACATCCAAGAACATCTCCTTCTCTTGCTTCCCTAGAACATCATTGTTGACTTTGAGCCTCTTTGTAATGTCCTCATGGGGAATCTAGGAATACTTATTCAATGTTTGCTGCCAATTTTTTTTAATAATTCAGCAAGTCGTCACAATAGTGATGACTTGTTGCAAAGGATAGTTGTCACTCCTACAACATTAATGTCACATACCCATCATAGTTGCAACAGATTGTTCCAATGGATAGATGTCACTCCCACAACACCATTGTCGCACAACCATTGTAATTAGAATGAAAAATTGAAAGCCTAAGCTGTCGTATTTGCGATGGTCTATTGTCACAATTGTGATGGTGTGAAGATGAACTCTTTCCCTTGCCTTCTTCCAAGTTACAAAAACTTTATCTATTGCAATTGTGATGGACGCCCTTTGTGACAACAAAAGTTTGATGCCCATCCAACGGGAGCCAATTCATGGTACTATCACTTGGGCAACAAGTGGCTGTCACAATTCGGGCCTAAATGTAGTAGTGTGGAACTTGAAAATCATCCAGGATGATGAACAAGCTCAATGTTGTTTTAAACATACATTGCATTCTTGGGTAATTGTAGATAATACTAGCAGAGGCTCCAATTCAAGAGAGAGAATGTTTAGTGAATAGAATAAACAAAGAACAACTGAAGAATGTCCATGCCACACATAGGGTATGTCTCCTAATTTTGAGATCAGAATTGATCGTATAATATTTTTAACTTTTTTAGGAATATGTGCAAATCATTTCCATGTAATCGTTGAAGACTTTTTTCTCCTAAATTTGTGCGTGACATCTTTGTTAAGGAACATCATTCTAAATGTACAAAAAAAAATTATAATTGGTGCATTTTCTAAATTGGTATTGTTGACAAAAAAAATACAATTTATTTTTGTCTTTTAGGTTGGGAACCCTAACAATTACTCAGACCGGAAGGACGTTATATGAAACATAGACATGGGCTCCAAGAAGGAAGATAAGTTACCCTTGTCAATAGTAGTGGTCTTGGACAAACGCTAGCATATATGAGGTAGTAGAACTTGTTCAAAAAAGAGAGCAACTTCATAAATATGCACCTGCCATTTTGTACAGTTGATCATCCTCCTGAATTTTGTAGAGCCATCTAAAGATGACAAGTAATCATTTTTTTCTTTTCTTATGGCAAAAAAGCTTTGCCAAGAAAATCATGTTCAGGTACATATTTCTTATTGGAATAGAATCAACAGAGAATGTTGTAGGCATAATCATTGACAAATCACATTATTAGGCTAAGGGCATTCAAGTATTAAATTGAATTTATGCATTCAATGTGCATTGAATAATATATCCATGCATGCATATTTAGCATGTTACTATAGTGAAGTTATCCCCTATCTATTATTATGTTATTAAAAGTTCAAAGTGTTTCCATTCTTGAAGCCATGAAATTTTATATTTAAAATAACCTGCTCTACAAATTCAACATAGTTCCAAGTGCTTAGCACCATGCTAAGTCCTTGTTGACTTCAGTTTAGATGATTCATATTCATACTATTTCCAACATAATTTTAATTTTTTTAAAGAGAACTCTCATTCGCATGCATGACAACTCTATTGTCTATTCAATTAGTTACTACTTGATGACTTGTGCTCATCCTTCCGATGGAAGAGCTCTAGTACCTTGCAAAACTCAGTTCAAGATGTACCTAAATAATAATATCATTTATATGACACATAAAAAGCTTGCAAAGGAGGAGTTTGAATTAAGACTTCATATCTATTAGACCAAAGGAACCTAGTCAATCTTATATAGATGGTTCATAACTATTCTAAACACAAAAAAATACCATGAGAAACCAAACTATGATTTTCTTTTGTTGATGTAAGTGGCATTTTCTGGTAGGTTTGGAAAAAATATTGAAAAACTAGTAGATCCTCCCATGCATAATTCAAATGCAAAAATATTCTTAGATTAGTTAACTAAAAGATGGGATTTCCAATCAGTCAAAATTTCAAACATAACCCTAATGAACATGGTGATAAACAACACTGATTACCTCGAAGAGTATTTCTAAATGACGTAAATGGAGATAGTCAAGCACTTATGGTAGTTGCATATTCACTCTTTTAGAAGGAAACGAAAATAATGTTTAATACCTCTTCTCCCCTTGAAGAAAATCATAGAGCTGTAAGGGCATGCCAACAAAATGCACCGATCACAAGGGCACACCAACCATCGTTTGAAGTCTCTGCCCCTTTTGCATGAAGCTCCATAATTGCTCAAAACAAATGGGGGATGATATCATGATTTTCTTTTCTTTTTGTTCATAATTATGCCAACATCGCAATTTCAACACCAATGTCGGTATTGCAATGATGTCAGGGACAATTGCAAAAAAAAATGAAAACCAACACAAATTACACTGCCATCGCAAGTTGTCGTCGCAATTTGACCTCAAATGTTGTATTGGTAGATGACCCTAGTTATTTCCCTTAATTCTATAGGTCAAACAATCCTTAAGATATTAGAATCATTTTCAAATGAAATGATCCAATTTAATGTTAGCACTTATTTACTTAAAATTTAGTATGACATTTAAATAAGATTTTGTATGACAATTGCAATCATTGCAATTGCTTACCGTGTATACTAATTTCATGGAAACACTTGTGCTTGATTTTGATTTAAACATAAACTTCAAAATTTTGTATGTCATTATCATGATATTAGTGTTTTCTTTGGTCAAGAAGCATTTTTGTCAATAAATTTCTGATTTGTGTTGCTCTCTTGATTGCACAACATTAGCTTTTGCTTGTAAAATTCTATTTTTTTCTTGTATATTCTTTGTCTACAAATGTATTCAACCAAGTTCATAGGCAAACATCTTTATAATAAGCACAGGTCTGGGTTTGACCTCTATGTGTTGCATTTTTTAATCTTGAATGACATATTTGGTCCTTGGGATTACTTGCATCATGTGATCTTCTCACATTCCCTACCCAAGAATTTCTATATATCCAACCTCAAACTAGAGCATCTTGTTAAGCTGATAGGCTTCACTTCTTGAACATCTTTGAATGGTTTGTTCAATTTTTTTGGCAGTTAGACATCAACAAAGAAGGAATGGTGACCGGAAATGATCGGTAGTCTTACGTTGGGGAGAATTGTTCGTTTCCAAAAGATGTAATAGTGGCAATCATAATGATAATCAACATTAGAAATAAGGATGCGTAGCCACGATAGAAAAATAACTAAGACTTTATAATTCCATGTCTGTAGATCGAATTGATCCATGGAGTGGATTTTGAAGGTTCTGCACAGCTAAAAATGGCTTACAGAATAGGCAGTGCAACCATGTTTTGGCACAATATGTACTCAAGAAGACAAACACAAGATTTATATGTAATAATGTAAAGAAAGTTTACGTACTATGAGAGCTTCACCATTCAACTCAATGTATATAAGTCGGCACACTGTAAGACATCTTGAGCTGCAATATAAAATTATATTTCATTTTACACAAATCTATGTGAAGACTCTGAGATGTCCTGGTGGCTAGGTTGGAGGAGATCCAAACAAATCGGTTGTTGTCAGTTTATCTCTCAAGAATTCCTAAAAAAAGGAGGACTTTCTTAAATGATGATTGTAAAATTAAGTAGTTTGTGATCTTTAAGGAGTTAAAGATTTGGTTTATGTGATTACAAACAAGATTGGATTTGGAACACATAGTTAAATTAGTTTCATGAATCTAGACCAGTATAAACAATTTGGGAAGTTTTAGTACAACATTCATGGCGATGGATCACAAGATAAATCTTTTATTCTTCTCAAACAATTTCAAGCCTACCTATAATAGAGGAAAATCCATTTTTGTCTAAACCAATTCTTAGTTTGAAGCTTTAAATCAACAAGGGTGAGGTTTAACCCATGCATGCACTAATTTCAATTCCATGGAACTCAAAATATATTTCAGGATCTATAAAGGGTAAGTTTCAATATATTTCTTTCGAAGAATGAAACAAAGATTTCTTATTTGGCATTTATATGCTAAACATAACATTTAGCTATCTGAATTTTCCTCTTCTCAAATTTGAATAAATTTCCCCTTCATCCATTGCATTTGATACTCTTCAAACTTTTTTTCATAAAACTCTTATACATGAATTTTTTAATTTGAATATTTTCTCTACTCTGATTTTTTTCTAATATTATACATGTACTTTCTGACTATAAGGTTCTATATAGAGGAGATTTCCATGAAGTAGTTAAGCCAGATTTAGCTTTGAGAAATATTTTGCTGAACATGCCTTGAACAGATTTGCTATATATTGAGGTTATTTTACCTCAACAGTTTTATTTTAGCACTACACCATTGGGTATATTACTATTATCAATTAAAATGCATAAATTAAACTTTTAAATTCTTAAAATCTTCTTGAAAAAGAGGACAAAATGGATTGACTAAAAAAATCTAAATGATAGACTAAAAAAACTATGTATCCTTTAGGGTTCTTAGCAAGACCTTATACCTCTCACTATTATTTTTAATGTGAATGCTAAAAATTTGAAAGAAAAATGAAGCCAAACATAAACAATTGTTTTGCTTGGGAAATATTTTTGACTTAAGCTAGAGTGTACAACACTTGCTTTCTAATTTTTGACTTATAAAAGAATATATTCTATTGTTATTATTTATATCTAAATCCTTTAAATATTTAAGTTGAATTGAATTTTACAAAATGCAAGAAAATGTGAAAAATAAAATTGTAATCAATTACTTTAATCAATTTAATTTATCGAAAACCAAATATATTTCAAGTCAAAATTTGTAAGATGGCAAAAAAAGCCATATGGACTAAAACATTAGTACAACATATAAAAAAACAAGTAGTTTCCATGTTCAATTGACATTAGGATTTATACATGGCATGATACTAATCATTTTGGATGTTTGTACCTCTAAGTAGCATTTTCAATTGTAGAATATTCAATTTTTTATAATGATTTTTTGAAATTTGGCCATCTCACTACCTTTATTTCACCTCTTTGCCTATTTGTCTTGCACGAAACATCTAAACAATACCTATCGCTTAGATATGAAGGCTAGAGTTAAGGCTTTTGCATCATATTTTTTTGCTTGGATTTTGGCTTTTTTACAGATGTCTAAAGGACATATATGAAGTGCCCCATTAAATGTGCCTACTTAGAACCATAAGACATCTGCAGTTAACTCATGAACATAATTAACTTTTGGCTGTTTGGACAGGTAAAAATGTTTACCATAGAAGACATCATGTATTTTCAAATAAATTCTATATTTTGCTAATTAGTTACATTATTTTATTAATACCTATTTTATTTTGTAAGAACTTATAGGCTTTATTTTTGGTGTACAATCAAGGTGAGAATGGAAAACAAAATAGCATGTTTCCCAAGTTATTTCAATTGCTCTAATGGGTAGAGAGATATAGAGAAAAGTGGGGGATATTTAGGAAGGGAGAGAAAAAGAGGGGAGTGAATGACAGAGAGAGAAACAAGAGGAAGGGGGAGGATGGGGAGATGAAGAGATGAAGTGGTAAAGATTATGTGGTGATAAATAGATAGATAGATCAAAGATAAATATATAATATTGAGTATAGATAAAGATGTTGAAGGTAAAGAGATAGGAATGTTAATTTGTGCATTTAATAAATATATAAAAACATGGTTAGGGTGGTAGATAGAAAAACTATGAGTCAAATAAAGACATGTCGATATAGAAATAGAGAGCAATCCAATAATAAGCTCCATATAATCATTTGGTATATATTTGACTATCGACATAACTCTTGCATCCCTCAAAGATGCAAGTGCTAGTTAATAAGAATGAGTGGGGATTCGACCCCTATGTAATATACTATATTTGATTCATGAACGAAATATTTCCAATAGTTGGATGCTATAAAAAGTAGAAAGTAAATAAGGAAAGCATTTTTTTCATGCAACTAGGATGCTCACCTTTATTACCACTCCCTACTAGTGGCGGGTCACTCTCCATGTGACACATGTCAAAATTAAGGTGGGCTTCTTTCATTTTGATAATGGAATCCTTTCCTTATTCAGTGGTCTTATTCAATTCCTTATACAATGCTCGTTAATACAATTTTAGTAGACCACATTGATTTTTGAATGGTTGGTGTTGGGATCCATGTAGAATATTTGTGATTCACTCTTGCTTCCTAACTAGTAGGTGTCAACTATCATCACTTTGCTAAGGCTTTGGATGTATATGATTTCTTTCTTGGTATGGGAACATATTCTTTGATGAGAAAAAAGATGCATTTTGGGGAATGTTGAGACCTTGGTTGACTACCTTTTTCAATCCTCCACATCCATTACTTATTGGGATAGGGTAATCTCTAGACAAAATGCAGTAAAGACAAAACAAAGTCAATTTTATTTTATTTTTTCTAGATTCACGAAAACGTAGTATTTTTTTCCAAATTTTTGTTGTTTTCAACTACAAACTATGCAAATCATGAAGATCAAATGCTGAAATTTTTGGAAAAATCCATGATGTTTTCGATATTTTAAAAATTGGTCAACTATACAGTTTGTAGAGAGGATAGCCGCATCCTTACTTATTACCCTTGATGCACCTATGTTTTATCCTTTTCTTCCTCCTCATGTTCATACCCTGTGACTATCTATGTTGCCTTTCGTGAGTGGCAAATATGATATTACGTTGGGTTTTTTTTCTTAAGATATTATATTTTCCTCTTCTAATTTTAACGTTGCCTTTTTTTTTATGGAGGGTTCAAACCTGTGAGGCAACCTAGCGAGGTACGAAGTCTATGAGCTACCAACCAGCAAAAGCCACTACATAGACTTTTTAGGGACCCGATACGGGCCCACTCATGCCTAAAATCTCTTTGGCTTAGAGTGAAGGACTAAGGGGCATTCACACCATCAAAATCACTTGGGGCATGATCCTGACCTCATTCCTTATGATGTCAGAGCCTTGCACTCAACAAGACTTGATCCCTGGTGGGCTCTTTGTGAGCCATTCAACTTCACCAGTAGACTAAGGGCCCATTGACAATGTTACCTTTTGACTCTTGCAAGATTTGATTGTGTTTAATTTTCATAATGATTAATAACATATGTCATTAAGCCTCACCATAACTAACATATCATATATATAATTTGCTCATCCATATATGTTAAATGCTTCTTTTATGTAAGTCTACATTGAATATCATTGTTCACAAGCTTCACAAACTAAACATAGACTAAACAATGGTTTTACTTTGCCAAGGTTTGTACTTTGATTCTCCCACCTTCCAAGCAGTGTATGTTCATAAGGATACCAGGATAGCTTATATTATGTTTTCTCATGTTCATTCTTTTCTTACATTTGTAGATTGGCTCTAATACCATTTTATTTTTTGAGGACTGCTACATATGTATTAAGCACTACCTGTAATATACCTATTATCAGGGCTAGATTGGGACAAGTAATATTCAAAATAGTTAGTAAAAACTATAACAAGTTGAGAGAACATTCTAAATTCACCCAAGTATTAAATAATATATTTAGATTATCTTTTAACCAATTAAAATTCAAGGAAGGAATTGATTATGAAGATACTTTTGCACCAATAGCTAAAATAAACACTATTAGACTAATGATTGCACTTGATACTAAATTTTATTGGGTTCTTCTTCAAATGGATGTTAGATCAACATTTTTAAATGGTGATTTAAGAGAAGAAATTTATCTTGTTCAACCTAAAGGTTTTGTAAAATAAGGAAAATAACATTTGGTATGTAAGTTAAAAAAGGCATTATACGGTCTCAAATAAGCACCAAGATCATGGTATGAGAAAATTGATAAATTCTTCTTTCAATAAGGATATATCAAGAGTAAAAATTATCCAAATTTGTACATAAAGAATGATGAACATGAGAATATTATTTTGATCCTATTTGTATGTAGATGACTTAATCATAATAGGAAGCTCTATAGAGTTGATTGATGCAATCAAGGCAGCTCTGTCACAAGCATTTGAAATGAAGGAACTTGGTAAAGTGCATTGTTGCTTAGAAATTGAAGTGTGGAAACAAAATGGTAGGACTTTGATTACTCAAAGTAAGTATGCAAAGAAGTTAATCCAAAAGTTTAATATGCAAGTTTGTAAAGTAGGATGCACTCCATTAGCACAAAATTTCAAGTTATCTTGTTATAGTGACACTTCAGAAGTCAATGGGACATTGTATAGGTAGATGGTGGAAAGTCTAAACTACTTGACCACTACAAGACCTGATATTTCATATTCTATTAGCATACCTAACCAATTCATGGCTAATCCTCTCGAGGTCAATTGGAATGCAGCAAAAAGAGTTATTCGATACCTACAAGGTACCATATCTTTTGGCAATGAATATACTAACTATTTGAATATTGAGTTGACAGGTTACTCTGATTCTAATTGGGTAGGAGATCCAGATGATCATAAATAAAAAATGGGTTATGCATTCAACATAGGATCAGGCGTTGTTTCTTGGAGTAACAAGAAGCAACCAACTATTTCTCTTTCATCTACTAAAGCTAAGTACAAAGCATTACGTAGTGCTACCTATGAAGCAATTTAGCTAAGGATAATTCTTGAAGATATGGGACAAAAGAAAAAAGGGCCTACTTCAACCAAGTGTGGCAATCAAAGTACAATCAAACTTGCAAACAATCCAATTTTTCATGCAAGATCAAAGCATACAAACACCCAACATCATTTTATAAGAGAGAAAATTCAATCTCAAAATATAGAGTTGAACTATTATAATACAAATGATAATGTAGTTGATATATTTACTAAGTCATTGGGTAAAATGAAGTTTGTAACCTTTAGATATATGTTAGGAGTCTAACGAAATTAGATTATTCCTTAAGGGGAAGTGTTAGAATAATGAATAATCTTAGTTGCACATATGGCAACTCAAGTTTGAGTTGTTGGCAACAAGAGTCTAGTTTAATTGTAGTGGTATCATAGAGTTCCAGTTAGAAAAAATGGCTAATTGTAGATGTGGCACTTAGATCTAGTTAGTTGTTAAGAGAAGTCCACTTGTCCATTTTCTTTTTTGTGTGTGTGTGTATGTGTGTGTGTGTGTGTGTGTGTGTGTGTGTGTGTGTGTGTGTGTGTGTGTGTGTGTGTGTGTGTGTTTGTGTGTGTGTGTGTGTGTGTGTGTGTGTGTTGTCAGTGTATTTTCCAGTCATTTAGGAATGTTGATGGGTCAATCTATTGCATAAATAGGCTTCTACTATTCAATAAAATCAAGCTGCAAGTTTCTTGCTTCTATATTTTCTTTTTAATATGTTTTTAGATGTATAATTTCTCTATTTTATTAATATTCACAAACCAACTCTTAGAAAAGGAAAAAAGCTCCATCCTTTCTTGTTTGTGAAGGGTTGAGCAAATGGATATGCTATATTTATAGAGGTTCATTGATGGAGACAGGGGAGCCTAGTTTTTTGTTTTTTGATCTGCCCCTATGACTAGGTTTCCACAACCTGCTTGCATTGAAGGCATTGCAAGTATAGGAAGTCTTGTGGGTACAACTATTTTTGTTTCTCTAGGAAGCTTCCAAAATGCAGTGGTAGCATTTTGCTGCAATTGTCATCGCAAGCATGGGCTTTTGCTCGATTATGTTCACAACCACCTTAAGGGCTTAATTTCATAATAAAAAATACTTTCTTTAATTCTTGAAATTTTTTTTGTTTGATAGGAGTTTACTTAGATTTTTATACCCTCAATCCTCATGTCATTATTTTTTTAAAGAAAATCAAAAGTCAATTTTTTTTTTTTTCTCATATCTTATTATATTTAAATGTGAAATTACTAGCATTTAAAGTCATTGACAATATTTTGACTCTTTCTACTAATTGCTTAGGCAAATTTATAGTTGAATTTATAGTTTTCTCCATATCATATTATATGTAAATGTGAAATTACTAGCATTTAAAGCTAATGATTATACTTCGACTGTTTTTATTAATTGTTTCTTTCAATAGTTAATGAAATAATTTTACTTTAGAACATTATTTTTATTTAAGTTCTATATTAGTCTTTTAGTTTTATTTTTCATTGCATATATATATTGAAAATTTAATTTTTTTCAATTACAAGATTTTAAATTTGTTTAGATATTATCTTAATGGTTTAAAATTATTCAAGATTTAATTATTGTAGATAGTAGTCAACATGCTTAGCCTATAAAGACACAAGGCCATTGAGATCCACACCAATCTAAAACAAAATTTATTATATTATCCAATTAAATTCCATAATATTAAATCTCTATCACGTTTCTTCAATCATAAAACAAATTTATCCATGTTTTAAACAAGAAGTAGGAACTTGTTTCATCAATATAGTTATAATTTAGACAATTTTTTTTTACTATATTACATTTAATTTTTTAAAAATAATATACAATGACAAAATGCACAATAACCATTTTACCATTGCGGCTACAAATAAAACAAAAATTTCAAAAAAGTCAAATTTATAGTTCAAATAACAATAGGTGACTCTTTGAGTACAAAGTTTTAACTCATTTTCTTCATGGAGAGAAACTAGACTTGTCCTTATTATGTGTTGACATGAAGCTTTATTTATCCTTTTAATTCTTAAATTGTGAAGCAACCCCATCGAGCTATAAGGGCTTCTGATTCATTGAATTGGATGGCAATTTTGTAGGATCGAAGAAGGGTTTGGGCTACTTAATACTTAGTTGCGGCTTTTATTTGACCTTCAAAACAAGAGACGCAAGCATCATAGTTCCTACCATTTGAATTTTTAGTTTAAACAAAATAGAAGTAGCAATGTTCCAATTCAAGATATATTAAATGTTAACTTTCAAAAGAATTTCAAGTGCTCAAAAAGTTCAGACTATACATAAGTCAACATACATTACAACATTACATGTCTACAATGTATGCAATCAAAATCTTAATTCAAATATTTCGTCAATGACATTGATGAATTTTGTATGATACAATCTATGTTAAATCTTAACGTGAGTGACTTGCTATGGTTTGAACAATGTAAAACTAGCTTATTTGCATTAGATGAAAAATCTTGCTTCTGATAAGATGGTGCCCTAGAATATTATCACCAAATTCACCTTATAATACAAGAAATGTAAAAGACAAATAAGTTATAAGAAAATAATGCAAGAATAGGAAAAAATAGACAATTCACATAGTTCATAAACAACTAGGTGAATTCTTCAACATTCTTATTTACAAAATTTATTGTGTACGAATACAATATGAGATTAATTAGATTATTCATTGATAATGAGTACATAGAATCCTAAAATAGAAAAATATAAGCCTTCTATTTTGCGCACCCTTAAATATAATTATAAAAAAGAAAATAATTTAAAAAGTTAATAAACATATTATCAAATCATTTATTGTTTATCATTAAAAATAAAGATATTATTTATTTACAAGTTCCTTGTGGATAGTTTATAGTATGTATACTCTTTATATAATTATTCTATATTCATAACAAAATATTTCAATTGCTGGTCTTTATATTGTTTAAAATTTATTACTATAATTTCAAATGTAAAAATTGTTAAATTTTTATTTTAATTACTTTGATTTTTTAGAATGTAAAAGTGTAATTCTTAAAGTTTTTATAATGTTCTTAAATAAACTTTAATAAATAAATAATTATAAATAAAATAAAATCTAATATATTTATATTAAATTATTGTTATTAAATATTTATATAAATATTCTAGTTCACAATCAATAATTGAAAAAGTAAAATAGAAAATTAACATAATAATATCAAATATTAAAAATAAAATAAAACTATATTAAAAATATTAAGATTTAAGTTGTATTTCTTAGAAAATAGTCAACATGTCATCTCAATATAATTACTATTTGACCTTTATGTTTAAAATAGTTCTAAAGATGACATAAGCTATAATTAATACATAAAAAGTAGAGTGTACAAAATTATCTTAATTTTAATTTTACTCTTTACAATTATTTCTCTAAGCCAATAAGAAAAGAGATAAATTATTTTGTTTAAATCATTTAAATAGATGGAAAATTTAAAATTATATTTTTTAGAAATACATTTTAAAAATTCTTGATGTTGATTGGCTATTTAAAAGTTACTATTGCATATAATAGATTCAATAGTATCCTGCCATGACAGTTACTAAAAATGGACAAATAAAACTAACATTAGGTCATTTGTAGAACAATTGTTCTTCTCGACTTAGGGTTTGGACGATTTGTCGGTCAAAAATCTCTCAAGCCTCTTTACTTTGAAGTGCGCGAATTTGGAATCTCAATCTTCGATTGTGAATATGAGTGCGCAGTCAGGGGAGTTTGGGAATCAACCTGTGGACCAGTTGAAGACGTCAGAACTGATAGAGGAAATCAAGAGGCGGATAAAATCTACCCGTGACTCGAAGGGGGATTTTGTTCGGATGCTGGAAAGCCTTTGGCAACGAGGCAGAAGAAAATACGGGTCCTCAAACGGGCTCTGATGCATCTGATAACAAGGGGTGTGACGCTTTGCAGAATTATCACTCAGAAAGCCACAAGAGCAACGAAAGTTTCGCTATTGAGATGCCGATTTTAAGAAACCCTAGGACAGAGTCCAACCAAAACCCTCGTTTCCAAAACCTAGATATCGATATTAAGAAAACCGAAAACAGCGGGCAGAAGGAAGATCAAAGCATCACAAATCCAGCTATGGAGTTGTCTAACCCTAAGCTTGAAGAGCCAAAACCTGAAATTATTGCTGGTTGCCAAGTAAATGTTTTAATTCAGAAGACATCGATTGGGGACCCGTGGGAGGTCTGGAATGTTTCGAAAACCAGGTAGTATCTGAAAAAGCCACCTTTGATCAAGGGTTCAAAGTAAAGTATGTGTCTGCTTCTATTATCTCTGGGTCTAATCTAGAAGAGAAGGAACTAAAGGATTCTTTGAATGTTGATGGTAATGTGATGAGGAGATGGCATATTGCAATCTTCAAATCTATTTATCTCATTATCTTTTTAGGAGATGGCATATTGTAATCTTCAAATCTATTTATCTCATTATCTTTTTATATAAAACCATTTCCATTACCATTTCTTCAGAGTGTCTTCACATAAAACAAATCATTTACATTTCTTGCAAATAACAATAGAGAGAAACTAATTCATGTTCACTGTTATAACCTTTTTTACAGAGATCAAAAGCCGACAGAAGGAAACATAAAGACTTAATAAAAATACATTTCATTTAATGTCAAAGTCAACAAAACATCAATGGCTCTTTGGTTAAAACCAAAGAGCCCAATTTCCTCTCACAACTTATTCCTTATTCCTCTAATCACTCTGTTGATCTCTCTTCGCTATTACAATAATGTCTTTCTTTAAAAGACAACCTGAAACGGTTACAACCGTTTACCTTCCCGTGTCCTTTCCTATCCATATTTAGATTTTCATTACAAATTTCATATGATCAAGATTACAATAACATAATAAATAAACCATTTCACATTATGGTTCCAATGACTTAATAAATAAATCATTTTGAAGATGAATTTAAACAATATAAAATTAATAGAGTGAGGTGCCCTTGCACCATAATGTCAATCTAAAATCATCAGAGGTTGTTGTTAAACAAAGGAACGACTTGCAGCAAGAGCATGTCAGTCCAGAGGAGGGAGAGGGCAAGTTTTAAGGGCCGTCAGAGAATCAAATGCCGTTGAAACCCACTGGGCAAGGTGTGACAGGAGCTCCGCCGCATGCACTGCCCAAAACAGTGCAAGAGCCTCTCTATACCCTTGAAGACTCGTGTAAGAAGACCAAAACAAGTCACCCAATTTATTATCTGCCACTGACTGATGAAGAAGTTGTCGCTAAGGTTGAGACTCTAGGCAGTTTCAGACTGCTACTCAAAGAAGTTTTTGATACTCGCCACGAGTTTACTTGGTAATGAGATTGGAAAACTATAATGATATGAGGAATCCTCCTCTCTCTTCACAAATTCAATTGAGGTCATAGCCATGTTGATAGAAAAACTATAAACTATATCGATATGACCCCCTCCCTTCAAAAATTCAATTAAGGTCATAGTTATATGATCCTCATCTCTCTTCACAAATTCGATCGAGGTCATAGTCATGTTGAACAGAAATAAACAAGAAAAATAAGCTTTTTAGAATTGTTTACATGTTATTATTATTTCAAAGGTTGTACATGTTAACATGTTCTT
The DNA here is from genome assembly GCA_028749045.1 of Cupressus sempervirens. Classification (NCBI taxonomy): domain Eukaryota; kingdom Viridiplantae; phylum Streptophyta; class Pinopsida; order Cupressales; family Cupressaceae; genus Cupressus; species Cupressus sempervirens. The sequence continues at coordinate 17,855,431 of CM053788.1, forward strand.
CTTAATGATCATATTAAGATTAATAGAATTAAATTCAGAAATAAGCTTTTTAGAATTGTTTACATGTCATTATTATTTCAAAGTTTGTACATGTTCTTCTTTATGACCAGATTAAGATGCAACAATTTTGTCAAAAGTAATTTTCATTCTTTATCATAAGATGTTGCTTTATATAGATCTATCTTTTAGACGAATCTCTTATTCTCTCAATCAGTCTCTTATTCTCCCAATCCTAACAAATTTTATATCTAGAGTGTTTGTATATTTGATTCGAATATTATAATAAGTTTTACAATATAGAGTTATGTCACTATCATGTAAACTCTTTTCTCACATTTTTCATTAGACCTTTCTTATTTGATTGACTTGTGCATTAAAGATGGCGTGAGCATAATATACCCATTTTGTTGATTATCATAAGAAGGGATAAATTTATTGAGATGGTTTTGGTTTTATCATAAAGAATTTTCCTATGTAGACCTCCAAAAATTATCTATAGCAAGGACCATTATTTATTTGTTATTATTTTGACATGTATTTAGGCAAGTGTCTCGTTTGCTTATGTCTAATTGACATTTTGTTTCATCTAAGGCTTGTATATATCACACGTCGATTATTTATGTGCCAAAATTTATTCAACTTTTTAAGATAAGTTATGAGACATTCTATATGATGGCCTAAAAAAGTTTGAATCTTCTTATAAACATTTATATTTTAATTTATATTATTTGATTAGATTTTAGAGTTGAAGTAACCCAAAATGTATCTATATAATTTTCTAATTTCATAGCTCCACCTTTGCAAAGCATATAGTGTCTCCACCCTCCCAAAGCTATCTTCCCTATACCAACATTTGAATCAAGCTTATCATTGAAGTTAATCGAATATTTTCTTTAAAAAAAAGTGGTGTTATTTTATACTCCTTTTTATTATTATAGAAGATTGTGTTATTTTGTTTTACCAATGTTAGCTTGTGCAACAAGATCCTTGTAGAACTACACTACCATCGATATATAGAAGAAACCTCACAACATACTCTCCTAAAAATCATCGTCTCCACTTTTCATAGTTAGCCCTTCTAGTTTACATTAATGATTATCCTAAAATGTGATATAAATCAATCACAATATTTGATATAAAATCAACAATAGGTAGGATAATTATAAGGGAATCTCTTTTACTTTAGTTTATGTAACGCCCCAACGGGAACCCAAAAGAAATTAACCTAAAGTTTCACTAAGTTTGTCAAACAATTTTTTTTTTGAAAGATAATAATTAAACAACAACAAATATAATATAGCGAAAGCAATAATAACAAGAGATAAAATAGCGGAAGCAATAACTCACATACATACAACCATCATAATAGATTACATCTCCTAAGGGTCACATGACGTTGAATCACATTTAAGTTTATTAATATTAAATCTAACACATAACAATTCCACATCATGGAATAACTACAAGTATGAATCCATTTCAATAATATACAATTATAGGATGCCACTTGGCAATAATTAGAATGCACAATCATCCATTGTACAAGTCACAGGGTATGAATGGCTAAAAGAATATACATTATGAATAATATACAACATCTCATAAGATCTTTGATAATCAAGTACAATAGAACATAGAATAATCATTCAACACAAATACAAGATTAGAAAGAAAGGATCAACTACATAGATACATCCAAAAATGACATCCAACGGTGGGATCTGAATGGTATAAGAAAATGCACTACCACCTAACCTTGTGGAACCTAAATGGCCCACTCCCACCATGCTGAGGAGATAAAATCAAGTCTCATACATGAATCAAACCACAACTCATAACCAACATTTACGTCAAGGAAACACTTGAAAGCAAACTATCCCAAAGGGTACCAAGACACAAGTATCAACTAATCCCAAAGGCAACAAAGACATGTAGGAAATCTACTATTCAAGTGAGCAAGTGTCATCGCATGAGCCAACTCTAAGGTTACCTTGGCAACCATTATGGACTCCAACCCCCTAAAGTCTCCTATGTAGCATCAATATCCTTTCGTACAGACAAGGCATATTAAGGAGTCATCTCTAAGGTTACCTTGATAGTCTTAGGACTCTACCCCCCTAGTGACTTTATGTGGCACCAATATCTTATTAATTCATTTTGAACCCATTTAATGAAATGTTATCACTTATTAAAACAACCTACAATGGGTTACCCAAGCAACCACTTAGGGCTTCAACCTCCATTGCAAGCCACTTCCCAAACATGACATACAAATAACCTACCTTAAGCTCAGCAAAAGCAAAAGGTCTCATATGATCACAAGCCACACATTAGTTCTTAAACAAAAAACTAAAAAGTACTAAAATATCACTGATCAAAATCACAGATTTCACAAATACAATCATCCTACCAGGACTGATCCAAAATCAAGTACACATATACCAACTCATGACATAACATGACATCACCAAAACAAAATCACATGATCACCTTAGTCCTAAACAAGCAACTAGAAAGCAATCCAAAGATAATTGATTGAAGACTCAAAGGTTATACCAAAAAAGTCATAACATTCACCTCAGTTCTACACAATAAATTGGAAAGCACAACAAAACATCTGATCAAACTCATCATAGAACACACATGACACATTACAATGGTCAGGTATAAAAGATCGTGTACATAACATTGTATACGAAGATTAGTAATGCAAAGAACACTAAATATCAAATCAAAAGTATTCACAAAACTAAATAAACATAACTTCAAGATAGACTAAAATGAGCTCTCAATTGATAATATGAGCCATTAATGGGCTCTCTCAATGAGAAGCTCTCTTGTTGAGTAGCTTTGTCTAATTAGATAGGATGTATGCTCGATTCTCCAAAAGCTTCAATGGTGTTCTTGATGGATTTTGGCTTGGGTGAATGGATTTGATGTAAAATGGCTTCTCAAAAATGGCATTATGGCTTTACTTCATGATCAAAATGGCATTACTTTGTTACTATGGGTGATTGTGTTAAAATGGCTTGGGAGAGGATTCCTTAAATAGGCAAAGGGCTTGAGGGATCAAGGGCTAGGATGCAAGGATGGGAGAAAGCTTATGGAAGGTTTAGATTGAATGAGAGGAGAGCACATGGATTGTGCTTCCTTACAACCAATCAGGGAGTGACACATGTCACAGGGTCATTGGTTAAAACAAGAGGGGTTGAGGGGTCAACAAAAGAGGCTCAAAGCTCATAAAGACCCTCATAATGGCTTGTAAGAGCAATGAATGAGCTTGTAAGAGTCATTTATGGCTTTGTGGGCTTCATAAAATTTTATGGTTGGGATATTTGTGAGAGAGTTGAGATATTTTGACTTGGGTTGGATTAAGAAAGTCTTAAGCTTGACTTAGGAATGTGCAAATGATTAAGGCTTGGATTAGGCTTGGGTTAAGATTAGATTAGGCTTGTTAGAGATGGGCAAGTGGATGGCATTTAATGAGGGTGGGTGAAGGAGGAGATATTTGTTGGCTTTGGCTTGGGTTAGCAAGTCTTAACCTATGTTTAGGGAATGTGACAAGGTTAGGGGGGGGATTAGGATTAGGGTCAAAGATAAGGATTGACATCTTCTAGAAGAGTCTAGGCTTTGGATGAGGATGAAGACTTTCTAGAAGAGTCTAGAACTTCCTAGGATGAGGATAAATAAAGTTTTTAGGAAATAAATAAAGTTTTATTTATTTCAAGGGTTTGGGTTGAAGAGATATTTATTAAAATGTTTTTAATAAACATGAGGATAAATATTTAATCTTAATTAAATATTTTAAGTTGGGATTAGGAGTAGAAAATGATGGGATTAACCTTTAATCGAAATTAAAGAAGGATTAGAAGATTTTGGAAGAGGTTAGTGGCCTTAAGGAAATTGGTCAAGTTTTGAGCAAAAAATAAATAAATTATTTATTTTGGAATTTTTGGTCAATTTATTAATCAATTAATAAATAAGGAAATAATGTTTAAATAAGATTTAAACATTTTTGGGAGAGATTCCTTAATTAAATATTTTTAATTAAGATAAAGGGATTTAATGGCATAAAATTAAATAATTAATTAATTAATAAATGATGATGTCATTAGGGACTTTTTCAAAAAATAAAAATACTTTATTTTCTAAAGGATTTAGGTGTCTACAAACATTAGCATAGAACAAACTCCCCATGCCTCTAGTAAACATTATGATTTGGTCAAAGTACTAAGTCAACCCGAACCCAACATTAGTAGACCACACATCACATAAAGTACATACAATTTAACTTTCTCAATACATTAGGTTTTGAAAACACAAAGGTTTAATTTTCACTTATAAGTTTTTGAGTTCTCATTTTCATTTTCAAGTATTATAGATTCGCTAAAGTTCTTCATTGCAATCAGGGTTAACATTTTCGTCTTCTCAAAGTATAATAATTACTAAGGTTTCTAAATCATAATATTTCCCCAGTGTTGATTTGCTAATGTTTCTGAGTTCACAAGAATAATAGATTAAAAAATCTTATTAAAAGTCAATTAAATATGACATTGAACTGTCAACTAGAACCCGAGTTTACCAATTTTCCCATTTCACAAAATAATAATTATTTAATTAAATCATCATTAGATTTATAATAAATAATTTTTAAAAATAATCTTATTGGTCTAAAATAGAAAACCATTCCCAAAACTCGTCATTTGAAACTGACATAAACTTTAAATTCAAACAAAATTAATTAATTAATATTATTAAACCTTTTAATTTAATTAATCAAAATTAAATTATTTTAATAACAATTTTAAAAAACTATATTTAAAAAAACATTTATTAAATTATTTAAAATTTAATAAATTTAAATTACAAAAAAAACTATTTTAAAAATATAAATTAAAAAAATGCTTTTAAAAGCCCGCCGACCTATACACACGACTGTCGCAGCAATACTAAGACCATTGCTGGCGCTTGCAAAATAGGAGGGATAAAGGGTGGGGCGGGGGTGGCCCTCGCCCACCCAAACATTAAAAAAAAAAAAAAAAAAAACAACCCCCCCCCCCCCCCCCCACAAGATGCGATTTATAATATATATATATATATATATAGAAAATTACTGTGGTAAATATACATACATACATACATATAATAATGTATTTTCAACTGTATATTTGATAGGACAACAATATTAAAACAACCAAAATAATGAATTGAATCTGGTTATCCTTTCCAAATCCTATCCCGAAGACACAAATTTCTTAACCAATTCATTCTACAAATTTGCAAATTAATTAAATGAGGGTTTCAGATCAAAACACAAAAAATTCAATAATTGAAATCAAACTTTCTCAAACAAGGGTTTCACGTAGACGAATTCTGAAAATAGAAACACAACAAACACGGAGAAGGCATATATTTTCAATGCAAGAAATACTGCGCAAAACTCATGAGATCCTACCTGGACCTGAGGCTAAATAACAAACGCACAAAACACACAAGAATTCTCCCTCTCTTTCGAAAACCCTTTTCTCAAAAATCAGCTCCCCCAAACCTATCTCTTTCCCAAACCCTCTTCTCGAAAATCAGCTCCCCCAAACCGATCTCTTTCCCAAACCCTCTTCTCAGAAATCAACTCCTCCTAACCTGTCTCTAGAGAAATGAGCTCTAAATCTCTAATAAAGAGTTTTTCCTCAAATTAGGGCTTCGATTGTGCAATCACACAAAAACCCTTTTCTCCTTTATTTTATTTGATTATATTTTAATTTCATGCACAATTTTTTGCAATTTAATTAAAATAAACTTTATAAAATTAATGATTTCTCTCTCTTATTAAATCATGAGACACTTTCAACCAAAGGTTTTTTAACTAACAGTACTAACACTCATTTTAAGTTTTATGATTGATCAACAAGTTCAAAGGCATTCTTACCCTATGCAAAGCTAAATAAGAGGTATCTTCAAAGTATACAAAGATTTGGTCAAATCAGTCGTGCGTTCCTCGAACAAGAACTAGCAAAGATCAATACAAGGGTTACTAAAGATTATAAAACTGGAAAAAAGGACTCTAGTCTTTCTTTGTGTACTTAATAAATTTTGAATATTGGCAACTGGGGTATACCCCTTTTAATAATGTAATAAATAGGACTTCAATCCTGAGAAAGGTTGGAGGTTTTCTTGTCCATTCTTTCCTACCAGTGCTTGTTTGAATGGAGATACTTTGTTGTTCTGTTATTAATTTAATTATAATCAAGGCTTCGGCCGTTTACTGATAAAAATAAAATAAAATCATGAGACACTTTTTAATATAATATTTATTAATTTAACTAATAATATTATTTAGAGTTTATTAATTAAAATAAAACTCCTAAATAAATTATTATTAAATTAAATAAATATAAATACGCTAAAATTAGAACTTTAATGAAATCTTGTAAATTTAATTCTTTTATTTGATTAAATATTAAATTTTCTTTATACAATTTCCATTAAATTAAATCGTTAAATTATCTTTTAATTTGATTTAATTATAACAGAAAATCATCACAGATCCACAAGACTAAATCCAAGAACTCAACTAAAGACAGAGAACATAATCAAACTCCAGGGTCAAAATCACAAATTCATGTCACTTGACAAATTCAGGCAGGTAAAAAACTTAGATACTTGTCCTACTTTCTAGGACAATTGGGTTTAGGGTTTAGGATCCAGACTCAAGAATTATCTCCCCACTTATACTATTGAGATACTACCATAGAGTATGCTTATCTTGACAATTCAAGGAAGTCGATACCCAATACTTGCAATTTGTATAAAATCCACACATGTACATACTCATATATTCTAAACTAAATAGACAATGGTAGGGAGTGGTGCATCATGTAGATCCTGACTAGTAGGTGACTACGACTCCCTCCCTCAACCACATCAGGAGCGTCAATCATAAAGTAAAATAGACAAGTACACCATACACATGCAAGTATGGGGTAAGTAACCATAAAATTGTATATAAATAATTCATCTACTATCATCATGAGATAATTGAAAATCACTAAATGAACATACATGTATCATCATTGAAATAATCATAAACACATGAAATAACTAAGTAACTCAACACATATATCAATTGAATGTGAAATATATTTAATCTAATCAAACTCGATAACCAAGCACCACTAATCATAAAATATAATTATAAAGTTGGCCTAAAGGAATCCGATAATATAACAAGAAAAGTCAATTAGGGGTAGGCATTACATCCATTCCCCCTAGACTTAGGCTTACTCCTAGAAGTCTACAAGAATCTGACACTACAATATGAAAAGTGAACTAGGGTTAGGCATTACAGTTTACTTATCTTCAATTAGCTCTTTGCTCCCCTTACTTGCAAGAGAATCCTATAGCTCATTCAAGGCATCCATTTGAAGAAAAATCGAGATGTAAAATAAATTTTGGGTTTTGAAATCAAGGTTAGAACACCACCCAAAAATCTCACTCCTAAAAGAGAAGTTGCAATTTCAACTTAGGAACACTACAAATAATATTAATCTTGATGGCACATTCACGCCCACTACTGACATCACGATTGGTAAAATGTCAAAAAGCTAAGGAAATTAGACTTAATGCTACATAAAGAACTTTCCTTACTACCTTCACCAACATTGTAATCAAGAGTCACTCGTGATACTCCAAAACTCCGTCCGAGACTCAAGCACAAAAATTGTCAAGCTATTTACTCTCGGGGTTCCTATTTTCAATGTTGAGCATTATGGAAAGATTCTAGGACTTTTGACAAGTCGTAACTCCTAATTTATTTCTTATTCGACTAATATATCTGATTTATAATAATGCCTCAAATAATACAAAGTATTATTGTATTATTTGAGACATTTTTATTTTTTGATAAGTGATATTTTATTGCTTCATAAATTACATCATCAAAAAAGGCCTAAAAGGCTTGATTTACCATTTCCACCCATATAGTGCAACAAACAAAAATCTGACAAGCTTCACCTTTGACCGTAGACATAGATATTGTATCAAACAACACACCGAATAAATAAGCCCTATTGATAAAAATGAATGTTTGGCACAAGAGTACACAAGAGCCCACACATGGTGACCCCAATGACACAACTTTCCTCCCTAGTTCAGTTGACCATCACTCCTCCTATTGTGTTGGCCTTGCTCTCTATTCTGCCTAAAACTGATGGTGGTACCTCTCTTGGGATCTCCCCCGTGTCTCTTTTTCTAACTTTGCTAGGTGTCAATTTCTACTTCTTCCTCTATTCTTCAACCATCCTCCTTTGGTCCTCCTTCTACTAGGCCATGAAATGCAACAACTCCATCCATACAGTCCTCGCCTCCCCAACCCTCTCCCAAACTAGTGTTGCAGAATTGAAGACAATGAACAAATGTACTCCATTCACCGACCCTTTAAAGTGCCTCCAAAGGCCCTCCATTATACAAAAGCCAACCTCAACATCCATCAAATCAAACCAACATTGATACCCTAAATTTCTCATTATGCAAAAAGTTGCTAGCAATTTTAAAAAGTTGCTCAAGCAACTTTGACAAGTTTTGCAAGAATGGAGAAACTCTTGGTTAGATCAGTTATAACCACCCATGATTGGGAGATAAGTATGGATTTGATGATTGGAGAAGGTTAATGGTTTTTAGGATTGCATTTACCATTTTTTGTACTTTTGTACAAACTTCTATGGTTGTACTATGCTAGAACTATACTATTTCTTTGTGGTTGTACAACTTGTATGGATTGGTAGAGTATATCAGAACCCATGGGGATGTAGAGGATTTCAATATCTTTCATTGCTATTAGGTAGTTTGTTTTTAAGTTCTTAGAGTGCAGTGTTAAGATTTTTTGAAGATCACTATTTATACAGGGCAGTCACAGTGTTGTTTGACAAAGAAATTGCTCTAAGGTAAGAACCCACTAGTGGAAATGGTTGAAACCATGGGGGAAATAAGGTTAGAGTCTATACATAGCATTTTTTGTTTGTCTGTGTTTTTGCAATCCATTCCTTGGTTCCAATTGTTAGGATAAACCACGGACAGAAATAAAAACTACATGCAAATATAACCAATAACAGAAAATAATAGAACACACAGAAATGAACACAAGGCACCAAGATTTAACGTGGTTCACCCAATCCCTGGGCTACGTCCACCAAACAGCAAGTCCGATCTTATTACAATCCAGTGATTACAACCTGATTACAATCCGTAATCCCTTACAGCTCAATACCGCCGCAAGAACCAATTTCGTATCACCACATATCAAAAATACCCAACCCTAAGCCCTTTTTATACAAGTATTAAACCGCTTTAGGGTTATAACATGTCGGCCATATGTCGGTCATAATATGTCGGCTACCATGTCGATGTCGGCTACTTCCCAAAAAAATTTTTTTCGGGGCGATGCCCCGAACCCCACTATTTATGAAGTATGTACAGTACTTCCCTGATCAGTCACCACAATCTAACAATCTCCCACTTGGGGACTGATCAGGCTCCACACTAAACAACAATCTCCCACTTGGAGACTGATCCTGTAGCAATACAACTACCGCATGGGGCTCCCACTGGATCAAACCACCCTGGACTCTGCTGTTCTTTTATTCACATTTAGTCTAAAAGACCAACTGAAGCTGAAGAGGAGTTCAGCTTCTCCCTTGTGACAACCTTTGTCAACATATCTGCTGGATTTTCATTGGTATGTATCTTCTCCAGCTGTAACTGTCCATCCTCCAAAACTGACCGAATGAAATGGTACCGCAACTGTATGTGTTTGGTCTTAGAATGCAGAGCTGAATTCTTAGCAAGATGAATGGCACTCTGACTATCTGTGAACAAAAAATTATCCTTCTGAGGATGTCCCAATTCTTCCAAGAAGAACTGAAGCCATATCATCTCTTTGGCGGCCTCTGTAGCAGCAACATACTCTGCCTCTGTAGTGGAGAGAGCATTAATCTTCTGTAGCCTAGAAACCCAGCTCACGGCTGCCCCACCAACAGTAAAGACATAACCTGTAGTACTCCGCCTGGTATCAATATCCCCAGCCAAATCTGAGTCAACATAGCCCTGTAAATCAGTAGTAGAGCCCCCAAAGTGTAAACACTTATTGGATGTTCCTCTCAAATATCTGAGAATCCACTTGACAGCATTCCAATGCTCAAAACCTGGATGACTCATATACCTGCTAACGACTCCCACTGCATGTGCAATATCTGGCCTAGTGCATACCATAGCATACATCAAACTTCCTACAGCTGAAGCATAGGGTACCTTGGACATCTTATCCTCCTCTTCATGTGTCTTGGGACACATCTCCTTAGTCAATTTCAAATGACCAGGTAAAGGTGTGCTGACAGCTTTAGCATTCTCCATAGAGAAACGTTGCAACACCTTCTCAACATAATCAGCTTGAGATAGCGTCAATGTTCTGTTCTTCCTATCTCTGCAAATCTTCATACCAAGGATTTGTTTTGCTGCCCCCAAATCCTTCATAGCAAATGCATGTGCTAATTGGCGTTTCAGCCCCTTAATATGATCCATGTTAGACCCAGCTATAAGCATATCATCAACATATAAACATAAAATAATGTAGCTATCATCATCCAACCTCTTAAAATAAACACAGTAATCTGAATGACACCTATTATATCCATGCTCATGCATAAAACTGTCAAATTTCAGATACCATTGCCGAGGTGCTTGCTTCAGGCCATATAAACTTTTCTTCAATTTGCACACTAAGTTCTCCTTACCTTTGACCTCAAAACCCTGTGGCTGAGCCATATATATTTCTTCATCCAAATCACCATGAAGAAAGGCTGTTTTAACATCCATCTGCTCTAAATGCAAATCTTCAGTAGCCACAAGACTTAAAACAGTACGAATAGAAGTCATTTTAACAACAGGAGAAAATATTTCATCAAAATCAATTCCTTTTTTCTGTGCAAATCCTTTTACAACTAACCTGGCCTTAAATCTTTTCTTACCTCCTTCCTCTTCTTTCAACCTGTAAACCCATTTATTCTGTAAAACCTTTTTACCTGCAGGCAACTTGCACAAATCCCATGTCTTATTTTTCAGCAAAGAGTCCATTTCATCTTTCATTGCAGACTCCCACTGAATCTTAGTATCCACCTGCACAGCTTCATCATAACTTTCAGGTTCACCAGCATCAGTAAGTAAAATAGAATACAAAGAGGGAGAAAACCTTTGTGGAGGTCTAATTGGCCTTGTTGACCGTCTAACGTTCACTGGTGTATGTGGTATTTGTTGTTGCGGTTGTTGCACATCATGAGGAATGGCTGGAACAGCAGCTTTTGGAGTATCATCCAGCACTACATAATCATCTTCTTTCTTCTCATGTTGCTGCAACAGATCTTTGTACAACACTTTTTCATTGAATATGACATCTCGGCTTCTTATAATTTTATGATTTTCAAAATCCCAAAGCCTATAACCAAATTCATTAATGCCATATCCAACAAAGACACATTTCTTTGATTTAGCTTCTAGCTTGGTTCTATTTTCAGAGTCTATATGAGCAAAAGCTTCACAACCGAAGGTCTTGAGAAAAGAATAACTCACCTTCTTGCCAGTCCATGCTTCCTCTGGAATACCACAGCCCAAAGGAGTAGAGGGACCTCTATTAATCAAATATACTGCAGTATTGACAGCCTCCGCCCACATGTGTAAGGGCAACCCAGCATGCAACCTCATGCTCCTTGCACGCTCCATTATAGTCCTGTTCATGCGTTCAGCCACTCCATTTTCCTGTGGAGTCCTTGGAACAGTTTTTTGTCTATGAATACCATTAGTGGAGCAATAATCTTCAAATTCATGACTGCAATACTCACCACCATTATCAGATCTGAGACATTTTAATTTCTTACCAGTCTCATTTTCAACCAAGCATTTCCATTTCTTAAAAGTTTGAAATACATCAGATTTCTGTTTAAGGAAATAAACCCATACTTTTCTAGTTGCGTCATCAATAAATGTAACATAATAATGAGAGCCACCAAGGGAAGATACCTGAGCCGGTCCCCATACATCTGTATGCACAAGTTCTAATTTCTCCTTTTTGTTTTCCTTCCCTGTCTTTACAAAACTCACTCTCTTTTGTTTTCCATACACACAACTTTCACAGAAATCCATATTCACACATTTTAGACCTGGTAAAACTTTTCTTGAATGAAGTACTTTCATACCTTTCTCACTCATGTGCCCAAGTCTATTGTGCCACAGCGCTGTATCAGAATCCACAGCAGCTATTTGTTCTCCCTGCTCATCTGCAGTAATTGTTCCTGAATATTCATTTTTCTCTGAAACAATCAAAGTAGAAGGAACAATATGACCTGTACAAAGATATAAGGTGCCTACTTTCACACCTTTTGCTACTACAAGGGAACCTTTTGAAACCTTCCAATTTTTATCATTAAAAGTAACTACACAACCCTCATCACCGAGTTGCCCTACTGAAATTAAATTTCTACTTAGTTTTGGAACATGTCTTACCTCATGTAGTAGCCAATGATTCCCATTCTGCAACTTAATCTTAATTTTTCCCTTTCCAACAATCTGACAGGGTTCATTATCCCCCAAATAAACAAGCCCAAAATCCCCTTGGACATAATCAATGAAATAACCTCTATGAGGTGTAGCATGAAAAGAAGCACCAGAATCTAAAACCCATGAATCATCAACACTCTCTAAAGACAGAAGCAAAGCATCCTCTTCGGATTTGTTACTTACCACATTTGCCTCTTTGTCTCCATCTGATTTATCTCCTTCATTTTTCTTTCGAGTCCAGCAATCTTTCTTTTTGTGCCCTGGTTTCCCACAGTACCAGCAATCATTTGGTCCTCTCGATTGAGACCTCCTCCCCTTTGACTTTCCTCTTGATTTCCCACGATTTCCAGAGTTACTTCCTCTTTCAGTCGTTCTGCCCCTGCTTTGCGCATTTAAAGCACTTCCTGATGTAGATCCACCTGAGGATTTTCTACGAGTTTCCTCACTTAAAATAACACCGATCACATCATCATATTTTAGGGTACTAGATCCAGGAACAGAATTACTCACCGCCATTACCAAGCCATTCCAGCTTTCAGGCAAAGAACACAAAATCAAGAGAGCCCTAATTTCTTCATCAAAATTGATACCCACAGAAGATAATTGACTAGTAATAGTATTAAACTCATTTAAATGATCTGCAACAGATCCACCTTCTGCCATTTTCATATTAAATAAACGCTTCATGAGAAATACCTTATTTGAAGCGGAGGGCTTTTCATACAGTGTCGCTAGGGTTTTCATCAAATCTTCTGTCGTCTTTGCTTTTGTAATATTAAATGCCACCGATGGTGCCAAGCATAACCGAATGCTTCCAAGTGCCTTTCTATCCAAAAGATCCCATTCAGCCTCTGACATAGTTCCCTGATTCTTGGCTTTTCCTTCCAACGGCTTCCACAAATCCTTCTGATATAAATAGTCTTCCATTTGCATCTTCCATAACTGGAAGTTCTGCCCATTAAACCTATCAACCCTCAGCTTACCATCATCTGCCATTGCTCCCACTCAACCGTGAGACTCCCACTTAACCGTGAGACTTTCCTGCAGAGGATAACTGAGAAACAACTAGGCTCTGATACCACTTGTTAGGATAAACCACGGACAGAAATAAAAACTACATGCAAATATAACCAATAACAGAAAATAATAGAACACACAGAAATGAACACAAGGCACCAAGATTTAACGTGGTTCACCCAATCCCTGGGCTACGTCCACCAAACAGCAAGTCCGATCTTATTACAATCCAGTGATTACAACCTGATTACAATCCGTAATCCCTTACAGCTCAATACCGCCGCAAGAACCAATTTCGTATCACCACATATCAAAAATACCCAACCCTAAGCCCTTTTTATACAAGTATTAAACCGCTTTAGGGTTATAACATGTCGGCCATATGTCGGTCATAATATGTCGGCTACCATGTCGATGTCGGCTACTTCCCAAAAAAATTTTTTTCGGGGCGATGCCCCGAACCCCACTATTTATGAAGTATGTACAGTACTTCCCTGATCAGTCACCACAATCTAACACCAATGGCAATCCCTATGGCTAACTATTGAACACTGGTGAGCCAGGACAAGATAAAGATTTCTTTGGCACGTGCACCCATAGCCTTGTGGAAAAGAACTATTAGGGACTATGGAAGCCCTAAACAACCCCCTAATAGGTTTCAAAGGTGGAAGGAATTGAAGCAAGTTGAAGAGACCTTTTTGGAAATTGTTTGTGCTCACTAGTCCAGAAGCCTAATTCATAGGCTATAAACTAGGGTTATGAGTGCAACCAGAAGCTAAGATTTTGGATTTAGGAAGGACACTCATGTACCTTGAATGTTTTCAAGGACTTGAGTGGGGTCATTTGGAGGTTTTGGAAGGTGTGTCTTAAACATATAAACTAGGCCTAATAGGGCTAAGTAACTAGGTCTCGTAGTGGTTTGGAGATCAATTGAATTGGCAAAGAGACCAGAAGTGTGGGAAAGGGTTCACCACGACTCAATATAAGTAAGTAGATTAGTAAGTGTCTAAGGCAATGTGTGGAGAGATCCTAGGTAGAAGATTGGGCATTCTAGGAGGAAAATCTAAGGGAGAAGACTAGGTTTTGATAAGATGGTGTTCTTGGAAGCCTTTAAGTCTCTCAGCAAGGACAATATGGAACACAACCCTTACTATAGTGGTAGCTTGAATGGGGATGAATTGTTAGATTGGCTAGAAGCCATTGATAACCAATTTGACTACAAGGAAGTGCAAGAGGGAAAAAGAGTTAGTTATGCTAAGGCTAGGCTTAGGGGATCAACATTGGTGTGGTGGAACATGATGAAAGATGATAGGGTAGCATCAGGGAAGAAGAGAGAGAGTAGCATGAGAGAGAATGAAGATTAGAATCAAGGCTCAGTTCTTGTCCATTGATTATGAGATCCAAATGTATCAAAAGTTGTAGAATTTGAGGCGGAGGGACATGATAGTAAGTTCTTACACTGAGGAGTTCAATAGGTTTAGTCTCAGGGCTAGAAGGCAAGAAGAAGAGGTGGAAAAGGTAGCTAGGTATCTTAATGGCTTAAGGTAGGGGATCCAAGATAAAATCACTATGTTGGTCCCTAATAGCATGCACAAGTGTTTCCAAATGGCACTAAGAGTAGAGGATAAAGCTAGGAGGAATGAGTCTTATTAGAGGGGAAAAGGTAATAACAATAGAGGCTTTAGAGGATGAAGCAACTTTGGAAGGGGGCAAGGGCCTAATAAACCTAAGGAAGGACAATCAACTGAAAGTAGTGGTGGTAACCAGTATAGGTGATCCTTCCAAAGGGGAGGATATAGAGGAAGAGGGCCTCCAAGAGGAAGATTTTAGTCACAAGAGAGGTCTAACTCAGTCTTTATGGGAAGGTGTTATAACTGCAACCAAGTAGGACATATAATGGGTAGATGTCCTAAGAAGGCTAGTTCCTCTTCAATGGGGGAAAGGAGAAATCAATTGGTTCAAGAGGATGACACATAGTGTTACTTCTCCCATTTCTAAGGTTGGGCCAATAGTGGATGGAGAGAATCAAATGCTAGGGAGAACTTTGTTAAAGATTTCAAGTGTTGCAGAGCCTCCATAAAGGAAGAATCTATTCAAGACAACTTGTAGGTATTATGGGAAGATTTGCAGGGTAATAGTGGACTTTGGTTCCACTGAAAATATAGTGTCTACTAAGATGGTGGATAAATTTAAGTTAATGAGGATACCTCGTGCCACTCCCTATAAGGTTTCATGGTTGAATAAGGGACAAAATAATGGTGGATGAGAAAAGTGTGGTTGAATTTGAGATTGGTGAGTATAAGGACAAGGTCCCATGTGACATCATGCCAATGGATGCATGCCACCTACTCCTAGGATGCCCAATGCAGTATGATGCCAAAGCTATCCATGACGGTGAGAGAAATACCTATGTGATCATAAAACATGGCAAGAAATTCCAAATGGATCCATTGCAATAACCTAGTGAGGAGAAGCATGTAGGAAGCAGTGTAATGTTGTTGAGTAGGAAAGAGTTTCTCAAGGATATGAAGAAAGAAAAAGGAGTTTGTTTTGTAGTGGTAGTGAAGCCAAAGGAGGAGACCAAGGAGAAAGCCAATATGCCACCAGAGGTACAAGCATTGTTGGAAAGGTACCGTGACATAGTAGATAATGGGTTGCCAAGTGCATTACCACCAATGAGGGATGTGAGTCATTAGATTGACCTTATACCTAGAGAAAATTTTCAAAACAAAGCAACATATAAGATGACACCAAGTCAAAATGCAGAGATAGCAAGGCATATTCAAGATTTGTTGGATAAAGGCTTGATAAAGAAGAGTTTAAGCCCATGTGTTGTACCTATAGTACTTACACCTAAAAAGGATGGGAAATGGAGGATGTGTACGAACTCCATGGCCTAATCAAAATCACAATCAGATATAGATTCCCAATGCCACAAATAGAAGATTAATGGACAATTTAGGAGGCTTTTGTTATTTTTCCAAGGTGGATTTGAAGTCAGGATATCACCAAATAAGAGTAAGGCCTGGTGATGAGTGGAAGACAACATTTAAAACAAATGAATGGCTTGTTATGTCCTTTGGATTAACAAATTCACCTAGCACATTCATGAGGCTCATGAATGAAGTGCTAGAAAATTTCTTTGGTAAGTTTGTAATTTTTTACCTTGATGTCATTTTGATATTTAGCAGGTCCAAGGAGGAGCACTTGAAGCATTTGGAGATGGTCTTGAGGAGACTACATCAAGAGAAGCTGATGATCAATCAAGAAAAGTGTGAGTTTATAAAAACTAAACTAGTTTATCTTGGTTTTGTGGTAGCTAATGGATGTATTAAGATGGACCCTGATAAAGTTAAGTCAATCTTGGAATGGCCTATACCTAGGTCCATAGGAGATGTTACGAGTTTCCATGGTTTGGCCTCCTATTATAGGAAATTTGTAAGGAACTTTAGTCATGTATGTGCCCCTATCCTAGACACTATAAAGGGTGGAATCAAATGTTAGTTTAAATGGACAGTAGCAATAGATCAAGGATTAAGAGGATTGAAGAGTTGCTTACCCTTAGGTTCCCTAATTTCAACCAATTATTTGTGGTGGAGTGTGATACCAACAAGATGACCATAGGAGCTGTCTTAAGCCAAGAAGAACAACTTATGGATTTCTTTTCAAAGAAGTTGAATGAGGTTAAACAAAAATACTCCACCCATGACTTGGAGTTATATGCTATGGTGCAAGCTTTGAAAAAATGGAGACACTATCTCTTACCCAAGAAATTTGTAGTTCATACTAATAATCAGCTTTAAGTTTCCTCATTGGGCAGGATAGATTGAATCAAAGGCACTTGAAGTGGGTAGAATCTTTGCAAGCTTATACATTTGTTATCAAGCATAAGAAAGGAGTTAGTAACAAAGTAGCAGATGCTTTGAGTAGGAGAGTCTTAACCATACAAGAGATCTAACTATAGAGCATAGCGATGAATGATTTGAAGGAACTCTAAAAAGAAGACAAGGACTTCTAAGAAGCATATGCGACATGTGTGCAATTTAAACAAGGATTCAAGGTGGAATTCAATGAGTTTGTGATGTAGGAAGGTTTATTATTTAAGGGACATCTTATGTGCATACCCCAAAGTTTAATGAGGGAGGACATTGTGAAGAAGAAACACCAAGGGAGTTTAGGAGGACACTTTGGAGTTGATAAAACTCTAGAGCAAGTCAATAGGCATTACAATTGGCCTAAGATGCAATTTGATATTAGAAGATTTGTGGAACAATGCCAGATCTAATAGAGAGCAAAAGGACAAAGCAACAACAATGGATTGTATCAACTACTCATCGTAGCTTAAAGGCCTTGGGAGTGCCTTAGTATGGATTTTGTGTTGGGGTTGCCAAATACAACAAGGGGTAATGATAGTGTTTTTGTGGTAATGGACCATTTCAACAAGATGACACACTTTATTCCATGCAAGCAAACCAATGATGCTTCTCAAATAGCTGGCCTATTCTTCAAGAATATTATGAGAATTCATGGATTGCCTCTGAATATTGTAAGTGATAGAGATAGAAAGTTTGTAGGTCACTTTTAGAGGACCTAATGGAAAAAAATTGTCACAAATTTGTCTTTCTTTTCAGCCTACCATCCTCAGTTAGATGATCAAATAGAGGTGGTGAATAGGTCACTTGGTAATTTGCTAAGATGTTTAACCAAGCAACATGACCAGTCATGTGATCACATCATAGGGCAAGCTGAATTTTCCTATAATGCCTCCAACAATAGGAGCACTGACAAAAGCCCTTTTGAAATAGTGTATGGGGCTCATCCTAGAGGGGTCTTAGAGTTAAGGGATCTCAACTTATTAGACAAAAAGAGTGCACAAGGGGAGTGATTTGTAGAGCAAATGAAGGAGCTTCATGATCAAGTCACCAAAACTTTGCAAAAATAAGGAGAGAAGTACAAGGCCAAAGCTGATCAAACAAGAAGAGATTTGTAGTTCAAAGTAAGGGATCTAGTCCTTGCATAACTCAAGAAGGAGAGGCTACCCAAGGGTCAACCAACTAAATTACTCATGAAGAAGATAGGCCCATTGAAGATTTTGCACAAATATGGAAAGAATGCCTATGAGGTGGAGTTACCTCTTGATTTAGGAATCTCACCAATCTTCAATGTTTGTGATTTGTATCCCTACAAGGGGCCACCCTTGGATTTAGGTCAGTACTCTCTTGGAGCTCTAGAGGATGTTGACTGGGTGAAAGACTTACCTACTCCTACACCTATGACGTTAGATAGTAATTTGGATTATAAAATCCTTAGGAAGACTAGGAAGGGTAACTACTAAGAGTACCTCTACCTGATTCTGAGGCTACTTAGATGACTAAGGTAGACATTCTGAAATATGGGGTCACTATTGAAGACCTTCTAACTCAAGGGACTTTAATTTTTGTCCCAGGGGAGTATAGTGCAGGGCACCTCCCCTTTTGATGCTTTTAGGTGTTCTTGGGGTTGGTTTAGGTGTCTTGAATAAATTACAATGGGTTGGATGTAGGGTTGGACAACCATATGTTTTTAAGAGCCTATAGTGCTCAATAGGTGGAAAAGTTTCTATTTTGATATAGGATGGGTTTGAGGGGTGATTTAGGGCCGTATGTAGCTTGTCTAGGGTCAAGGTATTCACACTCAACCATCGAGTTGTCAAACAAGGCCAAATTGCTCATTATGCAAAAAGTTGCTATTAATTTTAAAAAGTTGCTCAAGCAACTTTGACAACTTTTGCAAGAAAGGACTAAATTTTGGTTAGATTGGTTATAACCACCCATGCTTGGGATATAAGCATGGTTTCAATTCTTGGAGAAGGTTAATGGAGTTTTGGATTGAATTTACTATTTTTTGTACTTCTGTACAAACTTCTATGGTTGTATTGTGCTATAACTGTACTATTTCTCTGTGGCTGTATGACTTGTACGGATTGTTGGAGTAGATCAGAACCCCATGGGGATGTAGAAAATTTTAATATCTTTCATTAGAATTAGGTAGTTTTTTTTTTAATGTTCTTAGAGTGCAGTGTTAAGATTTTTTGAAGGTCATTGTTTATACAAGGTAGTCACCGTGTTGCTTGACAAAGAAATGACTCTAACCTAAGAACCCATCGGTGGAAATGGTTGAAATCATGGGATAAATAGGGTTAGAGTCTAAACATAGCATTTTTGTTTTGTTTGTGTTTTTGTAATCCATTCCTTGGTTCCAATGGCAAGCCTTATGGCTGACTATTGAACATTGGTGAGCCAAGATAGGGGAAATATTACTTTGGCACGTGTGTCCATAGCCTTGTGGAAAAGAACTATTAGGGCCTATGTAATCCCTAGACAACCCCCATATAGGTTTTAGAGGTGGAAGGAGTTGAAGCAAGTTGTGGAGACCTTTTTGACAATTGTTTGTGCTTACTGGTCTAGAGGCCTAATTCATAGGCTATAAACTAGGGCCTGGTAGAAACTAGGGTTATGGATGCAACCAGAAGCTAAGAATTTAGATTTTGGAAATATTCTCATGTACCTTGAATATTTTCAAGGACTTGAGTGGGGTCATTTGGAGGTTTTGGAAGGTGTGGCTCAAAACAGATAAACTAGGCCTAATAGGGCTAGGTAACTTGGTCTCCTAGTGGTTTGGAGATCAATTGAATTGGCAAAGAGACCAAAAGTCTGGGAAAGGGTTCAAAGTGACTCAAGATGAATAAGTAGACTAGTAAGTGTCTAAGGCAATGTGTGGAGAGATCTTAGGTAGAAGATCAAGCATTCTAGGAGGAAAGTCTAAGGGAGAAGACTAGGTTTTCGGGAGCTAGTTGGACTAGTTCACCCTTGTAAACTTGGAATCTTGGAAAGATCAACTATACCTTGGAGGAGAAGTTGATACCATCTTGGAGATCCTAACTAGAGAAGATCCTAATCCATTGGATGGTTAGGCAAGTAAAGAAGCAATTTGAGTGAAGAAAACATAGGATACCTAGTTCCTTTGCATTAACCACCCCCACCTTACTCTTATTTTCCTCTCTTTTTTGAATCTCATCTAAAGGTTTAGCCCTTGGCAACCCATTGACAGGAATATTTGAGACATTAAATATTAATTTATTAATTGAATAAATTATTCACTTACTAATTTATCACATTAATTAAGTGATGTTATTAATCATCACAATAATTAATGAAGTCAATTATTATATTAAATTTATGATATACTAATTAACATTAATACATGAGTGTATTTTTGTCACTATCTATTATTATGCCATCGCAACACCCATCATTGCCATAAGACTTATTTAAAAGTCACATCATCGAGCCTAACTTGAGCATCATGCCCATTGTCATTGCTCTAATTGGTCATTCTGACACATACCAAAGTGACCCCTAAATGCCACATCGATCCTCATTCAACCTTTCATATATTTATTAGTGTACTTGTATCTGCTAAAGATATATGACAACAAAGAGGGAAACAATATTTGAAAGAGAATTTATTCAATTAATATATGTATATATAATATCAATCACACACACACACACACACACATGTGCGCGAGCGCGCGTGTCACATGCAAAAACAATTTGTTATTAGAGTGATTGAATTTTAACATATTTTCTGTTAAAATTACCTCCAAAATAAATTCAAATTACAATAAGGCTATGACCAAAGATTGTGACCAAAATATTTATAAAATATTTGATCTTTTATAACATAAATTAGTCTTCAACATTTATTTCTAAACGTTTAGATAACACTTAAGTTATTTAATTTTGTTGATTAGGATTGTGATCAAACCATTAATGATCAACTATCAACAAGACCAAGAGAGGTCTAGTACATAAATAACCAAGGAAACAATCCAATGCTTTCTTGGTCTTTGGTCTCAAAATACAATAAGGCTACAACTAGATAATGCGACCAAACTATTTATAGAATATTTTGTCTCTATAACATAAATGAGTCTTCAACATTTATTTCTAAACATTTAGATAACAATTAAGTTCTTTAAATTTGTTGATGTAGGATTGTGATCAAACTATGGATGCTTACACATCAACTATCAACAAAACAAGACCAAGAGAGGTTTGGTGCATAAACAACTAAGAAAAAGATCCAATGCTTTCTTGGTCTTTAGTCTCAAAGACCATCTTTAGAATATTCCTTACATGTTATCATATTCCGCTAACAAAAATGTTTGACCACCAAAACTTGGACACTCCCATCATGACAAATATCCTTGGACATTGTCATAAAATTTGTCAAGGTTCCAACACAAACTCCCTCTTACATGCTCTCACACATCTTAAGAATGTTTCATATATAACTCCCTAAAGATTTGATGAAGATGCTCTTATATGCCTTTCAAAATGTCCAGATAGAAAAAGCATGCCAACTCAATGTTAGTTTCCTACATCACCATATAAGGAAAAAAATAAGCAAAGATATAAATTAACGCCACCTTAAAAAAACTAAAGATGCAAGAACAATACATGCAAAATACCAAATATGAACATTAGGATTGTAGATTGAGACACCTTATCCCAATATTGCTTGGATGCCATAGTTATAATATGTTTTGACAAAATCCTCATTAATAAAGATTGGCTTTCGGAACAAAATTATTACAAATGCATCACAACAAAAAGGGAATTAAAATTTAAACAATCAAAGAAAAACCATGCATGACACTAGCAAGACTATTGAGTTGTGTAAAGGTCCAAAAATATTCTTAGTAAATATATAAGACATTTCACACCGTGGTGTTTTCCATAATCTAAAATCTTGTTTGAGTGTTTCTTCATTGTGACAAGTATATCTTTGAGTTTACCTCTAAGGTCTATACTTGCTCTTCGTTGAGGGGCTCTAGAAGAAGGAACTATGACAATCTATAATGACATTTTAGGAGTAGTACTAGGTGGGTTTGTCTCCCCAAGTGGTTCGTCCTTCTTATGCGTCTTTCAATGGTATAGTTCAAAGCTTTTTGCTTAACAAGATGCGTAGTTTTCTTACCTTACACTAACCATATATTCTCATGAAATTCAAGTAAGACAAAATAACCTATAAAAACTAATATTATAAATATTAGTAAGTAAGAGACAATATAAAATACTCAACTATTTAATTTTATAAATTATGTGTAAATGAATCCCTACTTTATTTTATAGACACATATATATAGCTGAAAGTGGAACTTAAGACTCTCTATATGAAGATTACCCCATTTCACCATTAGATCCCAC
Organism: Cupressus sempervirens; assembly: GCA_028749045.1. NCBI lineage: Eukaryota > Viridiplantae > Streptophyta > Pinopsida > Cupressales > Cupressaceae > Cupressus > Cupressus sempervirens. Next base: position 17,878,302 of record CM053788.1, read on the forward strand.
TCGGAGGGCAATTTTATAAATTATAATTACAATTATATCCATTTAAATTTATTGAAGTTCCTTTTATCGAGTGAAAGTTTGCTACTAATAAAAAAATGACTTTAAAAAAAAATATTTAATAAAATAATAAAATCTATTTGTAAACACCTAAATAATATTCAGTTCAAATCTTCTTTAATACAAATAAATTAAAACAAATTAAAATAAATGAATTGAAATTGAGCTTTTGCTTTTCATTTAATTATTGATCCAAGAACGAGCTCTACGGTTAAACAAAGTTCGATGACAAAAAATAGACCGCTGCCTTATCTGGAAGCCTATATCAGAATGAAACGAAATTCAAAGACTAGAAAAAAAAACGGCCTTGCCCATCAAAGCCTTGAAAGATGGGAAGTTTATCAGCTATACCACGTCTCTTCTACTCTCTTAACACCAAACCACGAAATTCAAAATGTGGGTCGTTAAGTTTGCCTTCCATTTCAAGTAATGTTGAAGGGGCTTCTGCTCAGTTGCAGACAAGAAGACTTCTGATGTTAACACTACTGGGTAGTCTCACGTTTTCGACCGCAGATTGTAGACCTGCGCAAGCTTTTTCATTTGGCATTTGTAAGTTGAATATCACCTTCCTGCATGTATTGCAGGGATTAGTAGCATTCCTTTTCTCAGTCAACAAAACTATCCAATGAATTGGGCAGCAACGGTTAAATACAACTTATATAATTTCCCAAGATTTATTTAGTATCAGGTCAACTCTAATGGGCATGTTGGGCCAGAAGATCAACTTGATTACATTTAGGCATGAACGGAATCCACCTACAGTTAGATGCATAATGAGTGAGGGCTATGATTAAATATATTCATGATTAAGTGCAATTAATTATGCAAATCCTTTATCTTCTTTTCTACTCTTTTGTGTTCTGTCGACACACATTTCAATTAATGAAATGTTTAAGGTTCGTAATTTTGGTCCAGATTAGTGTGTGTGATCTTCGCAGGGAATCTACTTGTTTAGAATTGTTTTTAAATGCTCTTTGTTGGGAAGTCTTCGGCTGAGATTTCATGATGGAGGCTATCTCTGATATTAACTTCATCCACACTTCAGGCAATCTTGTTCATAAGTTTACACCATACTTAGTGAGTTGGATCAATATTTAATCCAATTTTGACACTCTGTAATCTCATGAGATTAGAAACTGTGGCGTTGCAATGAAGCCCCGATATTGTGACTACTTGAGCTCATCTCTTTCAAAAATTTACTTTTTTGGATTAATCCCGTGAATACCTAATTTTTAAATGATCTCTCCAAGCCAAATTTTGTTCGATTGTCTTGAGTCTTCCTATTGCATTTTGCCGCTCTAAATATGCAGTGCAGCTGGGCAATAAGTGCGTTTCTTCTTAACAGGGGTTTTCTTGGTTAATTGGCAACATGTACATCCACATATCAGCCTTACATTGCCAACTCTGCTGTTCCACTGAATCCAGAGCTTCTCTCTGCGTTACCTCTAGATTAAGGCTACAGAATACCGTATTTTTGATTTATAGATTTTCCAAATTTTAAAAGTGCTCTTAAATATTAGCGGAAAAGATTAGCTTGAATCAAGTTGACTATATATTTGCTAAATATTCTACTAGTAACTTGTAGAATTTATTTCTAGAATGCTAGTGTACAATATCCATAATTATTATAATATGAAATGGATGCATGGGTCAGTATGCATAAAAATGTTTAACGGTTTAACCTTATTCTTAATAATTGTTGCATATGTGGCAAGCCTTGTTGAGTTGCTGACAACACAAGTTTAGTTTAGGATTGAGTCAAAGAGTTTTGTTTTAGTTTGAATCAAGTTCTTATTGTAGATGTGTTGAGTTAGGTGTCCATAAGTTTCAGTTAGTGTCAAGTTTATGTGTGTGTGTTGTCAATCATGAAGTAGTTTGTTGTCAATCTAATTAGCAGTCATTTAGGAAAGTTGTTGAGTCAAGCTATTGTATAAATCAGCATCTATTATTTGATAAAATGACAAGCTGAAAGTTCTTTGTTCTCTTCTTTTTTACTGCTGTTCTATTTTTCCAATATGGTATCAGAGTCATCTCCGTTTCAAAAGAAGTTGCTGCTGTGAGAATGTAAGTCTCGTTCTACTGTAGATTTTGTTGTTGTGCAACATTGGAAGGTATTTTCATATTTTTATTTTAGAAATTTTGAAAATGGATATGCCTGTAGAAAAATATAATGGTCAAAATTTTCATACACGGAAAGTGAAAATGCAAATGCAGCTGATGAATAAAAGTTTGTGGGACATAGTTAATGACACTGAAGTAGTACCTACACATTCTAAAAAGAAGATTGATTGGGAAAGTTGAGATGAGAAAGCTAAGTCTATTATTGGTCTTGCTCTTTCAGATTCAGAACTACATCATGTCGATTTAGAGAAATCATCTAAACAAATTTGGGATGGACTAAGTACGTTGTTTGGAGCAAAAACAACAAATGCAAAATTTTCTTTAAAGCTGTAGCTATTTAGTTTTAAAATGTTTGATGAAATTACTATGTCTAACCACATTAGTAATTTGAGATCTCTAATCAAACAACTTGCTGAAGTTGGTGTTATAATTGATAAAGATAATGCTAAAGCTATCTTGCTAAATAGTTTGGCTTCAAAATATAGCAATGTTGTTTTTACTCTCAGTCAAATGTCTTCACAGACTTTAGAAGATGTGATTTCAGCACTCTTGGTCGAAGAAAAGAGAACAGTTGTAGGAGATTCAAGAGAAAATACTCAACTCATTCATGCATTATACTCAAAGAACAATATGGGAAAGAGAATGTATGGTAAGAATGAAATTGAATGTTTCTATTGTAAAAGGTAGGACATATTGCAATGAATTGTAAAATTCATGCAAATGACCTTCTCAAAGGTGAAATTAAAGAATCAACAAATATAGTTGTTCATGCTGAATCACCTGATGTTATTAGTGATGATGATAGCATTGAAAATGAAGATCTTGTTTTATTTTGAAGAAGTCTATGCTCTGAAAATAGGAAAGAATGTAGTAGAGGCTAGATGGATGCTCAAATAGTTTGAGGTGCTATAGGATCGGAGAAGCTATACCTTTACGAGGGTTATGAGGCGTTCCATGTGGAGATGGTGTGTCCAGTAGTTTGGGGAGATCTGAAAGTCTGAAAGCTTGGTATCGTTTATGAGACATTTCATGTTGAGATGGTATGTCGAATGGTGTTTCGGAGTTGGATGATAGCTACATTACTGTGAGAAAGTCTTACTCCTCTATTACATATTTTCAAAGTATAATTTCTAGATAATGTTTCCTTTAGTTTTCACAAAAGTGGGGGTGTTGGAGTTAATGTTCCAACCATAGTCAATAATAATTGTTGCACATGTGACAAGCTTTGTTGAGTTGTTGGCAACACAAGTTTAGTTTAGGATTGAGTCAAAGAGTTTTAGCTTGAATCAAGTTCTTATTGTAGATGTGTTGAGTTAGGTGTCCATAAGTTTCAGTTAGTGTCAAGTTTGTGTGTGTGTTGTCAATCATGAAGTAGTTTGTTGTCAATCTAATTGGCAGTCATTTAGGAATGTTGTTGAGTCAAGCTATTGTAGAAATTGACATCTATTATTCAATAAAATGACAAGCTGAAAGTTCTTTCTTCTCTTCTTTTTTACGATAATTCTTTTATGTGATGAGTTGGAGAGTGCAGAAGATCTTCTCCCCTAAAACATCAGGAATAACATCACGTGGAACAATATATAAGTACCCATAGCCAAATCTGCATAGGGGAATCTCAATAATGGGACAATTCAACATAGAAGATGCCTTAAAATATATGTTACGGCTTAAAAATATATCGTAAGCTATCTATAACTGTTTTCACAACTGTATGAAGTGACTACCTTCACCAACAAGTAAGTAGGAGATGGGCGGAGATAGCTTTTATCACATTTTGTCTCACATGGCAATCTTGAAGCCCCCTAGATATTAAACCGAAAGAAAACACAGCTACAATAAAATGAAATTCCTTTCCTTGCCAATGCAACTATCATATAACTAGCATGATGATAACATTCTTGCTTGTAGAATGTGAGATGTTTCTCCAATTTTTTGTGGAAATCCTAGCTATATCATTGTAATATGCTATCCGATATTGATAAAAAATGAAGAACTTGGACTAACTAGAATTTTGTCAAACAATTGTTATGAAATCAAAACTTTAAGCAAAATTCATTATAGAGATGCTATTGTAGTGATCAATACAAGGGATGTGCAATCATTTTATTAAACTACGAGAAATCGTGACAATCCAAAAATTAGATTCTTAGATGATGGTTAAATAACACAACATTATAATAATGGAATACAGACTTGTTAACAAACCAACAACTGTGCACATTGAACTGATGACAGATTTCTCTAACTTCAACTAGAGAGAGCATACTGTGATTGAAGTGCAGATTGGAGAGTTACCGTTCAGCCCTATGGTTACTGTGAAAGGGTCTATTGTGTCCGACTGTGACAAGAAGGTCCTCTAGCATTCACGTCCAAACTCTTGACATAATGTAATGTTCCTCATGTGTGGATGAAATCCGGCTGTGACTATATCCTCGTCCGGCTTCCAACTTTACTGCTTCAATGTGTGTGCACGTGAGACTCCGCGATATAGGTGAGAGGGAGGCCTTGGAATACTGTGTTGCTGCTCTAGCCAGAACCAGTGTTAATCACGTCTCTGCAAACAACCCGAACTCTGCAGGTTATACCTGGAATGATATCGATCTGCCAATGTTGACTGTGATTGTGACTTCCCAATCTCGTGCGTAATATCTGCTATGGTCTCTGTCTGTTATTGATGTCTGTTGCATTCACTTACGGAACCCACTATGGCAGAAGCCTTGGTACTGACCATATAGTGATATCTGCTACGTTTTTCCCCTTACTGAAACTGCCGCTTAAAATAATATCATTCAATTAGCAAAGAATGTAATGTACCTACATTGGAGACTTCTGCTATTGCCGTGGGTGGTGGATCTCACCCTTTTACCATCCCAACTTCCAGTGCCAACAATATTCTGGGAGCTACCAAATTCTGTCGACTTCAATCCCTAATTAGTTATGGAACTGAGATCCCTTAAAATTCAGAGTGTTAAACCAGACCTTGGTTCTAAAGCACCATGTGAAAGCCAGGTTTGTGTCCAGCTCCACTTTTTCTCAAGGGTTTTTGTCCTCAAGAATTAGCCAAGTCACATTAAAGCAACCTTTTTGGATTTGTTTGATAACATATATTTGTTGTGTCTTTCCCAAGATGGGGTCTCTTATAACTTCGAAGTGAGGGAAAAGTGTTGGTATAAGAGATGTGGGATAAAACACCAATTTCGTCTTCTAGTCACTTAAGTCACTTTATAAAGTGAATGCCTTATTAAAACATAAAGTAACTTTATTAAAGTACTTTAATACATTAAATGACGAACTTAAGACAAATCTTCCCTTGTGACTGGCAGACATCCTTATTGGTAATGCCATTAATCTATCCGGATGTGGAGATAGATTGACCAGGCGCCAAAAGAACTAGCGCGAAAGAGGGGACATGACAGTCCTCCCTTCCCGGGATTGCTTGCCCTCAAGCAATCTCAATGCTAGATGTTATAAAATAGACTGACCTTCCCAAGTGGCATCTTCATACAGTAAATCCTTCTGGCGGACTAGATCTTCTCTAACAGAACTATTTTGCAGCTTCTTTTCCTTGGTCTCAATCACCTTTGTCGGTTCCAATACAAGTCTACCCTCTTCGTCAAGTGGAGGCAAGCCCTCTGATGGTACAACTTGCTAACCAATTGCCTTCTTAAGGCATGAGACGTGAAACACATTGTGGATTCGACTGTCACTAGGTAAATCCAACTCGTAAGCAACCTCGTCAACCCTCTTGGTGATGCAATAAGGTCTGTAAAATCTGGGCTTAAGCTTTTCTGACTCACTTTTCTTCAGGGAGCTTTGTCTATATGGCTGGAGATGAAGATAAACCATGTCACCTATCTCGAAGCTCCGCTTAGTACGATGTCGATCAACATATATAATTTCTGTTGGTTTTGCGCCTGTTGAATATTATCTCTTAGAGACCTGAGAATATCCTGTTGATCTAGAACCCAATCTTTGGCTAAGGGAGCCCTACTATCCTGTAAAGCGAAATCAATGAAAGAGAGAGGTTCATAGCCATAAAGAGCGCAAAAAGGAGTCACCTGAATGGACATACGATATGTGGAGTTATAGCAATACTCCCCCAAATACAACAATTTAACCCAAGCTCTTTGCTAACTTGCAATGTAGTTTCTCAAATACCCTTCCACCCATTTATTCACTATTTCGGTCTAACCATCCGTTTGTGGGTGATAGCTAGTTCTAGGTGTCAACTTTGTACCTTCCAATCTAAAAACCTCCTGCCAAAAGGTGCTGAGAAACTTGCTGTCCCTATCACTCACGATAGTCTTGGGTAATCCATGAAGACAAAAAACCTCTCGAAAGAACAACTCGACCACCTGAGAGGTTGACCAGTCTGCTGCAATAGCAAAGAAATGCGCGAACCTTGTCAATCTGTCTACCACCACAAAAATGCAGTCTCTGCCCTGGACCCTCGGCAACCCTGTAATAAAATCCATGGAGATACTCTCCCACCTCTGAGCTGGAATAGGGATAGGTTGAAGTAAACTTGTTGGGAAGCCCTGTTTTGACTTGTTCTGCTGACAAGTCTACCACTCTCTAACATGCTGCAATACATTGTCTTTTAGCCCCTTCCATGAGAATCTCTCTCTAATTTGCTTGTAGGTTTTGAAAAAACCTGGGTGATGCGCTGAAGTTGCATCATGTATAGTGTGCATAATATTCATTTTAAGTTTAGATTTTGGTACTAGGTAGATTCTATCCTTATAATATATAATATCATTCATTACCCTGTATCGAGTATCTTGAAATAAACCATCCATGATCTGACAAGCGTGAGTATTTTTAGAATACTCAACTAATAGTTGGGACCTCCAATTTGCTGAAATCTAGAAAAAAGCACAATACTCCATCACTAAGGGTCTCCTAGAAAGTGCATCGACAACTATGTTATTTTTCCCCTTGACGTATTCAATGTCAAAATCATATGCTTGAACCTTGTTGACCCATTTTTGTTGTCTTTCGTTCAACACCTTCTGTTCCAAAAAGTAACGTAGGTTGTTATGATTAGTCTTTATTGTGAACTTGCTTCCTACCAAGTATTGTCTAAACTTGGCTAAAGCGTGCATTATGGCCAACATTTCCTTATCACAAGTAGAATATAATAGTGCGCTGCCCCTAAGTTTCCTGCTCTCAAAAGCTATGGGATGACGGTCTTACATCAAAACTGTCCCATTTCTGCTCCCTAAAGCATCACACTCCAAAACAAAAGGTTTAGAAAAATCAGGAAGTGCAAAAATCGGGCATGTGCTCATCACTTGTTTCAGTCTATCAAAGACTGCCTCTGAATCCTCTGTCCATCTAAATGCCCCTTTCTGTGTCAGATCGGTAAGGGGGCTGCTACTTGTGAAAAACCTTTAGCGAATCGTCTATACTAAGAACAAAGGCCAAGGAAACCTCGTAATTCTAATACATCTCTTGGTGGTGGCCAATCAAGGATTGCTTGTATCTTTTCCTGATGTACCTTAACTCCCTCAGCACCAATCACGTGGCCCAGATAGAGAATCTCAGTTAGTCCAAATTCCCACTTAGACTCATTTGCAAATAAAGAGTGTTCTTCCATGAGCCTAAGGATCTCATCTAGGTGCTGCAAATGTTCCTCCCAAGTCCTGCTAAAGATCAAGATGTCATCAAAGAAGCCCAACACACTCTTTCGTAGTTGCTTTTTAAAGATGTAATTCATGCATGACTGAAAAGTGGTTGGTGCGTTAGTGAGCCCAAATGGCATCACCAAAATCTTATAGTGTTCGTAGTGACATCTGAAGGCTGTCTTATGCACATCCTCCTCTCAGACTCGTATTTGATAGTATCCTGATCGAAGATCCATCTTTGAGAAATAAACAGCCCCACGAAGCTCATCCAATAACTCATCAATGCGAGGAATCAAATAGTTGTTTTTAATGGTCCTCTTATTAAGGGCACGGTAATCAATACACATCCGAAGGGTGCCATCCTTTTTAACCAACACCACTGAAGAGGCAAAAGGGTTGGAGCTGGGCCTAATATGTCCCATATTTAGCAGTTTCTTAATCGTCTTCTCTATCTCTTCCTTGTAATGCTTGGGGTGACGATAAGGAGTGGTAATGATGGGTTTGGCGCCCTCCTGTAGCTCAATGATACGCTCAAACCCTCTATCTAGTGGAATACTTGTGGGTAAATCCTCAAATAACCTACTATGTTTGTCGAGCACCGTCTGGATGTCACAATGGTACTGTTGTCCTGTATCCTATGTTTCCTTAGAAGAGATGAAACACTGTGTCGCCCACTTGATATCATCATGCCTCAAAATGGTTTCCATCCTATGAGTTGTTATCAACCTGGGCTCCTTTTTTGGCATAGCCTTGAGGACCACCTGTCGGCCATTCTGTAAGAACTCCAACTGCATCTTCTCATGGTTGACTGTATATCTGCCAATAGTTTGTAACCACTGTCTCCCCAACATAGCATCTAGTCCATCAAAATCCACCACATAAAAATCTGCCTCAAGAATGAAATCATCAAAATGAATCGGAAGTCTTGACACCTTCCCTGCGCATCTCAATCTCTCACCTCCTGCCACCCTAACCTCAAACTTAGGTATGTCATCAATTTGTAAATTCCTCTTGGTAACCCATCTTGAGCTTATGAAGTTATGCAGGGCACTTGTATCCAAGACAAATATAATACGCTATCCCCTAACAATTCCTTTCAAATGAAAGGGGTGTCCTGTGGGATCACTAGAAAGTGATGCTATGATAGGAGGCTGCCCCTAGGTACCTGCCTTCTTCTTCCCTCTAGGTGTTCGATCCTTGTTCTCCTCCTCATCATTGCACTCAACATCGCTGCCCTCTTGCTGCTTATCCTCCTTCTTTGAAAGTACCTCTACGTAATGCATCTTGTCCTTGCCAAGGCATTTATGATCCGACGTCCATGGCTCTCTACAAGTGAAGCATAGCTTCTTCCTCTTGAGTTTGTTTCGTGTTTCAAAGTCCATCCTGGGAGGTGTAGCCTTATGCTGGTTTTTGTTCTTTTGGAATGAAGAGGTCCCCTTATATGTCTTCTTAGGAGGCTATAATATCGAAGAGGGTGACTCTAGATCATGTGCGATCTTAATAGCATCATCCAGAGTGTTTGGTTTAAGTACCTTAACCAACCTCTATATCTATCCTGCAGACCCTCAGTGAACAACATTACCTTATGTTGTTCTGTCATGTCAGGAACCATCACTGAGATCCGCTGAGACTCGTCAATGAAATCACCTAGAGATCTGTCCTATCATAGCTGTGCCAAATCTCTGTAATAGATCTCTATATCCTTCGTGTCAAAATGAGTAATTAGCTTAGAGCTGAAGGTCTCATATGATGTAATGAGACCATGATCTTGGGTAACCAACCCGTGATGCCACCAATCATACGCCGCTCCCTCTAAGTGCATCGTAGCAAACCTGATGGCTTCTATCTATGACATAGGTTTAAGAGTGAGGTACGTGTCTAGCTTGTGAATTCAATCTCTCGTAGATGTCTTATTGCTGCCATCAAAAGTAGGGAGAGATAATTTGTTCATAGCATGCTTTAGGTCCTTGTTTGGTGCTCTAGACCTCCTATCCTACTGCTGTCTATCGGAATCCCTTTTCTGATTTAGATATTGGACAAAGGACATATTCTGTTTAATAGGATCAGGAAACAAATTCCATTCATCATACATTGCCATAACATTGTCTGGTAGTAAATTTGGTGTTGTTGGTGGTGCTGCCTCTTCTTCTGCATTAAATATTGGCATCAGAGGCCTGTCAATGTTACGTGTGGTAGCCCTAACAACTTGAGGTGATCCAGCTACACTATTACCTCCACTATGATGGCTCGGGGCACTCCTATTAACAAGGGCTAATTATTGTATATTAATTGCAAGTTGTTGAAGTGCATCAACTATGTTATTCTGCCCATCTCTAATAGCTCGCAATGTTTCCCTTACTTCCCTATCTTGTTTAGTTTCATTATGTGCCATTTGAATGTTGTTTACTTGTTCAAAATGATCGACCTGTTTAGTTTGTTCAGTTTGTTCACATGTTACAAAAATCAATTTCTCATCCATTGTATAGCTATCTTCAATATCAATTTGTTCAGAAGACCTTGCTTGTTCCGGTTGGAGGTGACTGAAATTATAAAGTTTTTTCTTCATACCCTCCTGTTATTTTGCTTCCTGTTTAACCCACAAGATGGCAAGACCTGTGGCTCTAATACCACTGTAATATGCTATGATGGTATTGAATAGAAATTAAGAACTTGGACTAACCGGAATTTTGTCAAACAGTTGTTATGAAATCAAAACCTTAGCAAAATTCATTGCAGACATGCTACTGTATTGATCAATACAAGGGATGTGCAATCATTTTATTAAACTACAAGAAATTGTGACGATCCAAAAATCAAATTCTTAGATGATGGTTCAACAACACAACATTATAATAATGGAATACAGACTTGTTAACAAACCAACAGCTGTGCACACTGAACTGATGACAGATTTCTCCAACTTCGACTAGAGAGAGCATACCATGATTGAAGTGCAAATTGGGGAGTTACCATTCAGCCCTACGGTTACTGTGAAAGGGTCTATTGTATCCGACTGTGACAAGAAGGTCCTCCATCATTCCAGACTCTTGACATCATGTAATGTTCCTCACGTGGATGAAACCCGACTGTGACTATATCCTCGTCCGGCATCCAACTTTATTGCTTCAATGTGTGTGCGTGTGAGACTCCGCAGTATAGGTGAAAGGGAGGTCCTGGAATACCGTGTTGCTACTTTGTCTAGAACCAGTGCTAGTCACGTCTCTGCAGACACCCTGAACTCTGCAGGTTATACTTGGAAAGATATTGATCTGCCAATGTTGACTGTGACTACAAACTTCCCAATCCCGTGCGTTATATTTGCTACGGTCTCCGTCTGTTATTGATGTCTGTTGCATTCACTTGTGGAATCCATTGTGGCAGAAGTGTTGGTGCTGACCATATAGTGATATTTGCTACGTTTTTTCCCTTTACTGAAATTGCCGCTTAAAATAATATCATTCAACTAGCAGAAAATGTAATGTACTTACGTTGAAGACTTCTGCTATTGCCGTGGGTGGTGGATCTCATCCTTTTGCCATCCCAACTTCTAGTGCCAACAATATTTTGGGAGCTACCAGATTCTGTCGACTTCAATCCCTAATTAGTTATGGAACTGAGATCCCTTAAAATTTAGAGTGTTAAGCCAGACCTTAGTTTTGAAACACCATGTTAAAGCCAGGTTTGCTTCCAGCTCCACTTTTTCTCAAGGGTTTTCCTCCTCAAGAATTAGCCAAGTCAAATCAAAGCATCCTTTTTGGATTTTTTTGATAACATATATTTGTTGTGTCTTTCCCAAGATGAAGTCTCTTACTTATAACCTCGAAGTGAGGGAAAAGTGTTGCAATAAGAGATGTGGAATAAAACACCAATTTCGTCTTCTAGTCACTTAAGTTACTTTATAAAGTGAATGCCTTATTAAAACATAAAGTAACTTTATTAAAGTACTTTAATACATTAAATGACGAACTTAAGACAAATCTTCCCTTGTGACTGGTAGGCATCCTTACTGGTAATGCCGTTAATCTATCTGAATGTGGAGATAGATTAACCATGCGCCAAAAGAACTAGCGCGAAAGAGTGGACATGATAGTCATTAGGTTTGGCCGATAGAGTTGTCAATTGCTTATCATATGTTTATTGTCTGTGGTAGTGTTGTCTCTTTCAGCTAAGTCAAATTGTTTTACTTGGAAATCTAGGTTATGTCATTATTCAGGTTACGCCCATAAAGATACCACATAGAAACTTACAAAGAAATTAAAAGCTAGTTTGTTTCAATATTACTAGCCAGTGTGCGCAATACTAGAAATTAATCAAACATTTATAATAGTTTCAAAAATCTGCTGTAACGAACAGATATTAGAGTATTGGATAGGTGCCCTTCAAATTATTTTTTGAATTTTCTTTTCCCCAAAGTGGAGTGGCTGAATGAAGAATGTACGGCAGAGAAATATTAAATAACGATCATAAATCATGAGCAGCAACATCCAATGAAGGATCTAAACATTTGACCATATTATTGCAGTCTCAATCGAAGAAAATTGCAACCTCCAATATAGTTTTTCATCTCCCTTTCTTAATCCACTCATCTTATGCGGCGCTTAAAAAGAAGGCTATTAGCTTTGAAATTAATCTGAAACATTATTAACTATAAAAATATAAATTATATTTGCATTATAATTTCTCACAAATAAAAATTGGAAACCCCACACATACACAAGAAAATTGGAAATGTTCACATCAATTGAAACTTAGATAAATATTAAAATCTGCAGCTACTCGGTTCAATGATAATTCTTGAATGAAATTATTTAAATGAATAAAAGGGTTTTTATCTTTGAATGCATTCTTTCCCAAAGAGTTTTCTGTTTTTGCCTAAAGATAGAAAAGAACAACGTTCAATCTTCAAAGAAATGAATCTGATAATATGAATTGGTAACCTCTTCAGTCCTTAACTCCGTATATAGGATTTTTGAGGAAATAATTTTTTTCCTTCTACTCCAAACTTCATATTTTGAATTTTGGATTCCATTCCTAGCATTACTTTTTGGTCTCTTTTTAAAACATTTTTTTGTAATAATAAAACATAAGTTGTTTTTTGACGAATATAACTTAAGGTTACCCTTTTGACAACTTGAGTTACATTATTCTACTTTGTAACACCACATTAGCCCCTAGGAAATAAAATAATAGGATAAAGGTTTATTGGAAAGAACACTCGATAAGGGACGTGATAGTCCTCTCTTCGTGGTACTACTTGCCCTCAGGCAACTGCAAATTTGAATTCTAAAAGATCTACTCTCTTTCTCAAGTGGTATTCTTTGTTGGAAGATCCTTCCAATGGTCTAGCATTTTGAGACGCTCTGGTTTTTTTAATTTCCTCTCCTGCATATCCTTGATTGCTTCAGGTACTAGAATCATTTTATTTTTCATCATCAAGCGGAGGAAACTCTACTAAAACTGTGATACGCGGATCAAGTGCCTTTTTGAGGCATGAAACATGAAACAGATTATGAATTTTACTTTGCTTAGGCAACTCCATCTCATAAGCAGCCTCACTGATCCTTCTCAAGATCTAGGGTCCATGAGTGTAGTTTGAGTTTTTTAGCTCCACTTCTCTTGAGGGAATATTGCCTTTAAGGACACAATCTTAAGAAAATCACATCTCCAACTTCAAAATTTCTTTCCAATTTGTGCTGATTTACATACATCTTTTACTAATTTTGAACACGTTGGAGATTTTCCTTCAATATGTTCAAATTTTTGTGGCTTTGTTGAATCAATTTTCTTTCTCTCAGCACTTTATTATCAATGTGTTAGTGAACAGATTGTCCTTCGAGAAAATGCATGCAAATCTGACCCCGAATGCCCAAATGAAAGGACAAATTAGCACCAACAGTTGGATAGGTTATTATTAGATTAATAACCTTCCTCTGAATTTTATCGGGTACAGCTCCCCGTGCAAGATTTACAATGAATTAATTATAGGTACTTTTAACCGGAAAGCACAAAAGGATACCAAGCACCTATCCGTAAACACAGAGTAGACGCGAAACCTAAGAATTGAAAAGAAAGGAAACAGAATACAACAGATTACACAAAGTTAATTTGCTGTACACTGTATCACATAATGTAAATGAATACCTAACCTCCACTCTCTTGAGAGAATTAAAATCAGAGCTCTGAAAGATGTTTGGAACGTCAACGTAATAAAGAAACAAGGACAACAAATTGTAATTTCAGGAAAAACTGGAAATGACTCAAAGTCCAAATTCAGTGGAAGGAAAAATACATTATCAACAAAGTATAATATGTTTAACCTTTAGCCTCCCTTCCCTGACTATAAAAGAACACAAGGACTCCTTTACACATTACAATCAGACCATTATTTAAAGAAAAATAGAAACTTCTTTCACAATATTACATCAATCACCAAAACCTTTTCTCTATCTCAGACACACAGTTCAGAAATAGAAAAATCTGCCCATGCTTTGCCTCTCCCTGTCTCCCAAGGAAATAAAAAAAATGATTTTGCAAGATCTCCTCCTTGCCTGAAGCTCAAAGTCTGCAGTCTGGAAGAAGTCAGAATCGAACAGGAAAAAGAATGGGACCTCCTATAGCACAAAGTCTCAGAGAAATCCAATCTTCCCTCCTATCACTGTATTCACAGCCTCTGTTCTGCTATAGCCCAAAGTCTCCCAGCCAAAACTCCGAAAACTGGAACCCCCTCTATATCTTACCTTCTCAGTTAAATAGAATTCTGCATGAATCCGTCTTTCAGTTTCTGTAACTGCTTCTTGCCAACTATTTCTTTACACATTCCCAGGAAGTTTTTCATTTTTCCTCATCAGCTTACTTTCATAAACTTTATTAAAGTTTATTCTCATTAATAATAATCCTTTTCAAAGTTATTTCGGTGGCCTTTCAGTTTTACAATATTTCCCTATGTGAGAGTCTCCAAAGATTATTAACCAAAGTTCTAACATCTTCATGTGACTATATCTGCTTTGGACAAGTGTACATAACTAATTGACAGGTGTCAATTAATGATTTTTCATCTTTGGATTACATTTCCTTGGATATAATATTCAATTTTATATCTTTGCAAATTCGTGGCCCCTATGACATACTCATGCTGACAGGTGGCACTTGCTGGTGATGATGTTCTGTCATAGTTTTATAACTGCCATTGATAGTGTCCCACTCAATCAGTCGTAACTTATTAACTAGGAATGAGTTTGAAAAAATATTTGGTCAGATCATGTGTAACTTGCTTCTTAGAAACATATCTGAAATTGAGCCAAATCCAACAGTTTGATTGGAAGTTATGGCCCCCGCACTAAGACCCAATCTGGTTGTTTGCATTCTGTAATTGTTAATTGCTGATCCGATAGAGGTGTAAACAGAAACCTATAACTTTTGATCCATACTAAATCTCATAAAAATATTTGGAGAAGATTTAGATAACTGGGTTTTCCAACAAATATCTTAAATGCAGCATGATCCAATGATCGGATTGAGAGATATGGCCCTCGAAATATGACTATTTTCTTCCATCTGCAATTCATGACTATTATTTCTGATCCGATAGTGGTGTAGTCAAGAACCTGTAACTTTTGATCCACATGTAATATGACAAAACGCTTTGGTGAAGATTTAGAGAACTAGGTTTGCCAAAAAATATCTAAAATGCAGCTAGATCCAACGGTCAGATTGGGATTTATGACCTCTTAAATATGACTGTTTGTTTGTCATTAGAGCATCCGAAATTTGCATGAGATGTATATCTGCCTTTTCTCATTACAACCGATCACCATAGTGCTTTGTCGCATGACCTTTATGTAACATTGATACTGAAAGCAGCTCAGGCACAATATATCATCAAAATTTCAACTTATAGATGATCACAAATTACTCCTTTTGTTTCAAGATGTTTGGCATCGAGCATATACTCTCTGTATTCCTGTAACCCACCTCAGCTCCATGATCTCATACTGAGATCGAGGCCTTTATGGAACTAGTCTTGCCAGTTCATAGATGCTTGGCTTATAGAAGTGTGTGGACCAATGTGATTGTGTTGAGATTTAGACTGTCCTTGAAATGTGAACTCGATTTTCTTCTGACTTTTAAAACGTTGTTGCTGCCCATCACAATGATGCTGATTAATATATATTTATGTGCACTGGGGGAAAGCCGTAGGTTATACCAATCTTGCGCAGTTTCCTACAAAATTCGTGGGCCTCTTTTCATTTATCACATTGTAGGTATCCACGTACATGCCTAATATATGAAATTGCTCTGGAAAAATATTCATCTTCCATACATCTACCAGACTTGATCTTCTGATTTTGAACTTTGCCGAGTCAACCGATTTGCATTTCGGACCCTGAGTTTGAATTATGCTTGTATTGAACCTACAGGATGGATCATTTGAAACATTAAACTATTCTGAAGTACTTTGAACTACTTTGAACTTCAGTTCGAAGTGGTTCAAAGGGGTTTAACATCTGAAACTGAATTCTAAAACTGTGAAACATCTTGTGAAGTCCTCTGAACTTGGATTAAATGATCCTTATACCTTTGCTCTGAATCATTGAACTTTACAACCTTAAGCCTTATCTGAGTCTGCATGTTGAACCAACAAACTATCGAACCATCGAACTACTTTGAACTACTTTGAACTTCAGTTCGAAGTGGTTCAACAACTCTAAACTTGAAGCTTTGAAATTGTGACCATATCGGGTACTAACACAATGATAATCAAATCTATAATAGTTAAGCATCATATCTGTACCAAGCTTTTAAAGGAGTCATATCGATGGACATGTGATATGTTTTCTTATATCAATGTTTTCCAAGATACAGCCATTTGATCCATTCCTTCGTCTGTCTTGCTACATTGTGTCTCATGGAACATTGGTCCTTTTATTCACAATTGTAGTTTGCCAATTGATCAAGGGTGATAAGTAGTATTGGGAGTAAGCTTAGTTCCTATCAATTTGAAGAGTTTCTGCTATAAAAGATTAAGGAACATGCTATCTATATCATTCACTGTTGTTTGGAGCAAACTGTGAAATTGAAAAACTTCTTTGAAGAACAGTCCAGCTAGTTGATGTGCCTTCTAATTAGAAGGACCATAGTTCGCATGATCACAAAAAAATTTCAAGTTTCCACTAATCATTGAGTTTTTGAGACCGACGAGCTTTCCCCGGGTTTACTTGCAACTCGGCTTGCGAAAAAATTGCCAAGTTTTTGACCAAAAATGGCAGATTAGTCGCTGAGTTTTTGTGAAAAACTCAGCGAGTTTTGTGAAAATACTCATCCGTGCATGAAATTAGAGGTCAAACGCCCAAAAATGTCATTGTTTGATACTGATTTGCATTTAAAGCATTGTTTAATCATTTTTGTAGCTTAGGGTTTAGGAGGATTTATACTTTAAGTTATATTTGTATAAATATTGTTAGGATGTTTGAGATAGGTTTCAGCTTCATTGGAGTTAAAATGCAGATTCTAGATTTTGAGGGTTTTCAAAAAATTCCAAGCTCAGCCAAATTTTAGGATTCAACATGCCTTACACACTGTGTTCTCTCATAAGTTGTCCTGGCTATTTGAGGTCAAATTGAAGCTAGAACAATGATTTTCTAACGATTCTAACTCATTTTCTCACAAATCACTTGGTTTCAATTCTATTCTTGAATCCTGACAAACTTAGCTCAACCACTTTCTCACACCCAACACGTAGGCCAAAATTGTTCAAACTCACGCTTAGACTATTTTGCTATGATGTATTCACTTCTAGTTTTAGAGAAACAATTTACTATGATGTGTTTACTACTAGTTATATAGAAACCAACTACAATGATGTATTTACTTCTTGTTTTATAGGAACTATTTACTAGTTTGCTTCCTGCCATCAACATTCCTCATGAGAATCTGCTTTTGTATCCAATTTGCATATATATATATATAAATTGTGCTTGTTTCTTTTGTGTTTTCATTAATTAACTCATTGGATGCATCTTCTCATTGAATTTTGTAAAAAAATGCACTTCTAATTAAATTTAAGCTATTTTTTAGGTTCCGGAGTGTTTTTTTGAAAACTGGCCAAATTTCTTCCTAGTTTTTTTTTTGGGGCTTGGTGAGCTTTGGCTGAGTGAGAGTTTTCCAACTATGAGAAGGACAATGAAAAAGCATGCATGTTTCTCGATTGAAAATACTATTCTTACCATGTACCTTTGAGACTATACAAGAAATGCTTTTTGGATGCAATAAATGTTTTATGTCTGTTACAAGTAGATGTTCTAGAGACACTGGATGATGTCTATGTAGTTTGCATTTACAAGATATACTCTAGATGTTTATTCAAGGATGCATAAGTATATGCATAATAGGAGGAGCTATTGTGCAAAGATATGTTATTTTTTTGAAATAGAGCAGCATGAAGTTGCATTTGATACTTCAAACAATAAGGTGGCAACTACACCGCCTAGTGAACCTGGTACTACAACTTTCTAATTAGACTCAGATGTATATTTGGATTTGTAAACTACTATGGTTGATGCTATTCATGTCATAGAGAAGGCAATATTTATCACCCAGTTTGTTTTGTTAGCAAAAAGTTGATTTGTATTGAGCAAATTTATATAAGTATGAGACCTTGACATGGTGTATGCCCTATAATATTTAGGCAGTTTTTTAAGCAAATCCTTCTACCACAACCCATCAATATAAATCACTAAATGCTGTAGTATCTAGGAAACAAACTTTTATTGCATGTTTGAGTTTGCAAATGGTTGACCTTGTTGCAAGAACTCAATTTCAGTGTTATGTGAAAACTTTGTATGTGAGATGTGAGTGTTGACTATTTGTCACGCTTAAATATGAGGTAGGTTGTTGGCTGTTTGCTAGTGGACGATCAACTTGATGTACAATAATTCAAGATAAAGTCATTTGTAAATTATTTGGATGAGATTGCACTCAACATTGGGGCATGAGCTCCTTAATTATAACATTACTCAAAGGAAGTAGTTAATTGTTTGTGTCTTACCATTCTAACTTAGAAATGGTCAATCATATATGATGGATTTGAACGAGTTGTTGTGCAAGTGTGTGCTTCATGATGATCATAGAGTACTATGTAAGTGCCTCGAGAGAGTAGCTGCTGGAATTATGTGGGGTAAGGCTAGAGTGATGAAGCTGTTACAAGACAAACTTTTGTAGCAGTACATAGGATGTCCATAGGTTTGCATATGCATTTAATATTTGTTAGTGCATTGGTAAGCTTAGTTGGTATAATGAGATGCCTCTTGATCTAGTTCATTTTCAATAGTGGTTTGAGAAGTGGGGCATTCATTTTGTGCGTTGGATAAATAGTCAACAGTTAGACTAGTGGACAATATATTATCACAACAGGTTATCTCACAAGGTGTACTAAAGCTGTTGCTACACATGATTGTATGACAACAACAATGCAACTTATATTGAGAAATCATTAGTGAATTCGGTTGCATCCCTATTGTTACTAGTGATCATAAGAGCTCACCTTGTCACTCACAAGCAAATGGTACTGTTGTGTCTTTCAATAAGATCCTAGAGAACATATTGATTAAGGTTTGTGATTTGGCTGCCCAGAGGATGAACAATTCTCAGTAGTTTACTTGCCATACAAAAGTACATATAAGATGTTTACAACATAAACTCCGATTTAACTTGTTTTTGGAAAAGTAGCAATGCTTATAGAGTTCTTAGTTCTTGTGCATTGTATTGGATGCATGTTTGGAAACCAATAATTGAGCACATTTTCTTTTGAATTCATTCATTTAGACGAGAAGCATTTTTTTTGCACAATTGGGTCGAGGATTGAGAAGGGTGGAGAAATGATTGACATGACAAACATATGAATCATCAAACATAAGGAGTTGTTATTTGGGTTTGAAGCATGATCCTACCATAAACAGAATCTAGGAAAGAGACAAAACAAGCTCTTCCTACTAGTGTAGTCAAAGTATTTTGATTGGATGGGAGAGACATATCTAGATATGTAAATGAGACTTGGCTGAAGTTGTACTTCCACAAATGCTTTACCCAGTGAAAGTGAACAATGTTTGTGCAACCAGGTTAGAATAAGGGCTCCAATAATTTGTAAATGCTGAAGATTGAATAGAGGGTACTAAGATACGTATAAGGATTTATGAAACTTGTGTAAATGACTAGAGCACTGTGTAAGTTTATTTCACATAGAGGCATGTGACACCATGGCACCTATGCAAGGTGATGAGCTATTCAAAAAGCATGAATTGCACATGATTTTTGGAATTAGTCATTATGGGAATATGTAGATGGACAACTGTGTTTGGTCCAAAATTTTGAGGGGGAATAGGTGGCCAAATGAAGTCTGTATATCAGAGGAAGTGGCAGCAAGACAAAAGTTGAAATAGAAGAAGTTAATGACTAGAGGCCAAAATAATCTATGAAATTTCCAAAGAAATAGAGATAAAATTGGAAGTATTAGCGTCATCTCTATGCATGGGTAGAGTATATAAAATATAGCTTGTTGTAATATTGTGTTGTGTTTTGTGTGTCAGATGAACACAAGGGAAATCTATAGTTCAAAAAACTGTTGTTGCCAATGAATGCACATTTACTCATTGTACTCAAATAGATGCATGCAAACTCCTTTTATAGGAGAGTGGAAAATGATGCCAAATTCCTCATTGATGAAGGGTACTCCCCTTCTTAACACAAACATGTACAACATAGTAGAGAAATAACAACCACGTGCAAGAACATGAAATTGGCTTCCTATGATCTCCACAAAAATGGAATTACAATATTCAAAAATATGACTTGCAAAGCCACATGGGCATTTTCCTTACAATATTTTGTAAGCTTGAGCTACCAAATACATTTCCTCAAACTATCTGTAATGTCCCCTTTTTAGCATTCATAGCATGATGTTGTCGTTAGCCTATTTCCCCACGGTCCCGTAGGCTAACCAGGACATTAAAGGGACTTAGAGGCCATTTGGCCTAGATAGTTTCAGTTGCAGGTCTTTCTGAGGGGTTTTGAGACAACTTTGGGCATACTTACTATTTATAGTAAGTCATCTTGGGCATGGGCGGACATCCAGTGGCAATGGTATGTTGATGGTAATTGTTTAAAATCGACAAGAAGATTTGTTTATCACTGATTAGATTTGTTATGCATTGATAAAGCTATTTTATAAAGTTAAATTTAAATATTTAACTTTATTAATGCATAGACTATAGTTTGTGGGAAATATTTAAATTAAAAGAGTCCCCTTTATTTTATAACACATTGGAGACATATGTTACATAAAGGGAGTTATTTTTTATCCCACATTGAGAAAACGAAGGATGGAGCCCTTGTGAGAACACTATAAAAGAAATGGAAGAGCTTCTTTTAAGGATGCTTGGAAATATCAAAGAAATTGGGAAATTTTTTAGAGATTATGTCTCAATAGTTTGAAGGACGAAATCCCTTCAAGCTGGAAATCTTGACGCCATTGAAAGATATGGTCTTGAGATTTAACATGGTAGCAGTCCAAGAAAACAGATATGAAAAAGCAGTCCGAAAAAGTGGACCCGAAAAAGCAGGATGAAAAAGCAGTCCGAAAAAGCAGGCTCAAAAAGCAGATCCGAAAAAGCAGTTCGAAAAAGCAAATCGGAAAAGCAAAGCAGAAGGGGCAGCATTGAAGGAAATGATTACAGCCATCTACAACCAGGTTCCCTTGTTAGTATTGTTTTTAGGGTATTATAAGTTTTAGCTGTAAGTGTGCATTATACCAGCATTATCATTTTGTAATCCATGTAAATGCCAAAGGTCTTGTCCATATTTCATGAGCATTGTATTTGAAATTTCATTGGAATTAAGAAGATAATAGTTGCTGGTGTCATTTAAGCAATTCAATATCATTATTTATCAGCTAGTTAGTTTGCATACCAACTGTTTGTAAAAATGCCAGTTGGCTGTAGGTATTCATTTCTCATGCTTAGGTCATATATATGCACTGAATATTGTCAAAATTAGTAGCACACTCATGTTAGGTCATTGTGTAGTCCATTTGGAGTCTTCTAGCACAAGATTCTCATTGATGCAAATTGAAGAAAGAGTCATTTAAAGCCAGCTAAAATACTATATCAGTCATTACACTGTCATAGACAATTCTACGGGCTTTCCTTATACAAACAATTTTTAGCTGCCCAAGAAGGTTCTAGAAGCTTTAACCCTAAATTTTGAGGCCGACCAACCCTAAGATACTATTATTAATATTTTATTACATCTGGGTAGGTGCCAACAACTTTCAAAACTCAAAAGAAATTTTGAAGGAATTTCATTTTTGTCCATTTTAGGGAGTGCAACTTCCAAAGACCATAACTCATTGCCATTTGCTCCAATTGGCTATTATACCCTATTCCGGAAATGCCACAAATTGCTCTACAACACTTGTCTTGTGCAAGCTCCAATCAACTAAGGTTTGTCCCATTTTTGGAGCCTCTAAAGCCTTAAAAACTGAGTTCAAAGTTTCTATACTCTATTGCCAATGGTGAAATTTTTCAATATCTACAAAAATAGACGTGATCTTACAATGAAACTTTCCTGGTAGACTTATATATCCAAATTGAACCTCTAGGGAAGAAATCAGAACATTCTAAGCTCAAACAACCAACTTACTAAAAATAGTAAGCTTCTAGAAATAGCAATTCTGCATTGAGATAGTCCTTATTGAAAAGACAAACCGGAATTTTCTTTTGGGTGATGCAAGATTGCCCTTACACATAGGATGCTCCTGTACCACACATGGATATCTATGCCTAGGAGAAATGACCATGGAATTGGTTGACTTTATGATGTGGGGAAAACTATGGAGAATTCCTTCTTTACTCATCTTCCAAACTTGGCCACAAGATATCTACAAGTAAAGAATCTCATAAGAGAAGATGAACTAAACTGTAAGAGAAGATAAACAAATTTGTCTAGAGAACCTAAAGGTGCTAAGATCTTAAGAATGCTTCTTGCTCTCGTGTTATGGCCAACTTATGATTGAAGATATAGTGTTCTAACATTTAACGTTTAACCTTGGAGAAACATTCCTAGCACATGATGTCTATGAAAGCTTTGCCAGCAAGATGTATTTCTGATTGTTATCTATAAATATTCCATTGATTGTCTTGGCTTGCAGTTATATTTTATGGAGGCACTTAGCATTCTAGATATGCTACTGCATCATACATACCTATTTTAGACTTCTTTTCCAATTCTTTTTTTATTCAATTTTTCCTTGCAGTGGTCAACCATACTTCTTGATGTTACATGATTGTGTTGATTTTCTAGTACCTGATACACCTAGTCTTGAAATTGATCTTCTTATGCATTGGCAGCAGGACCTAAGGAATGGTTGAAAGAACAGAAAAAGAAGACAGCAGAATTTTTGATGGCACCTATTGTTGCTTCACGTGACAGACTCAACAGTGCCTATAGTTTTCTAAGTACCTCCCCCTCAATGAATTCATGGTGTGGCACTAGAGCTCCACTGTAGGAATAATGCAAAATGTCACTTCTTTGTTATTGAATCTTTTTGTTCGACATTTGTACTATTGCAGAAACAGGGGAGATTACATCAATTAAAGACTATGAAGAGGCTAAAAGGCTTGTTAAAGTCGCTGCGCGAGATTGCATTCCACTAGAAGAAGGTTCATTTGTTGCCTTTCAAGCTAGATCAGGCATTGAGGTATATACTTTATCCTCAAGTTGCTGTTAACATTTTTGCTTGCAAGAAAATTTAAGAAGGTTGAAAAATCAAAGTATTTTCCTGCCCCCATCAATATTTTTGGTTGGTTGGGTGCTTCAAATTACATTCGTGCATTGTGTTGCGATTATAAAATGATAAGAGAAACATGTTTGTCAAAGAGGATACAACAAATATGAATGAATTGTTTTTAATGGGTTCTTAATTATTTAACCCTTCTTGTTTGAAGTTCCAAGAACACAAAAAATTATTATTGATTTGAAAATGGATCAGAAAATGAGTTCGAGTTGCTCTATACAACAGCATGACAAGGGAAGTCAAAAGCCATACTTTACTGGCTCCCAAAATTTTTTTTTTTGCATTTTAAGTTTTCCCCTTGAAAAGTTATGCAGTTCCAAAAACATGTGACCTTGTTTCTACTCTGTATGCAAAAGTTATGGCATTTGGAAGCTGGAAGAATAAAATGATCCCTAAAGGGGCAGATTTGTAACTAGTAATGGCGGTTATTTAGCCATTGGTCTGAAGTCGCCTATGACAAGAAAATTGGCCAATGGTGTTCAAAATTTAATGTTTTCCTCAAGTCACTTCAAATTCTATTTGTGGTTGTAGATACGAAAATAGCTATTGTAAATGCATAGTGGCAGTCCCAACCAGCCCAAGAGAGGTGTAAGTTATAGAGGATTCAACAATTTAGTGAATGTGCCTTTTTTTTTTCGTATTGTAGAAGATTTGAACTCAGCACCATTTAGGTGCTTACAACATAGACTTTGCCATTAAACCAAATGCCATTTGACCATTTAGTCCTTGACTGTGCATTTTGTTGGTACTTGAATTTGCCGATCCTGGAAAATATGTTTAATCATATCTGTAGCCACATGTCAGGTCATTATGTTATGTTGCTTGGAAAAATGGTGAAGTTCTTCGATTTTGGTATGTCCTGGTCTACTCAGTTTTTTCACAGGTTGCTCATCACAGAGGTTATCAAGCTATGAATTCAGGAGGCTCCAAAACTAGTAGTGGAAAGAAAGAGTGAAGTTTAAAGAAAACCTACGATAGCAGCTACCAATCATAGACAAGGAAGGATTGAGGCTAAGGCGATTCTTCTTTGTCACATTGAGATAGAAACATATATGAGAATCATCTTCTAAACATACAGTTGTAGCTTTGGAATGTCCAATATTCGAGAGGAAGTAACAGTGAAATGCAGAGATCAAACTTTCTAGTTCTAGAAAAAGTTGTTTCCTCTTTTTCCATTGTCTTGGATCAAGAAGATAAGTATGAAAATCAGAACTTTATATGTTTTAGAAAATTGTTTTAGCTTTTTGGGTAAAATGTGGTAGATATCAATGTCAAAAGGCCAACAATACAAATTTAAGTTTCATAGAGTGAAGACGGTTTCATGTGGCAATATAATAATAAAAAACTTGTTGAAGTTAGAGGTTTTATGATTCTTAATTTCTTATGATTCAATGCTTGAGACTGGAAAAGGGAACAATTGCATGAAAGTTTACAAGTTTTTACAAAATCATTCGAAAATCATCAAAAAGCACTCCAAATACCCATCCCTTGTTCATTTTTGCTGTCACATTTTAAAATACTTAGATCTGGAACCCATTGGGGATCAGCTTTTGCTTTTGGCATTCAAAGCTTTAAATTACCAATTTTACATCCATGAAGGAAAATCCTTCATGAGCACCATTTCAGTGTTAATGTTAAGAATATGACCTAGTTAATCCTACAGGTCTGATAGTACAGACCGTACCTTCTTTTATGGATAATATATCCAATGATTGGCAATTAATACATATTTATGCCTCTCCTATTGGTGCTGGCAATTTCCAATAGATGCTTTTGTTTTGTATTTAACTAAGCTAATACTTAGTTTGTTAATACTAATCTGAGTTTTTTGAAGTCGCCGATTTAGGAATAATTATGTTTAATGCCAAAGTTAAGGGTCATGTCCCTTGAGGGACATACCCTCTAGATAGGATATATATTCAATAGTTTTCTCCTATCTTCAATGGCATACACAATCAGACCCGAGGACAAGTTTGATGGGAAAGAACACTTTGAAGCCTAGAAATTTAGAATCTTGATGATTCTTGAAGAGAACAATGTTAAACAATTTGTTGATGGAGCATCCAAACAACCCCCAATTGAACCTTACAAATCCATATGGACCAATGGAAATAGAAAAGCTATTCAAATCATCTTGGATGGAGTTAAAAATGATATCGTACCTATGCTTACGAAACATCAAACTTCCTATGATATGATGAATGCATTACGGAATGCATATGAAGTAAACAATGCAACTAGGGTTCTTGCACTAAAAAGGCAACTGAATCACATCCAGATAAAGAAAGGAGAATCGATAAACTCTTATTTCCTAAGAGTTGCCGGCATTAGAGATGAATTATCAAGCATAGGAACCATCATTAATGACACTGAACTAACGCTCATGGCCATAGATGGATTGCCAGATTCATGTGAAACATTTGCACAAGGAATAAGTGCTAGAGATCAGCTTCCAGACTTTAACAGACTCAAGAATGATTGTCTTCAAGAAGAGTCTAAAAAACTAAAGAAAGGAGGGAAACCAAAAGTAGAAGATGAAAAACTTCACGTTCTTAATGCAAACTCCTATAAAGGCAAGAAGAAGCACTTCAAGAAGAAAAAGGGAAATCAAAAGAATGGAAAGCCTAAGAAAGATTTATCTAAAATAAAGTGTTTCAAATATGAAAAATTTGGACACTATAGATCTAATTCTCCGGAAAATTCCAAACAACAGGCAAATTGTACAAATGTCATTAAAGAAGAAGATACTTATGATCCTGAGAATTGTGTTTTGTATTCCTCTCTGTCAAATGAAATCTCAAATAAGGCATGGGTAATTGATAGTGAATCTTCCAGACATATAATGAGATACAAAGAAACTCTAGATTCTTTATTAGAGAAAGTTAACGGTGAAGTTACCATTGGTGATAACTCTACACACTCAGTTGAAGGAATTGGAAGCTGCATGCTGAAACTAAAAATAGGAAATACTCTTCTTCTTAAAGGTGTACTCTATGTACTAGGGATTAAAAGAAACCTAATCTCAATTACAACACTTGAAGATGATGGACACAATGTTGCATTCGTGGATAACCAAGTATTAACTTGGGCTAAGAACTATTCCATCAAGAAAGCTAAGTTAATTGGTCAAAGAAAGGGATATTTGTATGAATTGAATACATAACCTAGTCGATCCATTCAAGCCCTAGTTCACGAAGCTGAAGATTCAAACGAAATATGGCACAGAAGATTAGGGCATCTAAACTTTAGAACTTTATCAACTATGGAAAAGATGGTTACCGGATTACCCAAATTAAATAAAGATCACCCTAGTATTTGCAAGGGGTGTGCTCTAGGTAAAAGCACTAGAAGTCCCTTCATGATAGTACTAGAAAAACAAATAATGTACTAGAATTAATTCATTTAGATTTATGTGGACCTATGTCCGTTCCTTCTCTTGGAGGATTATGATATTATATCTTGTTCATAAATGACTTCTCTAGGAAAACATGGATTTATTTTTTAAAATGCAAGGAATCAGAAGAAATCCTACGAAGATTTAAAGAATTCAAAGCATTAATTGAAAAAATTTCAAGACATAAAATTAAAACCCTTAGAACAGATAACGGAGGAGAATATACCTCAGATTTTTTTAAAAGGTTTTGTAAAGAATCAGGGATCAAGAGGGAGTACATTGTTCCTTATAACCCAGAACAAAATGGGGTAGCTAAAAAAAAAAATAGGACAATTATAGAAGCTGCTAGGGCTATGATTTTTGACCAAAATCTTGAATACTATCTTTGGGCAGAAGCCTCTTGTACTGTTGTATATATTCAAACAGAAGCCCTCACTCCTAGCTTAAAGATAAAACCCCTGAAGAAGTATTTACTAAAGTAAAACCGAATATAAGTCATCTCAAAATTTTTGGATGCCCTGTATACATTCATGTTCCAAAAGAAAAGAGAACCAAAATAGAACCCTCTGGCAGGAAAGGTATCTTTGTAGGGTATAGTGAAACTTCTAAAGCATATAGAATTTTCATACTTGGACATAAAACTATTGAACTTAGTAGAGATGTAATCTTTGAGGAAGATCTTGCATTCAAAAGAGCCATAAGTTCCAATGAACCTTCTCTTTTATCAAGTTCTGAAAGAAATAGTGAATCTGAATCCCAAAGGGAGAACTTAGAAGAGGTCAAAGATGAAATTCAAAATATGAACCTTGAAGAAAATTCAAAGAAAAGACCACTTTGGGCCATAAAAATAGTTGAAGCAACTCAAGACTTTGCTGCACCTTCAGAAATAGTTAGAGAAAGTAAAAGACCTAAAAGATTCTCTGGTTATACAACAAATATGATTGATTTATCCAAAACAGAGCCAACCAATCCTTCTGATGCTATTAAACATCCAGCCTAGAAAGAAGCTATGACAGAAGAATACCAATCAATTATGAAAAATGATGTTTGGGAAATTGTTCCAAGACCAAAAGGAAAATTTATTGTTTCTTCCAAATGGATATTTAAAATAAAGCATGCTGCTGATGGTAGTATTAAGAAACCAGATTAAGGCCAGATTTGTAGCCAGAGGATTTTCTCAGAAAGAAGGGATTGATTATGAAGAAACCTTTGCTCCTGTTGCTAGATATACCTCCGTACGAGCAGTCTTAGCAATTGTCGCATCAAAGGGATGGAAGGTCCATCAGATGGATGTAAAGACAACATTTCTAAATGGAAAGATTTGAGAAGAATCTATCTCGAGCAACCGGAAGGATTTGAGACCCATGATCCTAACGCATTTGTTTGCAAGCTCAAGAAAGCTCTCTATGGGCTTAAACATGCTCCTAGGGCTTGGTATGAAAGGATTGATAAATATTTCACCGACTTAGGATTCTCCAAGATTGAAGCCGATCCAAACTTATATTATAGAAGAGATAAAGATGATATGATAATTTTGATATTGTATGTTGATGATTTATTAATCATAGGTGATGATCATCTTATAGATTAGTGCAAGAAAGATCTAACTAGAGAATTCGAGATGAAAGACTTGGGGCTTCTCCATTACTTCCTAGGATTGGAAGTACGACAGAATTCTGATAGTATCATACTTAATCAAGGAAAGTACACTTTAGATATCTTGAAGAAATTTGGAATGTGGAATTGCAAGTCTAGGTCTTCTCCAATTGAGACCAATTTACATAAACTTAAAGAAGCAGCTGTAGAATCACCTCCAATAGATTCTACTCTCTACAAAGAGATGATTGGGACCCTTATGTACCTAGTAAATACAAAACCTGATATTTGCTATGCTGTTCATGCCTTAAGTTAGTTTATGTGTGAACCTAAGGAGATTCACTTAGTTGTTGTTAAACACATTATGAGATACTTACAAGGCACTCTTAATTATGGACTCAAATATGAGAAAGTTGCTTTAGATTTGCATGGATTCATCGATTCAAATTGGGATGGAAGTGTTAAAGACAGGAAAAGCACTTCATGATGCTGTTTTAGTTTAGGATTAGCTATGATTTCATGGATATGCAGAACGTAGTCTTCACTAGCTTAGAGCTCCATAGAAGCCGAATACATTGCAGCAGCGATGGCCTCCCGAGAAGTAGTATGGTTGAGGAAGTTACTTGTGGGATTATTTGGGCAAGCCATGAATCCTACGATTATTCATTGTGATAATCAAAGTTCCATCAAGCTCTCAGTAAATCCAATTTTCCATGATAGATCCAAGCATACTGAAATTCCTTACCATTATGTAAGAGATATGGTAGATAGGAATTCTGTAAAATTGGAATACATTTGCACTGCAGATCAAACAACAGACATACTCACCAAACCTCTATCTAGAGTAAAGATAGAACATTTCAGGAGGAGACTTGGTATGGTTGAGTTGTAATCCATTTGTACTCTTTTGATTATTAATAAAATTATTTTATTTTTGTTAGGCTATTGACTGTTATGGGCTCCACCATGCGTAATCATTATTTAAAGAGGTGACGATCTCTGAAATAATGAATACTTGTGTAAAAGGCATTATGAGAGATGACGATCTCTTAGATAATATACTAAACAATAGATTTTACTGTCAGATCCAGATGAGTTTTAGATCGTATTGTGATATTGACATTGCTATGTCCATGGGTCACAAATTGGATAAAGGAAGAATCTTAGAATTCTCCGGGTTTATCCTGTACTCTGGTAGATCTTAAACTCAGGATCTCGTTGTGATATAGAAATACCAGTTTCTATGAGTCACAACATGTGTCTTATCACTAGCAGCAGTGATTTGTCATATCACAGGTTTAGTAATATGACTTTGTATCATGTGTTCTATGATACCACATACTAAGAAGAGACAGACAGATATAGAGTACTAATTCTTGCTTAAACATATGTATTGATGTTGCTAGATATGATATCTCTTTGTAGGATTATCAAGTTAAGAGGGAGTGTTAAGAATATAACCTAGATAATCCTACAGGTCTGATAGTACAAACCGTACCTTCTTTTATGGATAATATATCCAATGATTGGCAATTAATACACATTTATGCCTCTCCTATAGGTGCTGGCGATTTCCAATAGATGCTTTTGTTTTGTATTTAACTAAGCTAATACTTAGTTTGTTAATACTAATCTGAGTTTCTTGAAGTCGTCGATTTAGGAATAATTATTTTTAATGCCAAAGTTAAGGGTCATGTCCCTTGAGGGACATACCCTCTAGATAGGATATATATTCAGGTTGTGAATGCAGTTTAGAAGACACACATACACACAACAGTCTGCTCTTCTAAGTATTCTACTTCCTACGAATTATAAAGTAGAGATATTCTTAATCATTCAAGATCGAATATAGAGGATTGGACCTGCATTAAAGATCAGTGATATCTGCTTCAAACAATCTGAATATACATATTATTTGAAGGATCATTCTCAGCCATTTGAAAC
The DNA here is from genome assembly GCA_028749045.1 of Cupressus sempervirens. Lineage (NCBI taxonomy): Eukaryota > Viridiplantae > Streptophyta > Pinopsida > Cupressales > Cupressaceae > Cupressus > Cupressus sempervirens. Next base: position 17,908,885 of record CM053788.1, read on the forward strand.
TGAACTATAAGTCTGATTCAAGAACAAAAGAATTTGCAGAACTTTACAGTTAAGTGGTCTGAAATTCCAAATCCTCGATTGGCTTTCATTAGGGAGAATCTTTGATGAGTGTCAATATCTAAATTTAGTCAAAAGTGACATATGCCTTAGCCTATCCTTGACAAGAATCATACTAGGATGTTTTATAATACTAAGATCAAATTTTAAAGACAAAATTTGGGGTACCTAAGTTTTTTTGGAGACCAACATAGTGTTTGTTTTCTTCCCAAAACAAACTAGGAAAGAAAGAAAAAGCGGCACTCAAGTTATTATATGGGCCCAAGTGAAAATAAACATTAAATGAAGACAAGTGAGAAAAAGAAAGAAATACAAACTCTCTATTCAAATAGATATTCAAGATAAAGCATGCCAGTAATGTTCCTAGATACACGAGGATCGATTAAAGCAAATTAAAGATGCAATAAAGAGATCAAAACCCTTGATTCAGATGGATGTTCAAGACTCGAAGGAAAGAAAACAGTATTTAATATTATTTTTAGAGGATGAGAATAGAATTGCTTTTAAAGTAATTACTTAGTTATTTTTGAAGCTTCAAGAGATAAGAACTTGTAGCTAGACAGTTATAAACTTGTGTCTTTTATGCATAAATTGTAATGGGAGTTGATGCCAGACTTATGTTGAAGGAATTGTCATTTAAGTTCGAAGTTAGATTAAATTGTTTTAGTTTTTGCGTGTACAGAGCATGAGAAATTGAAGCTTTCTTATGCTGCCAATATTTCCTTTCAATTTTAGACAAGTCTATGTTGTAATTGTTCAAACAACTCAATTAAGAAGAAAGATCTATGCTAACCTTTTCTAATTATTGTTCATGGTTATGGAGTAGCTTTGAATGCCTAAGAAAAAAAAATTGTCTTTATCTTTCTTCTTCAATTCATTGCTATTCTGTGTGTTGTATTCTATCTTCTTAATCAGATTGTTAATACAATCTAAAGGATCCTTGTTTTAATCCTTAAATAGTATTCTACATTTTAATTGTCACAATTTGATAATTTATGGATGAGACGCTAGTTCTTTGACGTCACATGTACTAACTTTTCAGATAAAAATAGATAACATAAAGTTTGCTAATTTATTATATCCTTATGCAAAACCCCATAGAACAAATTGTGTAGTGTTCCTATTAGCAGGCATGTTTTTTTTTTAGATTTTAGAGCAGATTAAATTAGGGAGCCTCCTCTACAAGTCTGAAGAAAGGATTTCTTCATCCACTGTTCTATATTGTGTTTTCATGAAACTGACAAGTTAAAATGCCATTCTTTTTTATTCTTGTCATAGGGCATGTGTTGAAGTTTTCAAATCTAAAATTCATCATTTTAAAACCCTTTAAACCCTAGTGTTGCAGCCTAACTTAAATTGGATCAAATAAGATTAACAAGATATTTTGAACAGCTTAAAGCACTTGGATTTTGATCAAAAGAGAAAAGAAGAACAAAAAGATGACCACACGGTAGAAAGATGTAATGCCCCCTCTCCCTAAACAATCACTTATATTGAGATTTGCCTATTATCCACTTAGTGTATAGATGTTATTCTTGGCATGGGAGGACTTTACACACTAGAGATTTGCATTTGGGTGGCTTATTTAATGTGCCAATAATGTTATTTTTTGTAAAGTTACTTTGTGCAAAAAATAGCAATTTTTTTAAAGTGACTTTATAAAGTTTAATTATAACTTAGTAACTTAATAATATTAAAGTCTTGAGGTAAATTCATAGTTTTAAAATAAAATAATTATATAATTAAACTTAAGAAAGTTAAATTGCACAATAAAGTTAATGAAATATTTTATAATGCACAATTATATGCTCCCTAGACTTGGATGCAATATTTGGGGATTGGGATAAAAAAAATCAAGGAAGTTGTAATGAGGCATTGGATTCTAGGGCATATTCTGCAACTGGAGATATCACTCAAATATTTCACATTGTGTGTAATGGGCAGTTGTCCGAAGTGATTATATTTCACCATTTGGTGACGGCCTTATATGTCAGATCTTTTGCAACATTGATCAAATTCATGCTAGTTGGTAACAACATTTAATAATTTGCATTGCATTTGGTGAACTTATTTTACTTGTAGCACCTGACATATTGATTGTTCCAATTATTGATTGGATTGGAAAAAGCATCCCATCTTTGCATATGAGTTAATACCATTCCGAAGGGAAACTTGGGTGACATCGAGTGTGAAGATTAATACTTGCCGTGTGGCTTCACTTTCATATGCAAATCAATCTTTGGGATCAACTTTTGATTTAATTTGCTCAAGGGATCCCAAATTCTGTGCATGCATTTTCACCTCCCCCATCTTTCATGCCTTGCCACTTCCCATTCCCTTGTGTAACATTCCTACATAGCACCGTACACTACCATCTTCCTACCCACCGCTACCATAGGAACAACCATCATATAGACCCCTCCACCCTGACATAGTATGTCACCCTACAATCTCAACTGCATGACCACTAGTAACGTCTCTCCATTGTACAACTACTTCCCCCACTTGGTGTATGGAATCTAGGTGCAACTTGTTGTACGACCTTCCCCTTGTACTGTATGAACAATATTGTCTTGCCATTGTACAACATTCCTTCATTGCCCTATACGAACATTGTTTCCTTGCCATACCCATATGTCGTTGAATCTTACCCATCTGCCATTGAATGTGACTTCTAGCCTGCATAACTGAAGGTATTCAGCGCTACCCTATTCTGGCGTTGGAGGTATCACATTGTGTGCACCAAATCTATTAGTCGTTGTCATTTGGCGACTGCTTTGTATGTTGCAGATCTTGTCCAATGCTAGTGTAACATTGAAGCATTGGATTGTAAATAAATTTGTGTCGTTGGCAATTTGGCGACTATCTCCAAAGTTATATTGTATGCAGATCTACTAAATTGTATTGTGGTGAATATATGCAATTTTTGTATCTGGCATTGGTATTTAGCATTGGCGAGCATTGCTTCGTAGGCCTACAAACAGTATGGTCTCCACACCTCACACCCCCATCAGACAAGTCTCAGCCAAATCTTAGCCATCTGCCTTACAACCAATCTACCATTTGACTTGTTTAGATCTCTCTTCCATTGTACGACATCATACACCTTGCCACCATATGCCATCTCCCCTTCTATCACACTTCGCATTGTACACCTATATCTTGCCATTCGTACGCCATCCTGCCATCCTACCATACACCATCCTACCATTTGTACGCCATTCGTACACCATCCTTTCATCCATATGCCATCTTTCCAGCTAGATGCCATCTTGCCTTTTGTACGCATATTGCCAACCCGTACATCCATTCTGACCATGCATAATAGGACCTCAGCCTTGCCCTATGGACAAACGTTTATGTCTTCTTCTTATTGGCGAGTTGAGTATCGTTGGAACATTACAGTGGTATCAGAGCCAGTGATCTTGCCAGCTTATCGGGTATTGAGATTGAATAATGGAGTTGAGTTATGGTTTGAGTAAAATGTTGAGAGAGTTAAGAAGTCAACAGTGTTACATCCCAATTTTTGCTTAATTTAAAAATGTTCATATACCCGTTGAGGTTTCATGTGAAGTCAATTGACAGATAAAATTGGTTATGATCATGTGAAACAATAAGATGGTTAATCGTTACAATGTTACTATGAAGATGGCATGTTAGTTAATCATTATGATGCTATTTTAATATTACCTTGAAATCTTGGAAAGTTGGTTATTCATCATGAATTCATGAGAAGTGAAATGGTGGTTAGCCATTATGGTGGATATGAATAATAACTTGTTATAATAATTGTGATTATATTGAGGAATATGATAATATCATGGAGAATTTCTTCCTCGGGAGCTTGTCGAAGAGGGGAGAAGCATTGCCAAAAAGGAATTGGGCATGGGGGCACCAACTACCATTGAGCCAACATGTATGAGTCTTGTGTAATGTTCCCGTGTTCTATGGCCCCGTGATTTCGTTACTGGAGGGGTCGTATGAATTGGAGAAGATGGTGTATGGTTGCCAAGACAAGGGAGATGTACGGTATGTAGTGTACGACATAGCAGGAGATGTCCGTATGGTAACATGAGGTGACCAAGTGATGGCCGTACGGTGGGAAGTGCAGGTCGTACAGATGGAAGAAGTCAAGGCCGTATGAAGGGGGGGGGTCAAGGCCATATGGGTGAAGGGAGTCAAGGCCGTACAAAGCACAGAGGTGAACCGTACGATGGCTACCAAATGCAAGGATGAAGCCGTACGGTGTAGCTATGAAGCCGTACGGAGGTGAGGAAGGTGTACGGAGTGAGGTGGGAGATGTGGGGAAAAGTGAAGGGTGTTGCTTGAGATGGAGGCCATATAGTGAACAGTGGAAACTGAAGATAGATAAATAGCAAGATTCAATGCACCTGCTGTACAATGAAAGTTAGATAGTGAGGGTGAACGAATGGATTGATGATGGCCGTATGGATTGGGAATGAGCAGCACAGGAGAACACACAATTAGGTATCTGAGACCAATACGAAACACAATCTTGTTCATACACAAACACAAAAAATGCTGATGAAATCCACACAATAATAGAGACTCGAATGTGAATAATAATTGCTAGAGGATAATGCTCCGATTTGCTAGATTCGAGTGAAGTATTACATGCAACAACGGAATAGGGTGAGGGCTTAATCCCACCGAAACTGCATGAGCCAAATAGGGAAGATCTTTCACTTCCAAAATGGTGAACAATCCAGAACCCCAACAGGAATTCATAGTACACAGAAAATAATCCAAAAGCATGCCTATAGACTACCTACAAGCCGTGCTTAAATACCCGTCGAAAAACTTTCTAAGGGTGTACAAAGGTAGCCGATGGCAACACAAACTACATAAACAAAATAAAAATGGGTCCGAGATACATTAAATCAATTGACCTATTACAAAAGTTTGATTTATTATTTATTTTATAACGGGAACATTACAGTCCTCCCATCCCAAAATTTGCTTGTCCTCAAGCAAATGCCAACCCGGTTCTAAGAAACCTTCCGTCATTAGCTCCTTCAGTTCCGAGTTAGGCACTAAGTAGATCTTTCCATTGAAGTAAATGATGTCATCAACAACCTTGTATCTTTCATCACGTACATAACCATCCATCAACTCACATGCAAAAGTGTTCTTGGAATACTTGGCCAATAGATGAGCCCGCCACTTATCCAAAGAATGCAATGAGGTGTTGACTATCTTGTTTTTACTTACAGCGTCTGGGGCCAAATCCTGTTTAAAAATTGCCTCCATCTTCTTGATTGTGACTTCCCTTGATCCTTTATTTGTCATTCCTCTTAACAACACCTTCTTGCCATCCGTCTCAAATGAAAAGTCCATCCTTTTGAAACTTTGAATGTATTGGTTAAGAGTTTCCAACCACTGGATGTGCAAAATGATATCAGTATCAACCAAATCTATGACAAAGAAATCATCTGCTAGGGTATAGTTTCCCATGGAAATTTGTAGCTGTGGGATCACCTGAGTGCAAGGTAACAAGGTTCCTCCTGCAACCTTAACCTCAAATCCTCCATGCTCAACTACGTGCAGGCCTTTACTAGTGACCAAAAATGAATTGATGAAATTGAGTGTGGTGCCATTATCAATCATGATTGGGACTCATTTTTCGTGAAGTGTGCCGCGAACTCTGAAGATACCACCTCCAGTCGGGGTGTAGTGAGGGTAGCAATGAAACCCCCTTTTTGTATCAGGGCATTTATTCTCTCTTGCTGGGTAATTTCTTCGTCAGTCGCTGTAGGTATTTGTTCTTCATCGTCATCAAGCATCACCTCAATGTAATGAATCTTTCCCTTCCCAAGGCAGCGATAACCAGGACCCCATGGTTCTTTGCACATGAAATAGAGCTTTTTCCTCTGGAGTTCTTGTCGTGGCCCACCTCGCCATCTCCTTTCACCCAACTTTATTTCCTCTAGCATAGAATAGTAGGGCTCGGGGAGTATAGTAGGCATGTTACGTATAGAATCTTCTAGCAAAAGTTGGATTCATTGGAACCAGGAAGCCAAACCCAACCTTTCTCTCTCTTTGCAGGCCCATTCATTGCCATTAGAATAGTAGGGTCGCAAAGGCTTCTGAAGCATCGATGCCATTCTGAATCTTCATCAAACTGAGGTTTTTTCTGAATTGGCTCCTTATCTTTGTCTTCTTGTGAGGATGGTGTTGGTGTAACTGCGTGAGTTTTGGAAGAAGATGCGGCCATGTCACGAACCTTCTTAATAGCTTTGTTGAGTGTACTTGGGTTGAACCCTTTGATCCAGCCTCTCAAAGGCTCTCTCAGCCCATCCATGAATAACACATTTTGACATCTTTCAGAGATGTTTGTGACTAATATTGACAATCTTTGGAACTCAGTGACAGTTATCTACCGTGCCCGTTTTCTTTAGCTGAGCTAGATCTTTGAAGTTTAGCTCAGGATCCTTCCCATTGAAACGATCAATGAGTCTCTTAGTGAACTCAACATAAGAGGTCATTTGGTCGTGACCGAGAGTGACTAGTCCATGATGCCACCACTCATGCGCCACTCCTTCCAGATGAAGTGCTGCGAACTTGATTGCTTCCTCTTCGGGCATTGGATTGAGTTGGAAATAGGTATCTACCTTTAGGACCCACGACTGTGCGGTAATGACTCTAGATCCATCAAATGGCAATAAGTTCACCTTTCCGATCTTTCTCCTGAGATCATCATTAAAATAACCGTGATTTCCTCCTCCAGAATATCTCATTCCTAGATCAACATAGTCTCTGTAAGATATATCTTTTTCCATATTTGCATTCTGCCAATCTTTCTGAGGTTTTTTTTGCATTTCCTCAAAAGTGGCCTCTCTTCCTTTGTGTGGTGCTTCCGTCCTTGGAAGGAAGATGGGTATCGAGGGTCAAGAGCGAGAGGGTTGAAAGTTTGTCCTTTCGGAAATAGAATCGTCGCTATGCCCATTTTGTTCTCTTGTTGTCTTTCCCTCGGCCAATTTATGTAGAGTTTCCTGCATAAGCTTTTGGGTTTCGTTGATTTGCATTTGATTTCTGTTCAACTCTCTTAAAAGATTTATGAGTTCTGTCGTAGGATCCTAATGATCTGCCATTCTATCAATAAGGTAATTTTGTCTTCTCCTTCGAGTATAAACTTGCATTCACTTCCATAGGCAGGCAAGATCAAAAGCTTTGATACCATTGTAATGTTCCTGTGTTCTATGCCCCCGTGATTTCGTTACTGGAGGGGTCGTACGGATAGTTGGGAGGCGGTACAGACTGGAGAAGATGGTGTATGGTTGCCAAGACAAGGGAGATGTATGGTATGCAGTGTACGACGTGGCAGGAGATATCCGTATGGTAATAGGAGGTGACCAAGTGATGGCCGTATGGTGGTGTCTGGTGGCCAAGTAATGGTCGTACGAATGGAAGGGGGGGGGTCAAGGCTATACAGGTGAAGGGAGTCAAGGCCGTATGAAGCACAGAGGTGAACCGTACGATGGCTACCAAATGTAGGGATGAAGCCATACAGTGTAGCTATGAAGCCGTACGGAGGTGAGGAAGGTGTACAGAGTGAGGTGGGAAATGTGGGGAAAAGTGAAGGGTGTTGCCTGAGATGGAGGCTGTATAGTGAACGGTGGAAACTGAAGATAGACAAATAGCAAGATTCAATGCACCTGTCGTACAATGAAAGTTAGATAGTGAGGGTGAACGAATGGATGGATGAGGGCCGTACAGATGAGGAATGAGCAGCATAGGAGAACATGCAGTTAGGTATCTGAGACTGATGCGAAACACAATCTTGTTCATACACAAACACAAAAAATGTTGATGAAATCCACAGAATAATAGAGACTCGAATGCGAATAATAATTGCCAAAAGATAATGCTCCTATTTGCCAGATCCGAGCGAAGTATTACATGCAACAACGGAATAGGGCGAGGGCTGAATCCCACCGAAACCGCATGAGCCAAATAGGGAAGATCTTTCACTTCCGAAATGGCGAACAACCAGAAACCCAATAGGAATTTGCAATGCACAGAAAATAATCCAAAAGCATGCCTACAGACTACCTACAAGCCGTGCTTAAATACCCATCGGAAAACTTTTCGAGGGTGTACAAAGGTAGTCGATGGCGACACAAACTACTGAAACAAGATAAAAATGGGTCCGAGATACATTAAATCAATCGGCCCGTTACAAAAGTTTGATTTATTATTTATTTTATAACGAGAACATTACATCTTGACCACCATGGCCAAGGGAAAACGACTAGGCAAGCAAGGGTATACCAAGGGACTGCCATGAGCTAACTAGATATCTTAAACATTAAATAATAAAGGAGAATCGCTAAACGTTAACAAATTTGTTACCTTTATATTTGAGAACCTTTTTTCGTGTAAAGCGTGTTTTAATATAATGACACCATGATACATATATATACTCATACATGAACATACACACACACACACACGCATATATATGTATGTGTGTGCATAAGTCAATTAAGATGTATACGCCTATTTTGAATGTATACATAAAATATTTATGTTTAGGATTTATGCATAAATGCATGGATGTGTACATACACATATGGGTATAGGTAAGTACCGATGTCCTTATACTAAAACATTAGAGGGTGAAGCCATTATTATTCTTCACCTTGGCTAAGGATTAATATTATTTTCTCTTTGAGCGGCCACATATTCTATATTGCTCTCATCGGCCTTTAATTACTTTATATTTGGATTGGCCATATACATTATGATTGTATTATTTTAAACTTTACTCTGCCACAATTTCTCCTGCAATTATTTTACTGTCTCAGTATGGCTTATTTCTTTGAAAATTTCTTAGTCTAGTGTGTGCCATTTATTGCCAAATTGAAGTATCGGAGAAGGTCTCCGACATAGTCAGTCGAAGCTCACATATTTCCAAATTCGATCATCACTAGGTCATATTGTTAACCTTTGTATATGCATCAAATACCATTTGCATTTAAATTGCCATGCTTGGTTGAAGCAGTAATATGTTATTATGCTATTTATTGATTGAATTGGAATCAATGATCTCTTATTTTCCTTTATATATGAATAGCAAGTTTGATGTGATGTCCCCTTCTAGCTAGAGACATCACTTTAGCTTGTGATTAGCCTATCAGAGACCCTCGTAGGCTAGTAGGATTGGTTAGAGGGTCACCTTGGTGTGGAGATCTTCCAAGGACCTGAGAAGAGTACACTTCTGGGTTGCCAGAGTTTGTTTATTATGAGATTGGCTTGGTCAGGCTATTTTTAGCAATTTTGGAGTTATAAAGGTGGACCCCTGCTATTTTTAGAAAAAGGGGTATGGTCATATGCAGCTCTATCATGTTAGCTCCCGGTTCAGATGACATTCAAAAATGTTGAGTAATAATGGAGATATTAATGTTTATTTAGTTAGAATAAACATTATTGGTTTTGAGCTTATATTATTAAGTTATAATATGTTTTTATATTATAACTTAAGTGAGGGTCATGATATCATAAAAGGGGGCCATATTTCAATTAATTGTGGGTCCAAGCTTATGGGAAAATTAAAAGGGGTTTTCTAAGTTCTAATGTAATAACATTTTTTATGTTATTATTATATTCTTTTATCCCACATTGAGCGTAGAGCCTCATTCTGGAGTTGAGGAGTCTTTATAAACAAACCTTGTCTTCCTTCAAGAGCATGTTATGAGAATTATTTAAAACCAGGGTTTCTACAAATTCGAGAAGAATTCAGACTGTGGAGGACGTAGTTTCTTCAGAGTTGATGCAATTTGAAGGTGTGAAATATCACCCGAATTTTGCCTGTGAGTTGGCTTCATCCAGAAGTCAATATTGTGTTTCAGTAGGAGAAAATTGGATGGATCTGTTTGCAGATTTATAACAGCAGCTACAGTGTCGTGAACAGTGACGTGAACAGTGCCGTGAACAGTACCGTGAACAGTGCCCGTGAACAGTGACGTGAACAGTGCCGTGAACAGTACCGCGCTACAGTAAATTCAAAATCAGAGATTTAATATTGCAGATTTTGATAGGCGCTGCCTAGAGAGGGAGCAATCAGCAGCGTGTTTGCATTTTGGGAGTCAAAAATCAGGTTTTTTTTAACTATTAATGCTGATGTTTTTTTTATGTATTCTTCCAACAATAAACATTGTATAAATTGTATGAGCCATCTGAATAAATGAGTTCGATCAGCATTATAATTAGATTTGAGTTATAATTTTGGGTAAATTAGTTTCAATATTTGTATTCTCTTTTATAAACTCAAAAAAAACCAGAAGCAGCTTGAAACATTCAAGAACCAACAAAAAACAATCATTACACTCAGGGAAACAAACAGTGATCAGCATAGAGCCTATTTGGGGTTCTTACATTTGAGCCAATATACTTGATTTCCATTATGAATATGACATCGAATTATAAGCCAGCACAGAGAAACTCATGTAGGAGCATCATTGCCATATGTTCCTGCGATGAGCAATCTATATTGAGTTAAATATGTAAAAGCATACCTCCTCATCTTTGTGTTTCTAGCAAGCTGAAAGGAAGATTATGGAATGAATTTGATAGAATTGTTTTTCTTGTGACATCAACGCTAGAATGGGGGGATGTGCTGGCTGCTATATATATATATAAGTTTAAACCTTTTTAAGTTCTTTCTTTGTGCCAATGCTAGAAAGGCGAAAGAGTCAGCTATACATACTAAGATATGATTACACATCTCTCTTTGATAAACCAATCTGGATAGGCAGATTTTTGGCTATGATTATTATTACTCTTACATCCACCCGATGAATCATCCAGGAAGACTAGTATGGTCGAGATGAAGGGTGTGAAAACCAGAATACCCCTGTATGATAAAAGAAGAAAGTATCAGTAACTCAAATAAGAAAGTGATATCAATTAAAAGAATCCGTGTCAGCTATGGTAGTCCAATGCATAGATCTTGTTGTCAAGATGAGCGATGGGTTGATACTTTGACACTAGGATGCTCAGTGGCTGGATATGGGTGTCCTAGGCCTAATCCCAGGGTAGGGAGGGCCTTTCTCGGTTGAGATTGTGTGGGGATTTTTAAGGGTCCGTGGTTGAGAGGTTAAGCCCTTGGCAATGCTTCTCTCCACCAAATGTCAAGGCTTGCACAAGACAGAGACACAATCTGCATTCAAATATCTTCTGATAATGGGTATTTTACTTTTATATTTGTATTCTCAAGTTGAAGAAATGTTAGATGGTTAATATTGTTTAATCAGTTATTCCTTCCTTGCTTAGAAATCAGTTTCCTTTTAAATGTATTAGGAAATCAATGAAATTAGTTGATTTAATAAATTGATCATGAAATGTAAGTGCCTATATGAGATAGGCTTACTTGACGTTTGTACTTGTTATAACTGTCCTTCATTCATGTGAATATGAATATAAACGTATCTTTTATGTACTTTTAAGTGTCATTATTAGCAATGAGAAAAAGGGATATTACAGTAGCTTTGTTTCCCTAAATGGTATTGGTTATTACAATACATTGGTATAACTTTTGTGCCCTAAGCAGTAGATGTGGGCTAACCCAGGGTTTTGCAGATATTACCCTAGGTGGATTCTGGGTTTGGAATTTAGGGTATTGAAAACTTAAAATTCCTCAATTTAGTTTTATTTGATTATATTCTAAATTGTTAGTAATGATTTTTCAGTTAAACTAATTGTAATCGTTAATCGTTTTTGTATGAACATGTAAAATAACTGTATAACTACCTTCTCATAAATGTGAGGTAATTGTATTTCGATGATATGCTAGTTGTTAGCTAAGGTCCAGGAAAAGGGAATGTTACAAACAGAGGCTCCAAAAATGGAGGAAGTAAACATTCAACCTCTTGGCGGGTACAAGGTTTGGGCGAAGTGATAAAAATTGCAAACACCGACTTTGGCTGAGTCTTTGATGCAAATCAAGTAGGATTAGGTGATTGGTGGATTGAGAGGGACATATCGCTAAAAGATTATATAGAACTGTGGATGAAGTATTCTTTGTCTCAGCATAATATACACTACAACAATGTTCTGAAGTGAGAGAAACAAAGTGGCTATAGGATGAAGGCAGGTCCACAATTTCACTGCAACTACAGAAGGGTATTGACAAGTAGGAGATTATAATTGTCCTTTCAGACGGAGAAAAACAAAAACCTCAAGACAATCAGAAGATTGAAGATGGAGAAATCATTGATAATTCAAACAAGGCCGATGATGGAGAAATCATTGATAATTCAAACAAGGTTGATGGTGATAGCACTAGGCCAAAGAAAGAATTGTCCAAAATTTTATGGTGATAGCATGTGGAATTCCAATGAGCATACCTCATTGTTTACTGCTGTTTGCAGCCTGTTTGTTGAAGTTTTGTTGGAGCAGCAATAAATTGGAAATAACACCTCACTCCAAGTTGCATCATTATATAGGAGACTGTACATAATATATCCCTCTCATGCTTCAGATTAGCAGAAGATTGTCATGTTTTTTTGTTTAGCTCTCAATTGTAATAGAAGATCACAAAGAATTTTTGAGGGAGTTTGTAGAATAATTCAATTGAGATTTTGAAAAAAAAAATAGCAATTCTTTAAGGCTTTCTCCACGAATTCTCCAGAGTTGCTTCATGAACACTCTTGCTTCATAAATTGTTTTCTCACAATTGATGAAGTGGACAAGTTTGAAGAGGTGTAAACATGAGCAAGTAAGCTCAGAACCATTATGGGAGAAATATAGAAAAGATACCATTTTGATACAAAAAGTGGCAGTTGATATTAGTTGAAAAATTTCTGTCTATCCAAATGATCGATTTGTGACTTTAATGGATGAGCTACATTGCTTGGACTACTGCAGTATGCAAATCTGAAAATCAAGTTGCCTTTGTGAAATTGCTAATGATTAGATCCATCTTTCTTATGATACTAAAAATCAGCCAACATATCATGCTCAAAAACACTACCTCATGTGAACTTACTACAACAGCAATAAACAAGGCATAACGTCATTATAAAATAGCAGTATAGAGGCACAAATCAGCAACATAAGAGCACCACGTGGTGCAGGATTTACGTGGAGAAACCCTGGCAAGAAAAAAACTTCACTAAGAAGAAAGGCCAAGTATGCAATTTTTTAAAATATAGAGATTTTCAATACATTGACTTCCATTCTTCTCCTCTTCTCCAACTTGGTAGCACTTGTGTACCTGCAAACAACCTCTTTATGCCCCAACTTAACCTTATTCTTGTAGAGTAACTCCACATTTAATTGTTCCTTATAAAACTACATCCAAGGAGCCAAACAATTTGGCCCTACATTCACATTTTCATTTTGCTACATTCTTTCCCTCTGCCCTCTACAATCACATTGGAGAGCTTAATTTTTTGCTATCGTTGCATTGAAGTTTATTTAAAATAAAGACTAACCTTAGAGTGCTGAAAACTGAAAGGTTGATGCATAGGGTCCTCATAGTCAAACATCTTTTCTTATGCCTTTGATTGTCTTAGTGCAAAGTAGAAAGCATCTAGCCTTATTGTCAGTTCATTTTGCATTATTTTCAACCATATTTATTGCTTATTTGGGTCGTTTATCTCCACTTTTATTACTCCACAACATGCTTCTCTAAATATCATTCTTACATCCCAAATGTTGCTTACCAAATTTTTGTCGTTTTATTCCAAACCAGTGTGACACCGACAATTGAGTACGTCGGGATGAGTTTCTAGGACGGGGGGACAATGAACCTCAATTTTGGGATAGTGGGGGGGTGATTGCGGGGGGGGTGGCGGGGAGAAGGGGAAATGATGTTTTTGTATAAAATACCGAATTGAAATACTTAAACATAGAAAAATTGTAACACAAACAAGAACCATTAAACATTCAACATAGTAACATAGTACATACCCAATAGTAACATTCAAAAATCAAAATTCCAATAGAAATTCAAGTACCCGCTGTCCCGACAGCAGTATGGTTGCGGAATGGCGGAGGTGGGGGTGCTCAGGTACTCCAAGTATTTGGTGTTGGGACGTCCTAGGGATGGGTACTTAGAAGTTGGGGATGGGGGGAGGGGGTTGTGAGACCCTAGGTTTCACTGTTCCAAACTAAAATTTCCTTACAACCATAAAAAAATCTTGTACTTAGTAGCCATCATATCCATGTGCTTTAATGATAATGATCTCACCCTTTCCTTTTACCATGGCTGCCTTACTAGGTCTTCTTTCAAACTAACCATTCTTTGTTGCCAAGGAGTCTTCTTCCAATAGACCAATTTTAAAAGAGGACGCCAGATGATATAAAGTATCTCTAGGATAAGAGGTAAATTGAATTATTAAGTAAAATAAAAAAATTATAGACTTCTTGAGGAGGGCTTAAAATAACAAACAAGTGCCTATAAAAGTTGGAGTTGAGAAAAAAAACAACCATTATTTTGAGAAAAAATCTATTTCTATTAATCTTTTGGTCGAAAGATGAAACCCTCTTGGTAATGAGATCAAAGGACAACAATCCTTGTGGCTTTTAGATCAGAAATTGGGACAAAAGCTTAACTTTCTTATCAAACATAATTCTATATAGGGATTTCAAATGTGCATAAATATCATTTCAATATATTTGTTGATTTCCAATTATAGCTATACAGGTATTTGCATATTTTTTATTTTTCCATTTTGGTATAAGAAGTCTATTTTATTTGTGTAAGTTTATTGTGATTTTGGAACAATAGAGTTTGGTTTTCAAAGCCAGTTACTATAATTTTATGAATATAAAAATTGTTTTGGCCATACTCTGCTGGGTTGTGCTAATTGTTATTAAAATTGATTGAATAATTAGTTGTGTATATTTAAGACATTTCTAGATTCACTCTCTGTACGTTGTCTCTTTTTAAGAGATTGAAGCATTTTTATGGGCACCATAACATGTTAAAGAAATTGCCTTCTTAGTGGCTGAAAGAATCAAATGATGTGGAATTATCTGATTTTAATATAGCTTGCTGTGTTAAGGGAACAAGTCCTAACACATGGATTGCCTTGTCAGCCTTGCTGATTTACCCTATCACTTTAATCCTTTATTGATATGGCAAAGGAGTTGATCCTTTGGTTCGCTGATTCCTTCTTTATTAGATAATGAGTAAAAACTTTTTGTGGATTACAATCTGCGGCCTGCAATGAAGAAGGCAACAATATTTATTCCAAGCATAGGTTAAAAAGTTGGCTATTTAAAATGAGACAAGTACTGATAAAATAAATTCTTTTGTTTGCTGAATAATGCTCACATTCGTTTGAAGATGCTTTGTCATTTTAAATATGATGGGTCAGTACCTCGAAGAGCATTATGAAAAACATATATGCCATTGTTACATGCTCTAGTTGTAACCTTTGGGGAATAATTTTTAGCAGCCATTGACTAGTGACTTTGCATCCAGCTGGAGCCATCGTGAATATTGTTGCTCTATTGTATCTTTCATTTGATCAGATGTACCTATAGCTATAAATTATTTATAGTCTGTAAGAGGAATTTGCAGCTTCATTTAATTTATAATATAGGGGAATATTTATTGATATTAATCAAAGACTTCTACGGTACTTTGTATCGGTATTCTCCAGTATTCAGAGTGCTCAATATGAAATTATGAGTAATACTTGTGAAATGTTTAGAGTTTCAGTAGTTCAGATTTGAGTTTGTTTATTCTAAACATTTCAGTTTGTGCAATTTAAAAAATATGGTATATAATGAACAATCTCAACTTATTAGCAGTGTTTGCATAAAATAAGAAAGGGGATTGGTTAGAGGAAAATCCATACGAGTTTAAGATTGGAACCCCTTTAATGTTCTAGAAAAATAAAATTATTGCTTTTCAAATTTGTGAAAGTCAATTTCTATGGTCGATAAAAGTTGAAATTGGTTTTGCAGGTTTGCACTTTTAATCTCATTCTAAAAAATGCGTCATCCTTGCTTGATGATACAGACCCAATGAAGCTCAAAGCTGATATTGCTTTCAAAAATCTTGTAAGGTGGTTAACTATTCCCACTTTACTATTCATCAGAGTTGAGTAAACAAATTCCATAAAAAATTCTAGGAGCTTGGTCCAGTTAAATATTTAAACGGACATTAGTATTATGTTGACTGACTTGGTGGTAATGTTACTACATTATATGCTTCCTTTGTTTCAGTGGAAACTTTGGCTAAATTGTACAAGCTTTATATTAGGATGCTCTTGTAAATTCTCTTCTAATATAGTTTTTTCACACTCTTGTCTATGCTATTAGTGTTGGCGAGGCACCCAACCTAGAGTATGGAGGTGCCATTGGCTTCTAGAAATAAAGCATAACACAACACAAAGTGACAAGATAAAACATAACTTTCGTGTACATGAGCGTTACTGGTATATTACCAAGAATAACTAATTCTAAAAAACTATTCTAGAAATTTTATTTTCCTATACCCTGTGACCTTTTGCAGGAATCTTTGCATTCCTATTTCCTAATATTATTTATTCTTTGTTACTTTAATTGAAACTAAATTTTAGTACAATAATAAACGCTTTTCCTTGCATTGTTATCATTACCATCAGCCATATTGCACTCACCAACATGGATCTGCACCTGGTGGTCAAGAACCCTTAACATATTTCTTAACAGCTCATCATTAAGTTGGTGACCTCTAGTGTCTGTTAGCATATTAATTTGTCAACAGGATGGAAGAAAACACAAACGAGTAGCGGGTGAGATAGAATATATCTTTAAATTTGGAGTGGAAGCTTCCTGAGATCTAAATTTTATCTAAACCCAAATCAAAATGACCTTAAACACAAAACCATAGATAAGATATATATATATGCACTTCTATAGTTTTTTTTGGCATAAATGAAAATGATTATGTGCATATATTTTGGCCTTGATACATGCACCGCATTGTTAATAGTAGCGCCCAGCAAACAAGATAACCAATCAATGAAATAGGAAACTGAATTGAAAACTCTAAACACAGTGTTTTTCGGGTAAAACAAACACCAGTAGTCCACTGCAAATGAGATTTAAAGGGATAACCATTCCAGATCAGCAGCACACAATTTCAAGAAATAATTAGCTAAGTTGTATTCAAAGTCACTACTTTGGTGGATAGAAGTTATTGAATACAAAGCTTGATAGAGTACAACCTTGTTTCAAACACAGTTAAAGCAAACACAACCAATAGAATGTTATTTCGGTAGCATAACACTATTATCATCTTCTAGTTTATATGTTCAAACTTCAAAGCACTTATTCATAGGAAAAGTGCTCAATCCTTTGGACTTTCAAATAATGTTATTTTAATAAAGTACGAGCTTTAAAGTGAAACACTTGCTGAAAAGCTACAAAGAAGAAACCTTAAAAGAAAGAATAACCGTAAAACAGATTAAAAAAATTAAGAAAACATGCTTGACTAGAAGATACCGTTGATATTTGATCAATTCTTAGCTTACCAGTAGCCTGTAAGGAACAGTTTCAAGCATCATCTACATTTGCTGCACAGTATTGGAAATGTTAACACAAGGAAGCAT
The DNA here is from genome assembly GCA_028749045.1 of Cupressus sempervirens. Lineage (NCBI taxonomy): Eukaryota > Viridiplantae > Streptophyta > Pinopsida > Cupressales > Cupressaceae > Cupressus > Cupressus sempervirens. Next base: position 17,926,515 of record CM053788.1, read on the forward strand.
TTACTCACGGGTTAAAAATGTGTAGATAATGCACCCGATAGTTATTTGAATTTTTTGGTACTTTAATGTTTTCTTCTATTATTACAGATCGTTTATCACACTTGATGGGCTTGTTGAAAGTGGCAAATCTGGTGTTTCTTTGAATGGGTAAGATTTTCCTACCATTTACAAAAGTTAAAAGAAAAGTAGCTGTGGAAAATAAAGCATGACAACTTGTCTCTAATCTGTGTCTGTGCATGAAATTTTCTTTTGTGGTCTTGTCATTTGGTTCTGATTTGAAATCGTCTCTTAAACATTTCCCTTGTGATTTTTTAAAAAAAATTTAGGCGATATTTGATTAGAATGGATAAGATCTAGCAAAGTGTAAACATGTAGAGTGTTTTCTGCTAGATGTCCTTTCATAGTTTTGGTAAATAGTATTCAAGGAATCATGCAAAGATAATTAATGAACATCTATCATCTACATGGAGGTAAGGCTCTATACTCCTCTTGGATATCCTTTTTTAGGAAAAATAGGATGGTTCATTGGCGTGTTAGGTGTACAAGAAGTCAACTCACACTGTACTAATAGTGGTCGTCTCTCATCTGCTAGAAAAAACACCTAGTGGTCAGAATGCAGTGAAAAGAACTTTATATATTTATTCACCTATTTCATAGGTTTACTGAAAAACCACGTTGTATATCCTTCTGTTTTAAGTTTTTATCAACTACTATTTCAACCTTGAATATAATTACAGATAAATGAATTCAAAATTTCAAATAAAACCTTAAAAACTCTTTTTACCTTCAATGCACTGATTGTATCATATTCCTGCCTTTATAAAGCTGGATGAAAATTATGTGATTTACTGCTGCATGGTCAAGAGTAAGATATAAAGATATAAACACATTTAACTTCAGGTTTCTCTGTTATTTTTCCTCTGTTCGTTGTTAACAAAGCTATATTTGTCTGCCTAAACTTGATAAATGAGAATACGATAATCCTAGCTCTCTTGCATTTTCCTGTAAATGCTATCTCAAACTAAATATAATTCAGGGCTTGCAACGTACAAGGGAGCCTACATTTGTAGGTTCAAAATTATGTATTCTATTTGCTATGATATGTTGTGTCTATATTGTCGAGTTTCTTCTTAGTGTTAATAATGACTGTTTTAACTTTATATGCGTCGGAGGAATTTGGGCAAGCAATAACTGTCTATATGGGATTTCGTTTTTGTTGTCTGTTACAGTGAGAATTTAGGAGGTGCTTTTGTGGAGACAATGACAGCTTTGGACAAGTTTGAGGAAAGCATTAAGGATTGTCTTGGGATTTGATGAGAGTAGATTTTTGTTTTCCCTATATATGAACAGCTCTCTTGAAATATGCAAGCTTTTATTTTCTCTCAAGTTAATATAACTCAAGTTTATATAAGCCTTCAATGTTTAAATGACCGTCAATTTCAACCCATTGATATGGCGCCAATTACATAAAGAACTGTTGATGTTGAAACAGAAGCTAACTGGGATATCTGTGTGTTGGATACTAGAACTTCTGACAATTTCACCGTGTATATAACACTCACCTGAACTCTATAGAAAATTTGGAGTAATTGACATTTAGTTAATTTACTATAAATAAAGCTCATTTTCCCATTGAACTTTTCAAATCCTCTAAGTTTAAATTAAAATGATTTTCACCTTGAGGATACAAGATTTTCACAACTTTTAATAGGACTGGAACATTTTATATATATAATATAAATGAATTGGGCATTAAAAATTTTTTTTTTATAAACATTACGTTAAAATCATCAACAAAGTGAGGACTTGTTTTTTAATTTGTAAAGTGCTGAATTATTTTTTTAAATTTGTGTTGAGAGCTAATTTTTAAGGACTTGTTTTTTAATTTGTAAAGTGCTGAATTATTTTTTTAAATTTGTGTTGAGAGCTAATTTTTAAGGAAGGTTCAAATTATTTTATGGCCCGTTTGGCAATGGAAATACAAGCGGAATAGGCATATGTAAATTCTTAAAATTTTGAATCTTCATTTGGATGCATCAAATCGGAATTGGAATATGAAGTAAAATAGGAATACGTATTTCAATTTTGGCCCAAAAATGGGGTTTTCAAATTCCACCCAAATAGGTGTTATTGGAATACATATTCCTATTCCACTTTTATTTATTTTAGAAAACATAAATTTTGGGGTCCGCGAATTCCCCATCAAATATTAGCTGAACCAAACAGAGAACAGGAATATGTGGCCCCATTTTCTATTCCCGAATAGCTATTCCTATTCCCGCAAGCAAACAGACCCTTAATGCATACAATTTTGCTGGTAGAGCTATTGTATTACTTTATGACTTACTTATTTTTACTAGCGGTTAAGTGAATTGTAATTTACCAATGAAAATGAGCTATATTACATATTTTATTATAAATATCATAATTCATAAAATATACATGCTAAATTTTTAACTTAATAATTGTATATATTATTTTCTATATTTTAATTGGATGAATCAATTTAAGTTCTTATATGCAGATTGTGCATTTGTCAGATGTGATATTTTTATAAAATAAAATTTTAACTCATATTCCACTTTTGTAGCTGATATTCTCTCTGACTGGTATGCCTTATCCCTAATTATTAGCGAATAATCCTAGTTAAGAATGTGAATATTAGAGATTATTTGTAGATTATGCTTTGCCAGTATAATAAACTTTTGGTTAGTAAATATATCATCCTTTTCAAAACTTTTAATTTATTTCCAAATATTAAGGTATAATATTAATGTGAATCTCTTTTATAAATATATTTTCCTAAATAGAACTTTCTCTAATATTTAATTTTTAAGTCTTTCATTTGAATATAACTCTTATTCACTTGATATTACTTTAAAAATTTGCACGCTTCAAATAAATGTATTTGACCTTTGTACAAAAATCTTCAATAATAATACTAACAAGATTGAAATTTTCTTATATATATACGACACTATGTGCTTAGGAATAATTGCACATTCTATGTTGAAAATTGGTTAATCTAATCTTGAGTTGGACGTGTTCTGCAAACCTATGTTGAAATTTTTGGTATACTACTATGAAATTGTGAAAGTAGTTATTCTTCGATGCATTTAGACACGACACCTAAATATAAAATAATTATTGTGTAATTCAACTATCCAATCACAAATAGGAAGAGCATTGACAACCATGTGTGTTCCAATAGCAATGCACTTTTGCACCCAACCTCTTAATTACTAATTTTTAACAAGCTAGTAAAATGATAGCTAAAAGCCTATTTTCTTACATGCATCTTCTTTCACAGTATTTACTATTAAGACATGGTAAATTGTAATACCATGGGATCAAAGTATTAGCAAATTCGGGGCTACATTGAATTGCATTAGACATTCAAAACCTAGCTTTCATACCACAATCTTCCATTATGAAATAGGTGCATTCCTTGGTTGCCAACCATTTCAAAATTGCTCTATGACTTATAGCAAGATTTATATTTAAAAACTATTGAAGTATAGACATGATTTTTGTATTTTGATTTGAAACACAAAGCTTACTTGGCATGTCTAGATGGGGTTTTCTTACACGATCCTTGTGGAGCATTGGATGATATTTACTTCAAAAAGATGATTTTTAATGTGTTCGTGTTAGAATGGATCTTGTTTAAATTTCATATGGTGTTAAAATGGACATTATATTATTAAAGTTTGAAATATGATTTAGCTTTTGATATATATTTTATAATATTTTTAAGGAAATATAAATTCTAAGATATAAATTAAGAAAATTGAACAAAAACAATAAATCAAATTCTTATTCACTATTGAAGGAAAAAATAATTAGGCACAAGACAAAAGGATCTTTATGAATAAAATTTAATTGACAATTGATCACATTAAACTAAAACTAAAGTTTTATTTTGTAGAAGCAATATTTCAACCTCAAAGCCCATGTAAGGTGCCTCAAAAACAACAAATCAATATCATGTTTACTGACAAAGATAGTTGCTTTAAAAAGTTATATATATATATATATATATATATATATATATATATATATATATATATATATATATATATATATATGATGCATATAAATGACTTTGTTTTATATAATGTTGGGCGTATGCAATGATGTCATTGAAGTAAGATCTTAAAAAACACAAATATTCAAGGATATACATATATACTCCTTGGTCTTTATTGTCCTGGGATGCACTATCATTGCACTTCTTTTTGAAATTGTTTAATTGTACTTATCATTAATTGGCTTTATATCATTTTGGATTTTCATTTTGGTCAATACTTATTTAGATATAAACCCTAATAAAGAGAAACTAATAAAATGTGATCTAATAAACCAAAGGACAATCTACGCACACAAATTGTTTCTATTGATTTTTTATTTAAAAAGTTACCAATTGAAATAAAATTTAACATAAGATACATATTTTGAACAATAATCTACAGGCCATACAACCTCTGATAACTCGAAAAGGAAAATACTATTTACTTTATTAGCCAATATGCTATATTATGTGAGGTTTCACCTAACACTTTAGTTCCTAGCCCTTGTAAACAAGTTTATTGCCAATTTTTTATCATTGTAAATAAATATAGCTAGTGAAGCTATATTTCATTTTGTGTGAGAGATTTTGATTTGAATGTGTATAATAGTTGTGGCAGAAAATTGAGAGATCTAATTGCCAACTGCAATATTTTGGTGAGAATTGGTGATGGAAAAAATTAGATGATGTAGTTCACAATATGGAGGATGTTGGCAAGGGTTTCCAGTTTTGGTTGAATGCTTCCTTTAGTGTTTTGCTAACAATCTCTACGACTTTAGCATATATCTAAATTTTCTATGTAGCTGGAAGTGAGTTCAAGTTGGAAGGCACAAAACTCACTCATATGCACCCACATGTGGTTTGTAGCCAAAAATAGTGTTAGAAATCCATAAAGCCATAAAAGATTTCAAATAATGTGATGATAGTGTGGAGGAGGAAGCCTAGGCGAAGGTAGAGGTGGATTTGAGATTGATAATGAGAATGTGAATATTTCAATATTGAGGATGAAATACAAGAAAGGGCAAAGGGATGAAGAGGAGGCACTATGAATCCACCTGCTCACCTCTAAAGCAAATTCAACGCTCTAGAGTATTGGCTATGTGTTTGCCAGCCAATTTTTAAAGAACGATTGGTCCTAAGATTTCTTTGACTAATTTAATGTTGTGTAAAAAATTATTAAAGAAAAAGTGACTAATTTCATGGGTAGATTTGAACATTTACATGTTTAGATTCTGTATCATGTGTCTAATATTGATGTTCGCTTTTATTATTATTACTAATATACACAAATATGTTTGAGATAAAATTTTATTTCTTGAATTTTCTTCCTTTATTCAATGACATGTGTAATACTTCACAAATATCAACTTTATGTGAGCCAATTTGAGATCACAACTCCAATGGATTTTGCTAATAATAATGATGTCACATCCTAGCCATTTCAAAAGTTTCAAAAGCATAAGGACTTCATCAAGATCAACAATTCACCAAACAACATTGATGTACAAGTGGCAACAACATCCAAAGATGTGGCTCCTTTGTCATTTGCTTTTAAATATTCTCGTAATTTTACACCTCTTTCTAAATATTATCATAATGTGATGTAGTTGAGTCGTTAAACCAATTGATGCTTTAAAATAATCCTCCAAATCCTTTGATCCCAAATCTTTTTGTCAATACCATTGGCAACTTGGTTATGATACCGTGAGACATTTCCATTTGAAATCTATTGTTCAAGACCTCATTGATTCTAATGCTATATTTGTTGAGGGTGTCAATGATCAAGGAAACAAATTTGTTTTTCCTTCCAACCAAAACTTCCAAATATATACCAATTCCTTACCTTCCCACTACTAATTTACAATTGAGTCTAGAATTCCTTGACTTCTTCCACCAATGTTGTTAACCCTCCTACTATTGTGAAACATGATGACGAGTGTTCTAAGGCCAACAATATTATCAATCCCATTGATCAATCCAAGCCCAAACTTAAACCTAAACATGAGCTTTATATTATATTTGATCCTAAGGAGAGTATTAGGGAACTTGATGATCCTCTTTACATTGTTGCGAAGATTGATGGGCTTTCCTTTCGTGGAGTCCTTATAGATCCTCCTTGCATGGTGAATGTTATAACTAAAGAACATCTTTACACAAGACACCCTAGTAAGATTCCTATGACAAATTGGATGTGATTATTAAGACTCTTAATAGTTTCACTTGTTCTAGCCATGGTTCCATCACCTTCCTATTGAAGTTGGTAAGAAAACCTTACATGTTAACTTTTTTTCATCCCAACTTTTGATCAACTTCAAGTTATGCCCTTCTTTGACTCACTTCCATGAAATATATTCTCTCCTATACATAAGTGTTTGAAATCTACCCGTAATGGAGAATCATAACCATAGTTTCTATTAGCCTATAGCCACTTGTGAGACTTTGACACTATCAAGCCTCAATCAACCTTTCCAAGATCATTTATAAAAAATTCAAAGAAAAATATTTGTGAACCTAACAATTCTTTTATATGTCCAAATCTTTTTTGTAGACCTAGGCTCCTTCCTAGACTTTCTATAACTTGTTTATATTTTAGTTCCACCTCCTATATCATATAAATGCCCTATAACTTCTCTCTCAACCTAGTATGGTTCCTTCCCTTTTTCCTCCTAAAGAAGAAACAACCATCATGGGGAAAGATCTTGAACCAACTCAAATTTCAAGCAAAACCAAACATAACTATTGTGTTTGTCATCATTGCGTAGAGATCATGCCAAGGCCCATGAGCTTTCTAAAACATTTTCTCCCCTAAGACACCTTAAATTCATTGATTCTCTTTGAACAACCTATGCCTAACCTAATGGAGGAAGTTAATCTAAAGAAGATGACATTACATAAACATGACACTTCTATTTGAGATATTCTTGTAATTGATTTGGACGAATGTGATAGACTTGATGATGAAGATTTCAATGTTCTAATGTAAATGATGTTCATGGTAGTGATTCTGATGATATCTATGATTTTATAGATGTCTATCCTGATTTTCCTACTAAATTGGCAAAAATGAATATCTCTTTCTCCTAGCGATAAACAAAGCAACTCATCATTAAAGCACGACCCTTGTTTGGAACTTGTGATAGCTCAATCTACTATGCTCGTTGTTGTAACTCTTACATTTTTTTTACCTTACCTAAGTGGTACACATTGAGATTAGGGGTAGGTGATATCCTTGAGTAGCTCCTCTTGTACATTGAGCCCTTTTTGTTGTTGTTTTTTGTTGTTGCATTATGCTTGCCTTAAATTGTGTATTGTTTGTTATATGGTTTGTTAGATTTTTTTAAATGACCCTTATTGATACATTGACGAATGTGATAAAGGAAATGACTTGTGACATTCCTTTATATGTATCTAGCTCATTTCTTTTATTTTTCATATACATGTTATGTTGTGCATGTACTATTGATCATAAATGTTCTTTTGTGTTATCTAATTAGGGATGATGCAAACTTGTAGAAACCATTCTTTTTGGTCTATGCAATTTTGACCCAAAAAGATTCTTTTTTGTACCTCATATGTAACCATATTTTTTGTGCTTCTAGCTTTTCTACCTCTAGGGATGGTGTCAATTCATTTTTTTATCCATAGTAGATTTTTTTTTTTGTGATCTTTTTATCACATGTTTCATTTCCCTTTGCATGTCCTTTCTTTAGGTTGTCTCATGGTGGAAATGTCTCTTGTGGGTGCATGCATCCCTTTTAAAAACCATTTCTCCTATTAAGGCTTTTGAAATTGCTTTGATGTAGGGACATACGCTCTACTCCTTGTTTTACATTTTGCACACATACGATGATTCTATGCAATCCCTTATGCATATGGCTAGGGAGACAATGCTTTCCTTGGGTTTATCTTTTATATTACATTACAATGCCTTGTGCATTATTCAATGGATTCCTTAGGGAGACAATACTTTTCCTAAGGACTAGCCCTTTTCTAGATCCCGTTCAGAGACAATATTTTCTTTAAAGATTGGTCCTCTTTTGGTGGATTTCCTAGGGGCTATACTTTGCTTAATTATCCCTTTTTGAGGGGGTGTTTAGTGTAACACAACTTGCTAGACCTTTGATTTCATCTTTTGTAGCAATGTTTACTCTTCACGACTTATAGTAAATCATTCCCTTACTAGGCTAGTTCGTCATCTCTCTCTCTCTCTCTCTCTCTCTCTCTCTCTCTCTCTCTCTCTCTCTCTCTCTCTCTTGTCTCTGTATATATATATATATATATATTTGAGGGTTGTCTCTTTTATCTTGGTTTTGGATTTGAAGAGGACCTAAGTGATGCGAGAGCAGCCTAGGTGTAAGAGCAATCTTGCATCCCCCCAAAAAATTCCTTTTTTGTTTCTTAATTAAGGTTTGTCTCAGTACAAAGTTGTTGTCTATGAAGGTTTTCTACTTAGTAAGGTGGTCATATGGGCTCAAAATGTCTTAATATCAGAGGTGGATGTTCATCTTGGATATACCAGCATACCAGTTGAGGCCTAATATCGAAGGCCTTAGAGTGTAATGTTTCATTCCACCCACACAGGAGAGAAATGAAAACTTCATCCAGGGACTGTGAAGCTCAGGAATAGTGATGTTTGTATAGTAATGCAGGAAGGTGTCTGTATTGTATTGGCATAATCTGTATGGTGATTCACAAAGTCTGTATGGTGTTGGTGCTATGACTTTGTATGATGATGCAAAGTGAGTCCATATGGTGGATGTGAATTTTGAATGTCGTACAATGTTTGAGGGTTTTCGTACAATGGTAGGAAAGTAGTAGAAGGGTATGTGAACTGAATGGTGTGGGCCGTACAATGGAAATGGTGGATAGAAGGTGTTTGTATGGTAGATCTCAGGATGACGTATGGTGGAAAAAGACTTGACCATACATTGTGTGACAGAGAGGTATGGGGTCGGTACGATGTAAGGAGTAGGCTAAGGGAGGTCGTATGGTGATGTTTCATACTTTGTATGGTGATGGTTGATGGTTTTGTGTAGTTGCAAGTCAATGGTTTATGAGTGGAGGGTAATAGAATGTGATTGCTACGCTAGAGTATTTTACGCATCCATGAAGAAAGCCCGCTCGTTACCAATAACTATTTTCACATAGAGAAATAACAATAGCACTTCATATTTTCTAGATACAATGATAGATAAAATGCCGCTCTAATTTTTCAGATCCAACGGAATAGGGTGAGGGTTGAATCCCACCGAAATTGGAATAACCAAGTAGGGAAGATCTTTCACTTCTGAAATGGAAAACAATATTGAACCCCAACATAAATTCACAATACAAAGAAATAATCCAAATCGCATACCTACTACTACCTCATGTCATGCTTAAATACCCATCAGGGAAACCTTTTGGGGGTGTACAAAGATAGTTGACAACCACACCTACCTATAGACACAATAAAATAAAAAATGGGTCCGAGATAATACTAAATCAATCGGTCCATTAACAAAGATTTGATTAAATATTTATTTAATGATGGGAACATTACAGTCTTTCAGTCCCAAAATTTTCTTGTCCTCAAGCAAATGCAAATCTGATTCTTGGAAACCTTCTGTAATCAACTTCTTCAGTTTTCTTATCACTGTAGTAAATGATATCATCAATAACTTTGTATCTTCCATTGTGTTTATCTCCATCCATCAACTAACATGCAAAATGGTTCTTGGAGTACTCGACCAATAGATGGGACCACCAATTATCCAATGAATGGGGAAGGTGTTGTTTGCTATGTTTTTACTTGCAACTTCTGGGATCTTATCATGTTTTAAAATGGCCTCCATCTTGATTGTGACTTCCCTAGATCCTCTATTTGACACATTCCTCTTAAAAATACCTTCTTGTCATCCGTCTCAAATGAAAAGTCCATCCTCTTGAAACTTTGGGTGTACTGGTCAAGGGTCTCCATGCACTAGATGCCCAATATGATATCAATATCAACCAAATCTATGACAAAGAATTCATCTGTCAAGGTATAGTTTCCCATGGAAATTTTTAGCCGTGGGACCACATGAGTGTAGGGTAACAAGGTTCCTCCAATAACCTTAACCTCAAATCCTCCATGCTCTATTGCATGCAAACCCTTACTAGTGACCAAAGATGAATTGATGAAATTGAGAGTGATGCCACTATCAATCATGACTGTGACTCATTTTTTGTGAAGTGTGCCATGAACCTTGAAGATACTACTTCCATCCATTGTATTGACGGTAGCAATGGAACCCACTCTTTTTATCAAGGCACTTATTCTCTCCTGATGGTTACTTTCTTCACCAATCACTATAGGTACTTGTCCTTCGTCGTCATCAGGAAACACCTCAATGTAATGAATCTTTCCCTTTCCAAGGCAGCGATGACCTAGTCCCAATGGTTCCTTGCATATGAAACATAGTTTTTTCCTCTAGAGCTCTTGTCGAGAGTCTTCATCCAATGAAGGTTTTTAATGAATTGGCTCCTTCTCTCTGTCTTCTTATGGGGGCGGTGTTGGCGTAGCTGCGTGAGTTTTGGAGGAAGATGTGGCCATGTCATATACCTTCTTAATAGCCTCGTTTAGTGCTCATGGGTTGAACCCTTTGATCTAGCCTCTCAAAGGCTCTTTCAACCCATCCATGAATAACATGATTCAATGTCTATGACTAATATTGAAAACCTTTGGAACTCAGTGATGTAATTTTCTACCGTACCTATTTGCTTTAGCTAAGCTAGATCTTTGAAGTTTAGTTCAGGATCCTTCCCATTGAAATGGCCAATGAGTCTCTCAGTGAACTCCATATAAGATGTTACTTGGTCGTGGCTGAGAGTAACCAATCCATGGTGCCACCATTCTTGTACCAGTCCTTCCAGATGGAGTGTTGCGAACTTGATTGCTTCCTCTTCGGGCATTAGGTTGAGTTAGAAATAGGTGTCTACCTTTAGAATCCATGCCTGTGTAGTGATGGCTTCATATCCATTAAATGGTGATGATTTTACTTTTTTGATCTTTCTCTTAAGATCATCATTAAAATAACCATGATTCCCTCTACTTGAATATCTCATTCTTAGATCAACATAGTCTCTGTAAGATATATCACCTTCCATATTTGCATTCCTCCAATCTTCCCAAAATATTTTTTGCATTTCCTAAAAAGTGGGCTCTCTTTCTTTGTGTGGTTCTTTAATCCTCGGAAGGAAGATGGGTATTGAGGGTCAAGAGCGAGAGGGTTGAAAGTTTTTCCTTAACGAAACAGAGTCGTTGCTATGCCCATTTTGTTCTCCTGTTGTCTTTCCCTTGAATAATTTTTGTAGTGTTTCTTGCATAAGCCTTTGGGTGTCATTGGTTTGCATTTGGTTTATGCTCAAGTCTCTTAAAAGGTTCATGAGTTCTATCATAGGATCCTGATGATCTTCCATTCTACCAACAAGGTTATTTTGCCTTCTCCGTCGGGTATAAACTTGCATTCACTTCCACAGGCTAGCAGAATCACTGGCTCTAATCCACTGTTATGTTCTGTTCCAAACACACATGAGAGAAATGAAAACTTCATGTAGGGACTATGAAGCTCAAGAATGATGATGTTTGTACGATAATGCAGGAAAATGTCTGTACAGTATGGCAAAATCCATACAGTGATGCACAAAGTTTGTATGGTGTTGGTGCTAGGACTTCGTACAATGGATGTTGGATGTCCCATGGTGGATGTGAATATTGGACATCGTATGATGTTTGAGGGTTTCGTACAATGGTAGGAAAGTAGCAGAAGGGTATGTGAACTAAATGGTGTGGGCCATATGGTGGAAATGATGGACAGAAGGTGTCTGTACAATAGATATCGAGATGTCGTATAGTGGTAGTGTATAGTCGAAACAAAATTGATCGTACATTGTGTGATAGAGAGGTATGAGGGTCATATGATATAAGGAGTAGGTTGAGGGAGGCTGTATGGTGATGGGTGATGGATCCGTGTAGTTGCAAGTTGATGGTGTATGTGTGGAGGGTGAAAAAATGTAATCACTACGCCAAAGTATTTTAGGCATCTATGTAGAAAGCCCACTCATTACCAATAACTATTTGTACATAGAGAAATAACAATAGTACTTCAGATTTTCCAGATACAACGATAGATAAAATGCCACTCCAATTTTCTAGATCCAAGCCAAACCATATAAATAGAATAGGGTGAGGGATGAATCCCATTGAAACCAGAAGAGCCAAGTATGGAAGATCTTTCACTTTTGAAATGGTAAACAATACTTAACCCCAATAGGAATTTGCAATATCAAATCACAAACCTTCTACAACCTACATGTCGTGCTTAAATACCCATTGAGAAAACCTTTTCGAAGGTGTACAAAGTGTTGATGTTGTGGTAACTAATCATGTAGTGGGGGTTGATGCTATGGTGCCTTCTCCGGTAAAAACCCTCAAATGGTTGATTTTAGAGGTTTCCCTAAAACCTTGTTATAAAAGACTGAGATGCATAATGCATTGTAGTGTTGGTAAACATTTTTTGCTGGATAATAGAAAGGTTGAAGGTTGTGTAGGTGGATGTAGCCCAGGTTTTGGGTGAACCACATTAAATCTGTGTTATCTATGTTCTTTGTATTTTCTTCTATTCTTTCTGCATATAACTGTTTATTCTTATATTGTTCTAGATTTGTCAAATCCCTAACAATTGGTATCAGAGCAAGGTTTATTGCTATAGATTGATAGGACTTTTAGATTTGAGTGGGAGCAATGGAGGATTCCAGATTCAAGATTGAAAAATTCAATGGCCATAATTTCTAGTTATGGAAAATGCAAATGGAATATTACCTATATCAAAGGGATATGTGGAAGCCATTAGAAGGAAAAGCGAAGAAACAAGGAACCATCATAGATGAAGATTGGGAGATCTTGGATAGGAAGGCATTGGGATCTATTCAACTGTGCCTTGCACCGTCTATAACGTTCAACATATCAAAGGCAAAAATGATAGTAAAGCTGATGGAGACATTGTGTAATGCCCCACCAAGGGATCCAAAGAATTTTACTAAGTTTTTCAAAAAAAAAAAATTTTAAGCATGAAAGATAAAACCATTCATAACATTTGCGAAAGCAATAGCAACAATTCAAATGAAAATAAACATAACATATATACATAACAGGCTACATTCTTTAAAGATCCTTTAACATTGTATCACATCTAAATTAACTATTCATCTACCATCCCATCCTTATGAAATAACAATGATACATCCAATGTACTTAAGCATTATACAAGTGTCCTTTTGTAATTATATTTTAGTTTAGCTCAATCATCCACTGTACATATCACAGGGTATGAAAAGCTTAAAAGAATAAACATCCAAGTAAATAAAGTACATCATCATCATCTAATATTAATCCATGATGCAATAACATAAATGAAACCACATATCATACATGATACATCATCACAAAAGATATATACATCCATCACAAAAGATAACCATATATCAGAAACATAAATAACTAAGTGCACGGTTCCTCCCAACCGTAAATAGCATCATTAGACCATCGTGGATCTTAGCCATCCCTCCGTGCGTAACATTCCAAAGCACCGAAGAGATCATCGGTATTAACATAGTAGGAATGTCACTCCTAAAACATCCTACTAACATGCAAAGTAAAGCATAATAAATCATCAACTAACATATGCAAAGTAAAGCATATCCTCAATATAAGAAACATACCAGTAAATACATCCATCATAAGGTATATTATCTATCATAATGCTCCAAGAACATAATGAAGAATAAATACCAACCAAGGATACTTCAGCCACGGTGTCTCGAACGGATCTCAAATGATAAGAGTGGAAAATACACTACCACCTGACCGCGTGGAACCTAAGTGGTCCACTCCCACCGTGCTGAGGAGATAATCTCAAGTCCCAAATAGGCTATCAATCTACAAAGCATAAATCTCTATAAGTCCAGGAATCCTAAAAGTATACTAACTCAAAAGTTCCATCACACAAAATCGACATCTAATTCCCAGAGGCACACAAAGACATGTAGGAAATCTGCAAGCGAGAAAGTGTCATCGCATTTATCACGTACAAGTTACCCTGGTAGTTAGCTAAATTCCACGAGTCCATACTGATCTCATGCGGCCACTAGTATTCTCTCATACTGACAAGGCATACTACAGAATGCACGGTCGCAACCATGCATTCTCACTACTCCCATCCTAGCTTGTACAAGCACTCAAAGCATGGGCGAGAACATCAAAACAATTATCTTTTTAAGTTCATTTAATCTCCATTTAGTGTGTAAATGTTATCACTTATTAACCAAACTTACAATGAGTTACCCTGGCAACCACTTAGGGCCCCGACCCCTATTGCAAGCCACTTCCCGACGCTACAAGTAGATTACCTACCCTAAGCTCATGGAATCATAAATCTCAAAATCATAAAAGATAATCCATAATAAAATCATCAAATATGCATAAAAGAATCAAATATCCATAATAAGAATCATCAAATCTCCAAGATAAGAATCATCAAATCTCCATGAGCATCTGAAAAAGCATCCATAGAAAATCATGACCACAACAGTTCTCTATTGGCAACTGAAGGCATCACTGATAATCATAAGTATCAATTGGTTCTCAATAACCAAAATATATCTCAAGATAAATGGTTCTCAACAAGCAACCAAGAATATCTCAAAATCATACTGATCGAAGACTCCAAAATGGTTGAGTCAAACATGTCACAACATGACATCACCAAGAAATAAATCAACACTTTAGTCCCATCATGGCGACTACAAAGTAATCCAAGGATAACTGATCGATGACTCAAAAATGATTAGCTCAAGTGTCTCATATACATCTCAGCTTCACACATGAAGACTGATGAACAAATACAAACATTTCATAGAGCATACGATCGCATAACCATGGTTGGGCTTATAAAGATCAAGACCAAATAAGATCAACATGCCATCACATCTCATAACCCCTGAGCCTCTGGTAACAACCTAGGACTGGTCAACACTAGTCAACCCAAAACTCAAAACAAGAAGCATATAGAATACACGATGCAAACACATGTTTTGGTTTACTAAATTCACATAGTTGAATAATGTGTAGGGGTTTCCAATTTTTGTTTGTTTGCAAGTATACTTTCAAGTGTTTTAAGTTTCATCATTTGACCTACAAGTCAACCCATTTGTTCCCTGATAGCATTATCTTTCCATTATTAAGAATTACATTCTAAGAATAACTTAAAGATAACTATTTACTCATTAAACTGATCATCATTAATTTTTCTTAATTTATCTATGATCCATATTCTAATTGATTAACCTTTCAACTTTTCTAAGATCATTATTCGTTATAAATTATAAGAGAGCCAATTATCAATCTTTGAACAAGAAGATTATAACTTATTAAAATGATCAATTAACATCGATTCACAATCCTTGACCTTTTATTATTCTAATAATTCTCAATTATATATTACTAAGTCTTCACCATTAAAATATCTAAAGTCATTATTCAAGTCATCAGATTAAAACCTATCAACTTGATATCAATACTTTTAAAATCTCATTAAAAGAATTATATCAATTAAATCTCTATTACATAACTTAATTATTAATTAAATCTAATTAAATCTCATTAATTGATTTAATTAATAATTGCATAACCATAGCAACGTTCCAATTAATATCAGTTGACTAATAACTAACTAGAATTTTGTAAGTTAAAAATCAACTATAATTCAATACTCAAATGTTCATATTAATAATTCAATAATAATAATCTTGTTAATAATTAATAACAAGCTATATTGGAAATCTTATTAATAATTCTATACTAACCAAATTCATCACTCTTCAACAAAGTTCTCATTTAATAATAACAAGTTATAATAAATCCCCAATACCAAGTATTATTATCTCAAATAAGTTTCCCCTATGTACGTTGATTTAGTTAATTAATACTCCTCCAAATTATTAACCAATTCAATTTGATTAATATCTTTTACAGTACTTCAATCATTAACTAATCTCCTTTAAAGTAACTCTGTTAGTATTAGTTGATAACTATTTAAACTATTTATACTATTATTTATTAATAGTTTGTTAGACCCAACAAACATTAATAAATAATAAACTTATCACAACTATAAATAATCAATCTAGAGAACTTTTACATAGAACTTCATTAGTTAACTCTTAATACCATTAAAGTATTCAAACGTATTAACCAATAACATAATAATTCAATCTTAATCCAATATCATTTAGAGTTTCTAAATTTAAATCAACATAATATAAATTATCATCTTACAATTATTTAATCAATATTGAAATAAACCATTAGACTCCATTTTCTAATTGTTCTAATAATATTTTGTTTATATAAAGATCCCTATCACAAACCAATAAGACTTATTGTAGATTTTAATATGAATAATCTCTAAATTCTTAACATTATCATCTTCATTAAACGACTCTAAAATTGTTTAATATATATTAAATAGTATTCAATATACATTATAAAAATTCCACTATATAAACCATATTAAAATCTCTTTTCTTTTAATTTTCTCTTAATTACACTTCTTCTACTATTAACTAATCTTAATTAAATTTGATTTAATTAGATTAGATAATAAACTATATAAAATTAATGCATTTTAATAAGATTCTAATAAAGAAAGATTTCAATAATATCTTTAATTCATTCCATGCTTTGATATATTATTTTTTTGAAGTTTAAGCATAAAGAACTTTTGGTTATGGAAAATGGAGAAATATCTGTACTCGAATAAAACAGTCTCAGTACGATGGCCATATCTTCCTAATGAACCGTTGGATCGGGTTGAAATTTAAATATGTTGGAGAGGGCCAAGTTGCGCCACTTCTGACCGGAGCGATCGAATAAATTCGATCTCAATAAAAAGTTATGAATGACTGAGTTCGGGTCTATCCAAAGGGCAGCGACAGAACAATTAAAAAAAATTCTATTTTAATTCCAAATCTTGTCTTTCTAATTTAATATAAATTCGAACCCAAACCTGATTAAAATCTAATTTCTTTCTCATTTGGAACTAGGATTTTTCTATTGTTTTCTTCTCAACCAAATAAAATATCTAGATTCCAATTTCAAATACAGAGAGTATTCAGACACATAAAACAGATATGATGAAGATAGGAAGAGAAAGAGTGCAAAGGAAATATGAGAATATCACGAGTGCACCTGGACACTGATGCTAATTTGCCATGCTTCAGAAATCCATAGAAAATCCCTTCCTTCTCCATCATTCGCAATTCTTCTAAGAATCCAAGCCGATCGAATCCTCCAAATGATTAGAAGTGCTAGAAGGAGCATAGAAGCAAGTAAAAAATATATGAGCATACGAATCTTCTCCCATGCATGTAAGCTTTGAAGCTTCTATTTTTTTTTTAGCTTGTAGCTCGTGGCTTCCCTTCCCCTTGTAGCTTCCATTAAGCTTTTCATTTAAGCTTCTACGAATGTCTGAATATCAAGAGCTCTCAAGAAACCTTTGAAACTTCTTGAAACCGCTGAAAAGTGTCACCAACTAAGCATGGGTCTTTTCCAATTCTTTTGGATGAGTCATAGAATTGTAGACACCTTGTGCTTAATTAATGCACTAACCCCGTGTTGTTGACACATGTTAATTCCCATGCAAGCTTGTAACTCCAATTTACTTTACTCTTTCCAAATTTAATTTATTTATTTATTAAGTCTCATGCACTAACTTTAATATCTCCACTTTTCAATCTTAATATATCTATATTTTAATCATATGAGATTTAGAATCTTTTAATAATTTAAAATATATTTTTCACTTTTAAATTTCATTTTCCAAAACTTTATTGCTAAAATATTTATTAGCTTTAATAATAATATTATTTAGTCATTTATTTAAAAATGAGCTCCAAATATATTATTATTAAAATAAATATTGTCACATTCCAAATTTAATATTATAACTTTTATCTTCCAATTTAATTATTTTATTTTCAAATTTAATTATTTTATTTAATTAATTTTTCAATTAATAAAATAAAATAAATATTAAAATATCATATTAATTTTTTTATTTAATTAAACCATTAATTAAATCTTTTGATTAGGCTTAATTAATAAAAAATACTCCAAAGACTCATAAAGGTAAAAATACGAAAAAACCCATCATAGCCAAAATACATACAAAATCAAACTAAGGGTTTAAATCACGAATTACGTCATCTAATGTATTCGGAGGGTACTCAACTCAAATACTTGTCTTAATTTTTCAATTAGAACAAATGGCTTAAAGGGTTGGGATTTGGACTTGAGAATTTATCTCCCCTCTCTTATCATTAAGATAATGTGATAGGGTACGCTCATCCTGGCAATTCAGGGATGTTGATACCCGGTACCTGCAATCTGCATAAAAACCATGCATGTACAAACACAATATATACTAAAATAAACAGACAATGGTAGAAAGTGGTGCATCGTGTAGATCCCGACTAGCAGATGACTATGACTCACTTCCTTAATCACATCAGACACGCCATACAAAAGCAAACACGCAAGACAAACACACACACCATACACATGCAAGTATGGGGTAAGTATCCATAAGAAAGCACATATGATAATAAATCATCTTACTAATCATCATTAATAATTGAAAGCAATGTAATAATCATCATCAATAATTGTGAACATTAAAAAATAATCATCATACATACATGAAATGTAGAGTCTAAGTAATCTCATCGCATAATAAACTGAATCCATAGCACAATATCTGATAATCTCAAAAGAATGCTGCTAACCAACAACATAAAACTAGTTCTAAAAGAGTTCAACAACGATAACAAAATGTGAACCAGGGGCAGGCACTACACATTGGCTACATTATATGAGAAGCCCTCAGCTTTGAATAAGGTATTTCTTATGAAGCATTTGTTTAATATGAAAAATGGGTGAGGGAGGATCTATAGCGAATCATTTAAATGAATTTAACTTAGTTACCAGTCAGTTGCATTCGATGAAGAGGCTAGGGCTCTCTTAATCTTATGTTCTTTGCTAAAAAGTTGGAATAGCTTGGTTATGGTTGTAAGTAACTCTATCTCTAGTTTAAATACTTTGAAATTTGATGAAGTTGTTGGTGTTATCCTAAGCGAGGAAATGCGATAGAAAAGCACAGGTGAAACTTCGACCTCATCAGATTCCTCTTTAAATGTGGAGAACAGAGGAAGAACATGGGAAAAAGGAAAAGGGCCTTCACATGACAAGTCATGAGGGAAGTCAAAGAAAGAACATTCTCAATCTAAAGGAAAGAAAGATTGTTGGTACTATGGAAAGCTTGGTCACTCAAGAAGAAAGATTGTTGGTCTTGGAAAAACAAACAAGGAGATGAAAATGAAGATGATAGTAAGGAAGATAATGTTGCAATTAATAATTTACAATATGCTTTAATCTTATGTTTGGATAATGTTAATGATTCCTAAATAATAGATTTTGGGGCTTTATTCCATGCTACACTCCATAGAAAATATTTTCAAGATTATGTTAAAGGTGATTTTGGATAGATATATTTGGGTGATGATGAGCCGTGTACCATTGTTGAGAAAGGAAAAATAAAGATCAAGTTGCCAAATGGAAATGACTGGCTACTATAGGAGGTAAGGCATTTTCCTAATTTAAGAAGAAATCTAATTTCTATTGGACAACTGGGTAGTGAAGGATGCATAGTCATGTTTTCAGACAATATCTGGAAGGTCAGTAAAGGTTCATTAGTAGTAGCTCAAGGTGCAAAGGTAGGCACATTATATCTATGTACTAGTAACACTTATTCTATCTTAGCTACTACTAATATGTTAACGTAGGGAAATCTACTATAGATGTTGTAAGAATATATTAAAAAAATGTGGCACCATAGGCTTGAGCACATGAGTGAGAAAGGTATGAAAATCCTTCACTCTAAAAATCTATTGCCAAGATTGAAAAATATCGATTTAGAGTTGTGAAAGAAACGAGTTAGATTTCTCAGAGTTGTGAAAGAAACAAAGAGTGAGAAGTTAGAGCTAGTGCGTTCAGATGTATGGGGACCAGCTCACGTATCATCTCTTGGTGGCTCTCATTATTATGTTATTTTTATAGATGATTCAACCAGGAAAATATGAGTGTATTTCTTGAAATAGAAATATGATATTTTTGAAATATTTAAGAAATGGAAAGCTTTGGTTGAGAATGAGACAGGAAAGAAGTTGAAGTGTCTTAGATCCAATAATAGAGGTGAGTATTGTAGCACAACCTTTGAAGATTATTGTTCTATTACTGGAATTATAAGGCATAAGACAGTTTCAAAAACCCCACAAGAAAATGGGGTGCTAGAAAGAATGAATAGGAAAATCATGGAACGTGCAAGGAGCATGAGATTACATGTTGGTCTACCTCTTCATTTCTAGGCAGATGTTGTAAACATTATTGTTTATTTGATAAACAAAGGACCTTCAACCCCTTTGGATGGTGGTGTTCTAGAGGAAGCCTGGATTGGAAAAAAGGTAACTTATTCATTTTTGAAAACTTTTGGTTGTGAAGCTTTTGTCCATATTGATAAAGAAAATAGAACCAAGCTTGATGCTAAATCTCTAAAATGTACCTTCATTAGATATGGAGTAGATGACTATGGTTATCATTTATGGGATTTTGAAAATCTTAAAATAATCAGAAGTAGAGATATTATATTCAATGAGAAGGTAATGTATAAAGAACAGTTGTAGAAAAATATGCATGAATGGGTCAAACAAGAATATGTGGTGTTGGATGAGATTCTTTAAACTGAAAAGCCATTGGTACCTGATGTTTAGCAAGAATAGATTATCCCACAAAATCCTATAAGTGTTAGATGTTCTGCAAGGTCAAGTAGAGATATTATATTCAATGAGGTGGTCATGTATAAGAAACAGTTGTAGAAAAATATGCATGAATGGGTCAAACAAGAATATGTGGTGTTGGATGAGATTCTTTAAACTGAAAAGCCATTGGTACTTGATGCTCAACAAGAATAGATTATCCCACAAAATCCTATAAGTGTTAGATGTTCTGCAAGGTCAAGTAGACCTCCTGAAATTTCTTAAAATAATCAGAAGTAGAGATATTATATTCAATGAGAAGGTCATGTATAAAGAATAGTTGTAGAAAAATATGCATGAATGGGTCAAACAAGAATATGTGGTGTTGGATGAGATTCTTTAAACTGAAAAGCCATTGGCACCTGATGCTCAGCAAGAATAGATTATCCCACAAAATCCTATAAGTGTTAGATGTTCTGCAAGGTCAAGTAGACCTCCTGAAATTTTTTCTCCTTCTTTGTATTTCATTTCATTAATTGATTCTGGTGAACCAGAAGAATATGAAGAAGCAATATGGGTGGATGCCAAACAATAGTGGAAGCCGGGCATGAAAGAGGAGATGGACTCCTTGTTGAAAAATAAGACTTGAAACTTAGTCTCTCTACCTGAAGGAAAAACATCCTTGCCTACCAAAAGGGTTTATAGGCTGAAGGAGGAAGATGGAGGAAAGAAAAGGTATAAGGCTAGAATTGTGGTAAAGGTTTTTCCACAGAAAAATGGTATAGATTTTTATGAAGTATTCTCCCCTGTTGTAAAAATGACTTCAATTAGAACTGTACTAAGTCTTGTGGCTACAGATGACTTGCATCTTGAACAACTAGATGTCAAGACAACTTTTCTCCATGGATATTTGGAGGAAGAGATTTACATGCAACAACTAGAGGGATATGAGGTCAAGGGTAAGGAGAATTTGGTGTGTAGGTTAATGAAAAGTCTATATGGCTTAAAGCAAGCACCTTAGAAATGGTATTTAAAATTTGATAGTTTCATGGCTAAACAAGGGTACCATAGATGTCATTCTGATCACTATGTATATTTTAGGAGATTGTATAATGGGAGTTACATTATCCTGCTACTCTATGTTGATGTCATGCTTGTTGCTAGGTCTAATATGCAACAAATAAATGAACTTAAACATAAATTAGCAAGGTCATTTTCTATGAAGGACTTGGGTGTTGCTATTCAAATCCTTGGTACGAGGATTACATAGAATAGGAAAAATAGAACCTTTAATTTGTCCCAAAGTGAGTATATAAAGAAGGTGTTGAAAAGATTTAATGTGCAAGACACAAAAGTAGTCAATACACCTTTGTCTAGTCATTTCAAATTGACTAAGGAAATGTGCCCAAGGGCACAAGAAGAAGTAGATAAAATGTCTAACATCCTATATTCATCAGTAGTTGGCAATCAAATGTATGCAATGGTATGCACATGACTAGATATTGCTCATGCAGTGGGAGTTGTCAGCAAGTATATGAGCAATCCAGGTATGGAACATTGGAATGTTGTCAAATGGATTCTTCAATATTTGAAAGGTGCAACTACAAGGGCATTATGTTTTATAGGATTTAGTTATGCTCTAAGTGGATTTGTTGACTCTGATCTGGCAAGAGATATTGATACAAGGAGGAGTACTGCAGGGTATGTTTTCAATGTAGGGGGTTGTAATGTCCCGTTTCAAAATATTAGGTTTTAAAATAGTACTAAGCATATTTTTTTGGTTTTCTACTTCATGAACCCTTTACCAAATTTTTATTCCCTCATTATATATTTCAATGGTACGAGTTGTGTCTTTTTATAATGTAATAGTTATATTAATAATATAATTATATTAACATATAGATTATACTATATAAGTTCAATTATACATAACATATATTATATCTATAGTGATATCATTATTCTTAATAGTATTAGTGATATAAATAATATATTTATTTATATCATACTATGGATATATATATCTATATAATTAATATTCAATAGTATATTATTTAATATCTAATTACTATATATATAATTATATGATAGTATTTACATTATTAAGATCTATAATAATTTATATTTTCATACTAGCATTATTGTATTATTCATATATATTATTTATTCTTTTAATATTATAAACCTTATGTATAATACTTATCTATTATTAAATTATATGTTAAAATGGGGATATCACAGTCTCCCCTCTCAAATTTGCTTGTCCTCAAGCAAAATCATTTAGACACAAGCTCTTTCATAGATACAAAACACATTTGCATACAAAAGGCCTGAAAGATTTATGAGATATACATCTTAATGAATGAAAACGTGAAGTAGTCACATGAATGCATGAAAGCATGAAGCATACAAGATGTAGACAGATGAAAACACAAAGCAAACACGATGCAAAAAGATGAAGACACGAAGCATACACAATGTAAACACACAATACACATGTTATGCAATTCCTTAATTGTGAACGTGCAACCAAAAAATTCATTAGTACACATTTATATATAAATTTTCCTTTTTAGGATTTCCTTATATCAATCCCTTGACAAGGTATTTATAGTCTCAATTTAGTGACTTGTCAATCAAAAGTGTAGTTCATTTATTAACTCATCATTTCTTAAGTATGGGAGGAGAAACTATAATAGGGTGCCCTGTTACCCAATCATGGGCCTGACCATTCCTCTTATTATTGTTATCTCTCTCCGATCATCATCTCCAAGATAATGCCTTTGTATGATGTACCTCAGGGTATTCACTTCACTGTAGGCCTTACCTAGTACCCTTGGATGATGTAGCCCAATGCCCATCTCGCTGCAAGCCTTACCTAGTACCTCTAAGTTGTCTCACCTAGCCCATTCCACTATCGACCTTATCTTATCTTGGAAAATAATGATCTTAAATAATTTAATCAGTTTTACTTAGCAACATTATTTGTGATAATGATTGAAAACTAATCTCACTTAGAATTCAATAATTTGGAAACTTAATTCTATTCAATCATTATTTAATTGTAAATATCTAATTCAATAATTATTTGATTATTACCTATCAACTTAAAATTCAATTTCATTTTGTTGTAACTATTTGATTAGAATAATTGATAGTAGGTATTAGACTATTCAATACTATTCACAATAACAAAATGTGTCAATCAATGCCCATCTCATCGCAGGCCTTACTTAGAACCTTTGAGTGGTCTCACCCAGCCCATTCCATTGTCGGCCTTATCTTATCTTGGAAGATGATGATCTTAAATAATTTAATCAGTTTTACTTAGCAACATTATTTGTGATAACGATTGAAAACTAATCTCACTTAGAATTCAATATTTTGGAAACCTAATTCTATTTAATCATTATTTAATTTTAAATATCCAATTTGATAATTATTTGATTATTACCTATCAACTTAAAATTCAATTTCATTTCGTTGTAACTAATTTATTAGAATCATTGATAGAAGGTATTAGACTATTCAATACTCTTCACAATAACAAAATGTGTCATTCATAAAAAGGGCACTAACACTTATTTCATAATAAAATATATGAAGGAAATATATAACTTACCTCATTACCTTTATGTGTTGAAATGGTGATTTAGGGGTTTGAAGTAATCCTCATATCCACTTAAGGTCTTCCTCTAGTTTAGTCCTGAAAATAATTTGATTCTCAATTTGATTGAAATATGCAATATTTAGTAGCCTCTTCAAATTTATCCTTTAATGTCTCTTATGGTGTTCATGATCTTTTCAAAGGATGGATTTTTCTTAGATCACCTTTCTGTTCTTCTCTTATATACTTTGTTTTTCCCTATCATACATTTTCTTTACAATCTCACTTATTCCAATAAACCTGTTATTATAAATTGGAAAAGTGGATTTTATCATGATAGGCGTTTCCATTATCTTTGTAAAATGAACATAGTCTATTTGCTAGTATTATAAACAGTCACTACCATCAGCAATGGTTACATAAATTTTATACCGCTTCTATATCATCAGGTTTGATTGATCCCCCTCTATGTGGGGTGCTATTATATATATTACATTCTGAGTCGCTAAATATAGGTTATGTATTATGTTAAACTCATTTCTACACCTTTGAATAAAGTTGTACCTATTAAGTAATTACTCTAATTTAGCCACTTGACTGTCACTAATAGGTATGTTGATTTCCATGTTGATGATCCAGACTCCTTCTAGCCGCTATCATATATTCTCTTGAGTCTAATGTTGAGTCCAGATGTTAAACATATCGAATGTAGTTTTTTGAGTATATATTTCGTTGCTTTCCTCCCCAATATATACGTGTGCACCATAGCTCTTGTCTTTACCAATAATTTACGATCTCCCTTATATGATTTTGGAGTCCTGGTCAAACAACGATCAATACTAAGCGTGCTCTTGTGCTGTTTCTCCATTGTCGATATTGCCTTCCTGTTGTAATTGACGTGGACCTTTGCTAAATAGAATTCGATGATGCCTCGTTATTTTTCTTGCCACAATTATGGCCTTTGAATAATCTTTCATTTCTACATTTCTTAGAACGTCATTTATTGGCTAGGGATTCACTTTAGGTTGTAATGTTTGTATTTGTTTTTTCAATATTGGGACTTGCAAATTCTAGCATGTAACTATATGGAATGTCTTCAAGCCATTCTAAGCAATCTTAAATAAGTAATCCCAATATCTTTATGTTTGTCATTTCCAAACAGGCTTTTCTCCTCATGGATAATTTTTGAGTCCACCATCACTACTGGTGAGAGTTTCTATCTATGATAGTAATGATTTATCAATTCTATGTATTCAATGACGATGGAAATAGCTTGGTATGTATGTAGTATATTTATTCATGGTTCAATATAATGTATCGTTCTCATTCCCAAATGATTAGTCAAGTATTCCTAATTTTTTACAGTCGTTGAAGATAGTGTGCTACCAAATTTTATGGAGTTTTTGTCAAATTAATCAAACATCCACGTGTACAAATGAGAATAATACCAATTGATCCCCATACTTATGCCCTATAAGATGTCATACTTTGGTAATCTTCTCGAGTAAATGCATATGCGTGTGATCCACGACCTTTTTAAACTTTTTCTTATTTTTGTTTCTTCAAAATAAGAATTTAGAACTACAAATATTCTAACTTTTGTTGATTATCAATTATCATAGGGTAGAAGGATGCACGGCTCTGATACCACTTGTAATGTCTCATTTTAGGACATTAAGTTTTAAAATAGTACTGCGCATAAATTTTATGTTTTTCTACTTCATGATCCCTTTACCAAAGTTTTTATTCCCTCATTATATATTTCAATGGTAAGAGTTGTGTCTTTTTATAATGTAATAGTTATATTAATAATATAATTATATTAACATATAGATTTTACTACATAAGTTCAATTATAAATAACATATATTATATCTATAGTGATATCATTATTCTTAATAGTATCAGTGATATAAATATTATTTACTTATATCATAAGATGGATATATATCTATATAATTAATATTCAATAGTATATTATTTAATATCTAATTACTATATATATAATTATATGATAGTATTTATAGTATTATGATCTATAATAATTTATATTTTCATATTAGTATTATTATATTATTCATATATATTATTTATTCTTTTAATATTATAAACCTTATGCATAATACTTATTTATTATTAAATTATATGTCTAAATGGGGATATCACAGGGGTACTGCAATTAGTTGGATTTCTAGATTGTAGAAGGTTAATGCCTTTTCAACCACTGAAGTTGAGTATGTAGCTGCTACAGAAGCTAGTAAGGAGATGATTTGGTTACAATATTTTCTAAAGGAATTGGGTCAGAAGTAGGAAGGTCGCCCATTGTATACTGATAGCTAGAGTGCCATTGATCTTGCAAAGAATTCTAGTTTTCATTCAAGGACAAAGCACATACAACTCAAGTACCATTTTATAAAATTTGTTTTGGAGGATGACCAACTGGAACTTGAAAAGATTCACACAAGTGAAAATCTTGCAGACATGTTCACGAAGGCAGTCCCCAAGGAGAAGTTGATTTCTTGCTCAGCTTTTATTGGGCTTCTTGGTTGATGATCATGGAGGTACGTACTATGCAACAAATTCTTTTATCCAGTGGGAGTTGCAAGTACTACATTGTCATCTAGTTTTAGTCTCCAAGTGGGAGATTGTTTGGTGTGGAGCCTGATCAATCTCCAAGTGGGAGATTGTTGATATTGTGGCAACTGATCATGTAGTGGGGGTTGATTTGTGGTGCCTTCTCTGGTAAAAACCCTAAAATGGTCAATTTTAGAGGTTTCCCTAAAATGTTGTTACAAGTAGTTGAGATGCATACTACATTGTAATGTTGGTAAATATTTTTTTCTGGATAATAGAAAGGTTGAAGGCTATGTAGGTGGATGTAGCCCAGGTTTTGGGTGAACCATGTTGAATCTATGTGTTATCTATATGCTCTTTGTGTTTTCTTTTATTATTTATGCATATAACTATTTATTCTTATATTGTTCCGGATCTATCAAATCCCTAACACAAAGATAGTTGACGAACACACTTACCTACATACACAATTAAATAAAAAAATGGCTCCAAGATATGCTAAATCAATCTGCCCATTAACAAAGGTTTGATTAAATATTTATTTAATGGCATAAACATTACATAGAGGCCCCATATGGGCTCTAAAATAGGGTCGAATGAAGCTTACACAAATTAGGCCATGTAGATTAGAAGCTGAGGATTTTGAAAAGGGGCTATAATAGTCAATAAGAGCAATGGTTTGAAAGTTATGGTCTTTTGAAGTAGGGCTAGCCAAAATTTCCAAAATAAATGTCAAAGGTGTATTCGACCAACTCTATATTTAATTTTAGGGTTTTTTAGTCTCAAGGGTTTAGGTTTGATGTCTAGAAATTTCTTGGGTGGTGTAAAAATGCATATTTAAGGAAAGCTTGTACATTGTCTAGGACAACTCTGGGTGATAGTTTGCAGCTATGTGTTGTAAATTATTGTAGGCACCCATGTAGGTCTGCATGTTGTATTTCAAAATTTTGTAGTTCCACATGTGTGAGGATAATAAGAAGCATATATTTTGTTCTTGCAAATTGTTGTTCTGTGTTTGTAGTATTAAGGGGAGCACCCTTCATCAAGTGGTATCAGAGGAGTTCTCGAGTGTGTAAATAGATTATCGATTGTGAGGAAGTTGCACCACAACCGTGGTTTGGGCTAAGTGTGTAAATAGATCACCAATTGTGAGGCAATTTTCTCTAGGGTTTTAGCGGAAGTGAAAAAATGCCTCCACAAAGAGAGCATGGTGGAAGAGTCGTAGGTGTTACATCCAAGGGTTTTAGAGCCCTCCAGAGACAAATGCAAGCATTAGAAAAAAATACGTAGAGGAATAAGTCTTTTCATAAGAGATGAAAGTGAGGATGAAGGAGAAGAAGAAGAAAATGTTGAAGAAGAGGCACAATTGAACCCAAAAGGAGAAAGGCTTTTTAGGGCCATCTCTAAGATTGGAAAAATATCTAAGTTTGAGGTTCCCACATTTTTTATAAATCTTAACCCAAAGGAGTTGATCGATTGGATCAACTAATTGGAGGAAGTATTTGAGTATGAAGATATTGAGGATTCTGATAGGGTCAAGTTTGTGAAAGCCAAACTGAAGGGTCATGTGAAGATCTAGTGGCACAAGATTCAGTTTGAATGAAATTGAAGAGGAAATGAATAAATCACCAGATGGGATCGAATGATAGCTAAATTGAAGAGACAATTCATTTCCATATATTATGAGCTTGATATGTTGAAGAAAATGCAAAGGTTGAAGCAAGCAAGAAGATTTGTTCATGAGTATACCAAGGAGTTCTACTGAGTCCTCTTCAGAATTGACCATGTGGAAGCTGATAAAGAGAGAGCCACTCGTTATCTTAATGGGTTGAGACCAAGCATTCAAGAGCAACTAAGTCTGGTTCAAATGAACAATATTAAAGAGCCATACCAGTTTGTCCTAAGAGTTGAGCAAAAGATGAACAAGAAATTTGAAAACAAGAGTAGTAGAAGAGCTCACAGTGGAAGATCTAGCAAACGGTCTTATGGAGGTCGAAATGATGATAAGAATAACAAGGATGAGGCCAACAGCAGCAGTTAGAACCAGAGGGGAAACAATTCCAATAATTTTCATGATCAAAATAATAGAGATCATAGAGGAAGAGGTAGAGGGAAAGGATCTAGAAGAGAAGGTTTCCATGGAAAATGTTTTTACTGTGGAAAAGAAGGGCATAGAGCATTTGAATGTTCCCAGCACCAAGGAAGAATTGATAGAAGAATAAGGCTAGGCTAGAGTTAAGCATATTGATGAAGATGTCAAACCATCACATTCTAAAGATGTTGAAAGAGTTGAAGTCATAATTAACAAAAGAGTCCTACTAAATAGTGAGAATGAAATTTATCAAAGGAGGAGCTTGTTTCAGACAAGGTGCAAATGTAAAGATAAGTGTTGTGATGTGATCATTGATAGTGGAAGTATTGATAATTTGTTGTCAAAAAAGATGGTCACAAATTTAAAACTGAAGAGGCAGAAACATCAACGTTCATACTGTACTACCTAGGTATAGGATGACCACAAGCTCATGGTCAAGGAGCAGTGTCTACTGAGGTTCAAGATTGGAAGCTACCAGGATGAGGATCTTTGTGATATCATACCTATGGACATATGTCATATGTTGATGGGTAGACTGTGGAAGTTTGATAGACATGTTGTACATGATGGGCGTGCAAATACCTACACATTGAAAAAGGATGGGGTGAAACATAAGTTGAGGTCATTGAAGGATACATATGAAAAGATATATAGTGCTATTAGAATATGTGTTGTTGATGGAAATAAATTTCTTGAGGGTATAAGGAGTGAGCATATGTGTTTTTCTCTAATTCTAAAAGATGGTAAAGAAGAAGTAGAGGAGGTGTCTACAGAAGTTGCAAATTTGTTGGAAGAGTTTCTAGATATTTTTTCAGATAATGTACCTGATGGATTATCACCACCGCAGAAGATCAATCACCATGTGGACTTGATTCCAGGAGCCAATTTTCCAAATAAGGTAACACAGATAATGTCACCAGCAAAAAGTGATGAGTTAAACAAACAAGGGCATGAGTTATTGCAGAAGGGGTTGATTCAGTAGAGTCTAAGTCCATGTGTTGCACTAGTAGTATTGGAACCAAAGAAGAATGTAGAATGGAGGATGTGTACATATTCTTGAGCTATCAATAAGATCACAAAAAAGTACACATTTCTATTGTCACGGATGGATGATGTTATGGATTGTTTGAGTGGAGTTGTGTATTTCACAAAGATAGATCTGAAGAGTGGGTACCATCATATTTGAATCAGAGGAGATGAGTGGAAGACTACCTTCAAGACAAGGGAAGGATTGTGTGAGTGGTTAGTCATGTAATACATTGGAGGAGCATTTGATGCACATTTTCAAGGTGTTTCATAAGTTGAGGGAAGAAAAGTTGCTAACAAATCTAAAGAAGTGTAGTTTTGTGAAGGAGTTGGTGTACCTAGGATTTGTAGTTTCGGTAGAAGGTCTGAAAATGGACCTTGAGAAATTGAAGGCTATCCTTGAATGGCCTACTCCAAGGAGTGTGACTAAGGTAAGATATTTTCATGGAATGGCTAGTTTTTAAAAAAAAATTATTAGAGGTTTTAGTAGTATTTATGGACCTTTTATTGAAACAATGAAAAGGGATAAGAAAGAATTTAAGTGGATTGTAAGAGTAGTTTAGAGTTTTAATATGTTAAAACATAAAGTTATAGAGAAACTTGTTTTAGCACTTCCAAATTTTAGCAAGGTGTTTCAAGTATACTGTGATGCTAGTGGTACTGAAATAGGAGCTATTTTGAGCCAAGAAGGTAGACTTGTTGCTTATTTCAGTGAGAGGTTGAATGATGCCAAAAGAAAGTATTATGTTTATGACCAAAATTATTATGCTATAGTTCAGGCATTGAAGAAGCGGATACACTATTATGTTCCTAAGGATTTTGTTTTGTCTATTGATCATGAAGCTTTGCAATATTTGAATAGTCAAGGAAAATTAAACCAAAGGCATTTGAAATGGGTTGATTTTTTTGTAAAGTTATACATTTATTTTGAAACACAAAAGTGGGAAGTCTAATACAGTTGTAGATGTTCTCAATAGAAGAACACTTTTGCTAATAGAGATGTAGATTGACGTGGTTTGGTTCAAGGAACTCAAGAATTTGTATCCAAAGGATCCTAATTTTAGCGAAGCTTGGAAGGCTTGTACAAAACCTGTTACACTTGACAATACAAAGTGGTTAGATTTCATAATCCAAAATGGTATGTTGTTCAAGGGAATTCAATTGTGCATTCTCAAAAGTTCTATGAGAGAGACTCTCATTAAGGAGAGGCATAGTGGAGGATTGGTTGGACATTTTGGTAGAGATAAAACCATTGCTTTGGTTCCTGAGAATTATTATTAGCCATAGTTGCAACAAGATGTGAAGAATTTTATACAAATTTGCAGAGCATGTCAGATGGCAAAAGGAGTGAAGTAGAATATTGGGTTGTATCAGCCATTACCTATACCAGAGAAGTCATGGGAGGAAGTCAATGTGGATTTTGTTCTTGGTTTACTAAAGACACAACGAGCACATGATTCGAAATTTGTGGTGGTTGAAAGATTTTTTTAAAATGGTACATGTCATTCCCTACAGGAAGCCTAGTGATATTGTTCATGTGGCTGATTTATTTTCCAGAGAGGTGATGAGACTACATGGTCTTCCAAAGAGTATAGTTTTAGATCGAGATACCAAGTTTGTTGGGTATTTTTGGTGCACATTAGGGAATAAGTTGAAGATAGATTTGAAGTTCAGTTCGTCACATTATCCACAAACTAATGGACATATAGGGGTGGTGAATAGGACTTTGGGGAATTCACCGAGATGTTTGGTTAGAGATAAGTCGAAAGGTTGGGATCTTATTTTACCACAGACAAAATTTGCATATAATAATTTTGTCAATAGGAGTATTGGTAAATCACCATTCCAAATTGTGTATGGGATCAATCCGAGAAATGTTTCTTAATTGATAAATAGGATAAAGGAGAAATAAGTAGTGTTGAAACAAACAATTTTGTTGAACATTCCAAGAACATCCATGAGGAGGTGATGAAGCACATTATTAAGATGAATACACAATGCAAGGCTAAGGAAGAAGTGAAAATGAGTCATGAGGAATTTCATATTGGAGATAAAGTTATGGTTCATTTGAGAAAGGAGTTTTTTTCCTGTAGATACATATAATAAACTAAAAATGAAGAAGTTTGGACCATGCAAGATAGTGAAAAAAGCATGATTCTAGAAATGCCTATGAAGAAGAGTTGCTAGTTGAACTAAATATTTCACCAATATTTAAAATTTTAGATCTAAAAGAATATCATGAAGGAGGTGATGGAGATGAAGTTGCAGAGGTACAATGGAGTATTCTAGTAGCTATTTCAGCTATAAAGGAGATTGAGGAGATACTAGACAGTCAATTTGGAAAAAGTACAAGGAACAAAACTTATGAAGAGTACTTGGTCAAATGGAAAGGGAGGCTAGTAGAAGATTCATCATGGCTAGCAAGGGAGGAGGTCAACCATCTTGGTTTTCCCTTGAACACTTGAGACATGATGGGGTTACTTCCCAAATTACCCCAGGTGTATGATGCAGGAGAATCCTGGGTGTACTAGCAATCTTACATATTTCCTTGTTTGTTTCTTGAATAAGGGTTGTCCCAATGCAGATTTTTTTTGTGTGAAGGCTTGCTACTTAGCAAGTTGGTCATACAAGCTCAGAATGTCCTAATTTTAGAGGTGGATGTTCATCTTGGATATATTAGCCTACCAGTTGAGGCTCAGTGTTGAAGGCCTTAGAGGCTCTGGATGAGCTCTGAAATGGGGCCAACTAGAGTTCACATGGGTTAGGCCATGTAGATCAGAAGCTAAGGATTCTGAAAAGGGGTTATAACAGCCAATTACAGCAACGGTTCGAAAGTTATGGTCTTCCAATGTTGGACCAAAATTTTTAATAAGTGTCAAAGGTGTATCGGGCTGGCTCTATATGTAATTTTAGAGTTAGTCAATCTCAAGGGTTTAGGTTTGATGTCTAGAAACTTCCTAGGTGGTGTAAAAATGCCTATTTCAGGAATGTTCGTAAATTGTCTAAGACAACTCTAGGTGATAGTTCACAGCTTTATGTTACAAATTATTGTAAGGAAGGTGCCCATGTGGGTTTGCATATTGTATTTCAAAATTCTGTAAAAATGCATTTGCTACAATAATAGGAAGTACATATTTTGTTCTTGCAAATTAATGTTATTTTTTAAATTAATGTTATGTGTTTGTTGTATTAAGGGGAGCACCCGTCATCATTAAGTCACTTCAGGGCTTGGTCTCGTTATCTCCTTGACCTTGATAGTTTTTTCCTAAATCTATTGTGTGTGTGCGTGCGTGCGCGCGTGCATGCGCACGTATATGATTTGTAACTTACAAACTTTTATAGAAAATTAGTTTGATATACTTTCAAATTGAAATCTAGATATCCAACTAGTTAAACAAATGAGATGAAAGAAATTAAGATCATTTTGTAGATCTCTAGTTCTAGGGACTTGATTTATGCTCTAAGTTGCAATTAAATCCTCAAGTGACAACCTAGAAAATGAGATGAAATGATGAATGAAGCTATGTTGAATGATGCAAATTCTACTTTAAATGCTCAAGATCGCTAGACTATGATTCAATTTCCCCATTAAGATCTCACTAAATGATAAATTTTTTAAAACCCAATTGCTCAAATGAACTAAAATTAAATGACAATAAATGCACAAGACTCTAAAATGAGAATGGATGATTTTCTCTAGAAATGCATTTTATTTATAGGATTTCTCAATGTGTAGAAGGTGAGTTAGAATAACCATGATCAAGATATCAGTTGAGTTGTGTTTGTTGATATGTCAAATTTAAAGGAATGAGATTCTCTTTCAAAATTGAATGGTCAAAATAGCAAAGCCTATTTGTGATCCGTGTGAGCTCATTCCTTATTTCTCATTGGTCTATTTGATTTTCTCATGTAGTGGTCAATGATTTGTTTTAGGAAGGGAATTAATTCAAAATAATTAAGTAATTAGTCATGTATGATAATTGAATGCATTAGATTTAACTAATTAATAAACTATATAATCAAAGTTTAATTCAATTGCATAGTTGATTGATTTTTAACTTTATTTAATACAAATGGTTGGAATTGAATTATTATTTTCTTTGACTATTTTTACGTTTATACATTTTGCCCCTCTTTCAATCAATGTGTGAAACTTGTTGGTTCAAAAAATGATCTGATGTTTGATTTTGATTTTGATGAGGTTCAATGGTTTGATGTTAAGATGCTAATATGATTGATTTGATGACCCGATGTTTCTCTAATGATGATAACACATTGATAATAACTGCCTGATTTGAATTTTGATCAATTTTGATGCCTCTATTTAGATTTCACAAGTTTAATGTCTAATCTCCTCAATTTTGATGATTTTGCATCTTCATTATGATATGCTTTCTCTAGAAATGAAACAAAATGTTTTGGATGATATGGACTATTTTTGGAAATTTAATGATATTTTGAATTTTCAAAGGTTTTATAGTTTCAATTTGTTTCCCCCTCAAAATTTGAGTTTGAATGATGCCCCAATGTTTTTTAATTGATTAGGTTTATATTTTTCTCACAATAATTAGGTACATTGATTAATGACTGAAACTCCAAATCTCCAAATCTCAAAGGAGAATTGGCTTGGGGGATTGTCTTGCAACAAGTGGACAATGCCAAAGGTGGGGGCTTTTTGGGTGATATCATTCAAAAGAATGGTGTTAATAGGGGAATGATTGAAGGATCAAACTTGCAAGGTCTTTTAAACGCGTTCTTTATGATCAGGTTGAGGAACATCTAGGTCACTTGTTTTTGAATTGTGAATTTACTCTTAAGTGAGATGGATTAAATTTATCTTAGTAAGACTAAAGTGGTAAAGTTCATTACCTAGAACACTTTGTGAGTGGGGATAGAGCTGGCGTATTCCTAAAAAAGCATCAACCTAGACTTGGTCTTTAATTGCTTCTTCATATACATAAGATTCAACTTGAATAAAACTAAATAAAGAAAAATTGATAATCGGGTTCATGTTAGAGCTCCTCTCATAAACATCATTCAAGCTTTGTACCTTTCAAAAGGGACTTGGATTGTAAGTATCACTCAAAGGTGAGCTATATGGAGAGCTTAATTGACTAGAACTTGATGAGATTGTGCTTTAATTATCACTAGAGATAGAACTTTCATTTTAAGTTGTAGGTTAAGAGGGATTGTGATCATCTTCAATACCCATGATGATTGGTACAAATTGTGGATTACCTTTCTCCCATTGCCATACTCCCCCTTCATCAAAAATAAGATCATGACTAATGATCCATTTCTTTGTCTTAGAATTGTAGAATGTGTACCCTTTAGTTGCATCAAAAAAGGCCACAAAAATACAATGTGGGCATTTTGCATCTGAATTCTTTTGTTGTTGGTCTCGAACATCACTAGTGCATTTTACCCTAATTTTTGACTAAGTATTTTAAATGGTTTGGGTGGTTGATTTATAAAGCAAATTTTTTGTTTTGTTTTCATAACATGTCCGTGTTGGTCACAATTGCGACCAATTGTTTTCGTCGCAATTGTGACGCACACCACAACATAAAACAAAAAAGAAAAGGGAAAAAATATATCACATTTCGTTTGGTGTCGAGGGTTTCAGAGTATTCGTGAGAAGTGCCAGTTAATGGTATGTCCGGAGATTTGATATGGTTCCGTCTACATCAATCCAAGGGCACTTCAACTCCTTCACTTCCAGCATTTTGCTCGCATGAGGGCATAGATTTTCAAGGGGGGTTCCCGAAGAGAGGACTCAGCATTGTGTGTGATCATTGTAATAGGTAAAAGTTTAGTATGTCCTATTTAAAGATTTTTTTTTGGATTGAACATTGGGATATGTTAGTAATCTTATTCAGGTCCTATTTAAAGATTATGAGGATGCACAATTTAAATGTTTGGATTGTGAATATGGACACTTGGCTAGGGATTCGTTCACTGAAATGCTTAAAACTGCCTATCTATCTTGAGTTCGACCAAGATGCAAACCCTTTTCCAACCTAGAATTAGGTAGAAACTACCTTCAAAGCATTGCAGGATGTAGTTGCTACTACCTCTTCCCATAGCGAATTCGTCCTACAAATCAAATTCCATTCATTCTTGCTGCAATTTCTTCTTAGTTTCCAAATTCTTGTTCTATGTCTGGCTGCGTGCTTACATGGCGGCACTCTTTTTCAAAACAGGTTCATGGGTTTGAGTGTGTATATATGTTTCTGCTATTATATAGGTCTCAATTTTGTATCTTTGAGTGTTTCTCTAAGTGTTGCACAATAAGATGAAAAATGGGTGTCAAGCATAATAAATAAACAATGCTTTTCTACGTGGAGGAATGAATGGAGTTGTGTGTGATTTGGGTAGGGCTAGCACATTGTATCTGCTTACTTATCCACATTTTGGACGTTATAAATATACATCACTGCATTCTTCCTGAGCATCTTTCTTGTGTTTTATTACCAATTATTTTGGTAGATTGCAAGAGTTTGTTAATTTGGGTGTTGTGTAGTTATAATTCATCTTCGACAAGTTGCTTCATCTTCACCATCATCATGATCATGGCTAACAATGTTTCTGCATCAGCTTCAATGGTATGTGGGTTTCATTTTACTTTGATTCTGATCTCTATTAAGATGAGAAAATGCTTGTTTAGGTGTGGAGAATGTTATTGATGTGTTTTTGGAACTATTTTGGGTAGTTTCTCCATGAAATAAAACTTCTCTTTGAGAAAATGCTTGATCTTACATTTGGGAATTCAGATCTTGTAGAATCGGACATTAAAGTGGTGATGCTAGGTGGTTTACTGTTGAAGTTTTGAGTAGCTTTTGTGTAGTGTTTTAAATTTATGTCAAAGAAGATAAGATATAGAAATCACAGAGCTATGAACTTGTTTAGAGCATTAGAGAGACACTCATTATGGTGAAGAAATGAATAATAAACGAGATTATTATCAACTATAGATAGTGATGATAAATTAAAGTGGAAATATTGTAACTTCAAGCCTCGCTAAGCATACCTATAATGATTTTTTTGTTATCAATTACAAGTCTTGCTAACTTGAATTTATTCAACAAAGTGAGTTTCATCAGTTTTCCTTGTTCATGTTGCTGTTTGTCTCAGCTAGTCTTGGGTTGTAGTATATGCTGTCATGATTTCTGTTATTATGAACCACCTTTTCTTAACTGTCCATTATATATAAGATGCATTCTTCATACAAAGTTAGAAAAATGGAGGTAATAGATTGATGATAGTATATTTAAAAATAACTAATCACAAAAATTTTAGAAAAAACTCACCAAAGTAAAAAATTAAAAGGTAAAAAACTATTATTTCCTAAAAGAACGTTTAACAATATAATTAGGTCATTCAGGGTTAGTAACAATTTAAGTAAATAAATATGAGCGTCTAAGGAATAAAATTGCACCAAATTGGGAATGAGATGGGTACACAGAATGCTGCCTATTTTTCTTACTATTTATCTACACGGCTTCAAATCGAAGCTCAAACACTCTTTTCCCCTTTAGGGTCCT
The DNA here is from genome assembly GCA_028749045.1 of Cupressus sempervirens. Taxonomy (NCBI): domain Eukaryota; kingdom Viridiplantae; phylum Streptophyta; class Pinopsida; order Cupressales; family Cupressaceae; genus Cupressus; species Cupressus sempervirens. Next base: position 17,964,314 of record CM053788.1, read on the forward strand.
TCAAAAATTTGAAGAGAGATTAAGATTTGTTTGAATACCTAGCATGACTAATTAAATTTATGGCAGTTACGTGTCCACAAATTTGACGTAGACAACATATACTTTCTTGGCAAGCATCCATCTATCCAGCTTAACTACACAGGCAAAATTTTCAAAGCAATGCTTGCAACTGCCAATTCTGAAAAATGTGAGAAATATTAACGCCCAATATTGGGAGGATCTAAAGAATTCCCATTTATTTTCCTCATTTCACCCCTTCATCACAAATTACATTTCTTCATATCACTACTCATCCATCTTAATAAGAAGAGGGAGTTTTAGAAAATAGTGAAAGTTTCATAAGAGACCAAGTAAAAACGAGAACAAAATGGAAAATCAGAGCAAAGAGGTGGGTTATTTAAGCCCCACAGAATATAAATGCCTAATGGTGTTGTTTTTCCACAACTTTTCTGATTTGTAGGCCTTTGATGGTACATAGAATGTATCAAATTCACAGAAGGATGAAACCTGGAAGGTGAATGTACGTCTTTAGGGTTGTGATCTTGAACATGGATATCTATGCGGTAACATGGAAGCTTTGAATGTGCCCTCAACAGAGACACTTGTAAGACAATGGATTACCATTCGGTATTGTTTTGAAGATTGGCTTTTCAAATATTGAATCTATTCCCTTAGAACTTATCTTCATATAATATAATAATTCCAAAGATAAAGCACATGTAGCATTTAGGTAGAAAGTTTTAGCCTTTATTGTACTATTATGCTATTAATGTCAACATGTTAAGATATATATAGTCTTTCTTGTAAGTTTCCAGCCTTTCTTGAGTAATGGGAACATTTTTGGAGCTGAAATGTGTAAATTCTGGAATTGATTCTGTGCATTTTAGCATTATGAATTACAGAAACCATATGTCTATAATTTTTGGAGCTTGAAGATGGGGACAAAACATTCTCGCTCCACCCATCAAAAAGGCAGAAAATGGGACATGCCCATAATTCAGGAATGTTTCTATGGAGACCTCTCCATTATGGAATGCCAAAGGATGCCTTGGCATTTTGACCCTCCCTCAACTGCACTGGGGTTGCCCTGGTATCCTAATGGTATTTCCACTGCTCTGGGAATGGGACAGCCAGATGTCTAGAAAAAGAAAAAACCATTGTCACCTAGATTGATGACCTTTAGCAGGGTTCCCCTTCTTATGGACATGGATAAATTTTTCTTGTTTTTGGCTCAAAAAAGTTGCAGTGAATGGAGTGGAAATCTTACAAAGTTAATAAACATGTGCATTGGTGAGTGTCTTGAGCTTGAAGAGCTGTCAATTCTCACTGGACTGGGCTACTTGAAAATTATTAATATTAAGCTACTTGGATTTGCAAGACCATAATCATCTTAATTGAAATCTTAACTTCTACACATAACTTGTCCTTGATTCTTGTTGCCACAGAGATATCTAAGATCTCTAGACATGAACAACCTCTAAATATCATCTCCTCTGCTTACAACAAATCGATCACAAGACAGTATGAAATTTCACACATCAGAATCGTTTAATACTCATCCAAGATAGTCTCATTTAAATGTACAACCTTTTATAAGACAAATCTGTCCTAAAATTCACACCAATCTCTTCCTCCCTCCCAAGCTCCTTGATTCAAATTATCTCTTTGATGATTGTATGTCGAATAAACTAGGCTTGTTGCTCACTCATCCTTTGAGATCTTCGAATTGATGTTACATTTGTATTTTCCAAATCTACCATCATGACCTAAGCAAGCTGGGTTGATACAAATCTTTATGCTCATTCCATCCAAGCAAGTAGGCAAAGTACTTTCTTTGCATGTTTAAGAGATAGATATTTAGAAATCTCCTTAGATAATCATTGTCCTGATATTATCAATGAACAAACTAAACTTAGAAGATGATTAAGAAGTATAATAATCCTTGTTCTATTAAAAAATTAAGCCAACATCAAGTCCACTCTAATTAGATAAAATATTGTACTTCTTAGTATATCACAAAGTCTAGATACAACTCTCGCCAATACTTCACCCTTCACAATATAAGAATAATGATTAAAACTTACTTAAGAGTAATAATAAGATTCTATTGAAGAGTAGTGATCATTTAATAAAAAAATCTCTTCAAAATGTATCTGTACATGTATAGCTGTTTGTGTGGCAAATTACTATAGTTTCGGGATGTGTTTCAACTTTCTTCCCCAAGCTAAGAGAGTTGATCAACAGGGGAAGGGAGCTTATGATGATATGGGGATAGAAAAAAAATCAAAAAATTGAGTTCTAGGTCCATCATTTGCATTTTGTATTGTCTTCTTCTGGTTTATGTACATTTTGTTTGTGTTGGTAATTCAATTAGTTGCATTCAATTAGAGGCTTCATGGGCACATGTTGAGAGATATTTTTAGAAGATCAACCTGAGCTCAAGTTGGAGACCAATTTTTGTTGTGCAATCTATTTTCTTCTATTTTTTGATAGATTTTTGAGTTGTAATGCTTAGATGCACTTTGTAAATGGATAAAAATATGTGCATAGTAGTTATAAACTAGTATAGGAGTAGTTATGCATATAATTTCATACATCTGCACTATAATTTTATTTTTATGCATGGTTAGAACACTAGCTATAGTTTCTTAGTTTAGGAATTGAAGCATTGTTTAAACAAGTATGTACAATGTAAATAATATTGACAATTTTTTTGCAATAAAGCTTTATGCAATTGGTGCTTCACTCATGGTGTGAGAATGCTTATATCTATGTCATTTCATTTTTTTCCACATCTTGTCCAAACCATATAATGCAATCTCATCTATGAAGCGTATTAAAAGCTAAGGATTTGGAGTGACTCGTATACACTTCATTTTTTTTCATTCATTATATGGTTTGAACAATTGTGGAAAAAAATTAGATTTTTATTATGAATTTTTTGATCACCAATCTATGTTAAACTAATCAGCAAAGATTTGGTCCTCTGAGTTGCAGCGATTTTTAGAAAAAAAACTAACTTTTGATCACCATATCTTAAATGAATTTTCACGTTGAGGTGATCCAAGTTTGATCAACTATTCTCGATACAAGTTGGTTTTGAGTTGATGGTGTAAGTGAAGGACAATTTTACCAAGTTCTACTTTATGAATTGGATGTTATTCGCAACGTCAGTTTCCTAATACTCACTATAGTACTTGGTATTCAATTGAGATAGACACGACTCATTAGTTTGTTTGTATTCTCTTTGGATTTTGTTAAAGAAGATAGATGAATGCTATATGAACTAAAATTTTTGTGGTGTCAACAGGCTTGTACATCTCTTGAACCAAATTACCAGCCCCAGTGACATTTTTTGTTGTTCAAAAGTGGCACCATACTAGACTATTTGCAAACAACCATGCAGATAGGCATTCTATAGATAGACGTGGGAACATCTTGCCAAGTCTTCAGTACATAATAAAGCAACTGAATTTCATAAATTGTTTTTTTGATAGTTGATTTGTTTAAATATTGCCCATCAAAAATTACTTAGTTCATCTCATCTTTTTTTTGCATAGGAGCTTGCAATTCTGAAGAATCTGATAGCGAAGAATTTGAAGAAGATATTGTAGCAAAGGTATATTTGGTGTTCTTTTTAAAGTGAAAATGTGCCTGGAAATTTTTTATATTGTCATATTTCACATACAGAAAGGTCAAATTGTAAATAGAGGTGAAGCTATATGGATTTAAGTTTCTTCTTCATTATTTATAATGCTCTCGATTCCTCCTTTGTAGCTGTAAAAATACTTTTTTATTTTCACCTTTCTAGATACACTTTACCAAGTTCTTCAAGATTCCAAAATATCTTGGGCTGACCCCACTCCAGCATTTCCTAACTCCTACTTGGTTCACAGACCTAACTCCTTTCTATATGTGTCTTCCTCTTACTACTCCATCTACAGGTTGCAAACAAATCATCCTTCTTCCACCAACGAGTCATTCCATTCAAGAAAGACCATGTCTGACGATATCAACGCACAAAAAAATAGAGAGACAATTGCTAGAATGCGGTCTAACTTAAAAAGAAAAGGTGATGGAAAATTTTATTGTCCTTGCAAAATGTGTAAGGGCTTAAAGACTCAAAGATATCTAATCACAACAACTGAGCAAAATTATAGGCAACATGGTCACATTGAAGGGGGAAATGAATATCACCCATTGGTATGCATTTTAATAGTTTATAAATTACATAAGACATGATTTGATGATGACATGATGGTCATGGTTAATATAAGGTCATCATTTTCATATAGGTCACAATTCGGAGAATGCGGATTTCCAAACGACGGAACATGGAGGTGTGAATATTGAAGTAGAAGGGAATGATACCATGGAAGAAGACCAAGATGATGAAGATCACGATGATCAAAATGATCACAATGATCAAGATGATCATGATGATGATGATGTTGACGCAAAGCTTGATGTACCTTTACTTGAGAAGGCACACCAGTCCCTATATGAAGGCTCCAAAACAACTCTTCTTGTTGTTGTATTGTTTTTGGTGAACTTGAAGGTTATGAATGGTTTATCCAACGTAGCAATGACACGTATGTTAAGGTATGCCATCTCCTTTCATTATTTTACTCATAGTTCCCTTACAATTAACATTGGGTTCGTGTAGCAATTAATATTCTTTAAATTAACAAATTATATTTTTGGTCGTAGGTTGATAGGTGAGTGTTTGTTACCACCATCAAACATTCTACCTCGCTTGAACTGAGAATTATGTGCCATCATGAAAGATATTGGAATTGAGTATCAAACAATACATGCATGTCCGAACGATCATATTATATATCATAAACAACATGAATTTGCAACACAATGCCCTACTTGGTATATCAGTAGATATCAATCAGATTGATTAACAAAAAAGGTGCCTCACAAGGTTATTTGGCATATTCCCATTATTCCACATTTGCAATGATTATTCAGGTGCAATAGCTTGGCACAATTTATGGATTACCATGCACGCAATAGAAGTCAAGATGACATTATGCGAATGCCTGCAGATGGTTCAACATTTAAGGAAATAGAGGGAAAATGGCCACACTTTAAAGAAGAACCTCGTAATCTCAAGCTTTCATTGGCAACAGACGGTGTCAATCCTTTTGGAGAGATGAGATCTACTTACTCAGTGTGGCCTGTTTTTGTGATCAACAATAACATACCTCCTTGGTTGTCCATAAAGAGAGAGCACATAATGTTAACACTAATTGTTCCAGGTATTTTTTGATTTAGTGGCCATCTAAATTAATTTATTATTATTAATCCATCAAATGGTCATAATAAGTATGTAATGTTTTTGTTGATTCAACTAGGTAAGTACCAAGTTAAAGATATCAACGTATATATGGAACCCCTTATCGACGGGTTGGTGGTGTTATGGAATGGGGTTACTATGTATGACATCTGTAGACCAATAGGACAAAGACAATTTCAATTTCATGCAATGCTTGTATGGACAATACACGATGCCCTTGGGCTAACACATTTTTGTGGTATGTTCTCTTCTTAACACCTCTTTTTTGATATGTCAAAGTTAACACATTTAATCCAATTATACACGATCTTGTAGGTCTTCAAATAAAGGAAAACTTTACATGTCCAGCTTGTGGTCCAAAGATGAAATCTCTTCATTCAAAAAGTTTAAGAAAGCAGGTGTTCGATGAGAATAGACACTTCCTGCACATAAATCATAAGTACCAAATTATCGAAAAACATCTTTTCAATGATCTAGAAGAGACTACGTCAAAGCCACAAAGAATAACACCTCACCTATGGAAGTTGGCATACAATGCAATAAATCGTCGAGGTAATGTCATTTCCATTTGATGGTTTTTGTTTCAAATTTATATTTCGATATTGTGTTTTTTTTACTGATGATGTGATTGATGCTTGTGAAGGTTGTCAAGGCATCAATGACCAAATTCCAAAATGACTAAAAAATTATCCTATGCAATTTACTAGGTTTCTGTACTACGAGCAACTCCCAATTGTGCATTTGTTTGATCTTTATGCATATTGGAAAGAATGTAACATAGACATTATTGAAAATCTTGGATGGAAGGCGTGACAAAGATCAAATTGTCAAAACTTGTAGTGACATTGAAGAATCCAACCATGCAATGAAAAATGACATTCTATCAAATAAAAATGGAGACCATATTGATACAAGTGCCCTTAGTTGGTTATTATCAGAGTAGCAAAGAAATGCTATAAAAGAAGTCATAAAAAAATATGATTTCCCATAGGATTTTCTACGAACATAAACAATCTCATATCAAATAAAAGTGAATTTGGGCCAGGGTTGAAAACACACGATTGGCATACATTTATTAAGGTAATTCATGTTATTTTGTATTCACTATATATTTATATAGTACATGTAGTTTCAATTGCATTCTTTTATAAAATATTGACAAGATCATTTTACAAATATTATAGTACGTTCTACCTCTATCTCTCCCACACCACTTCGCCAACAATGTCAAATAGGTTATATATGATCTTGGAAAATACATGAGGTGGTTGTCATCTAAAGAAATCAATAAAGAAGATATAAAATATTGGAAGAGAAAAATTCCTCTTCTGATGTGTGAAATGCAAAAGTGTCTACCTCCAAGTTTTTCAATGCACAAGAACACTACCTCATATATCAAGTTGAGGAGATTGAATTGTGTGGACCTGTACCAACCAGGTCAATGTGGATGGTTGAGAGGCACTTGAAATTTTTGAAAGGCTTGGTTCGAGAGAGAGTACATCCCAAGGGTTCTATGGTGGAGGGATATATAGTATATCAGACCATGGTGTACATTAGTGAATATCTTCCTAAGTTTGCAGGAAATATCCATGTAGATCGTATTTGGGATCCCAACTCAATTAACAAATTTGAAGGGGAGTACTTGATGGAAAAAGGTAGATTGAGGAAAGTGAGAGGTAAATCTAAGATGTTATTGTAGTTAATTAATTCTTATAAATCTTCAATATAAGTTATTTTTAATTGGTGTATTTTTTTGAAACAGGTGGTCAAGAGTGGGATACAATACATTTGTATATTGCGAACAATCTTGATTGGATGACAGAATGGATTGAACGATGTCAACAAAATGGTTTCTCATTAACATGGGAAGGTGTTGCTTCATTGGTTATAGAAGCTCATCATAATGGAGATTCCAATGTTATGCCAATGGTAGTTGATCTAGTAAAGGGTTTCAGAGGTGGAGAGATACGTAAAAATTTATTAATGATCATAACTCAACATATGCTTCGTATCAACTCATGATGCAAATAATTTACACACACTTCAAAAATTGCAGGTCAAGCACCACAAAGCTATGTACTATCATGGCCACAAATTTTGCATAAAAAGGTTGGATGACACAAAGAAAACTTGTGATTCTGGGATAAGTGCAATTTTTGAGGTCACCAATATATCATTTAGAAACCACATACATCCTCAAGAATCTCAAAATCAATACTATGGCATCTTGGATGATATAATTGAGTGTGAATTTAACACCTTCAAAGTAGTTCTATTCATCGTCAAATGGTACAGGTTATGACTAAATCAAAATGATCTTAGATAGAACGGTTATTCAACATAATAATGGATTTACAATGATCAATACAAGGTCATTTTAGCCAGTTGGAGATGAGCCCTATGTTCTTCCAAGCCAATGCGAGCAAGTGTTTTACTTAGAGGTCCCACATAAACAGGGTTGGTCATTTGTTGTTAGACATGATCCAAGAGGAAGGTCGATAAAGTATAATGTTATGGAAGAAGAAGATATTGAAGATGATGAAGAAGCAGATGATGAAGATCAAGATGATGGTGATGACGATGATGGTGATGATGGTGATGATGATGATGGTGATGGTGGTGGTGATGATGATGATGATGATGGTGATGATGATGATGGCGATGGTGATGATGGCGATGATGATGATGGTGATGATGATGATGGCGATGGTGATGATGGCGATGATGATGGTGATGATGGTGATGATGATGTCGATGATGATGGCGATGATGATGGTGATGATGGCGATGATGATGATGATGATGATAATCAATGACTACAAACGTCATCACCCCTTCTGTTGACGATCTTGCATTCCATATATAAGGGAAATTTTTTCATGTTTGCGATGTTGCCTATTGTTCATGTTGCCTTCTAAGTTATTTGTAGCAAACGTGTATCATGTAATTTTTAGCTAACTTAAGGTAAATGATTAACATATTCAAGAAATTTGATTACATATTTATTGTGTTCATTTCTAATGATTACAACATATGTTATTTATAATTACCAATGTTTATATTGTGTCTAATTGTCACCCTTTTTGCAAATAGTCAATTAACTATAGGTACATCATCACCCCTTCTATTGATGATCTTGCATTCCATATATAAGAAAAATTTGTTCATGTTTGCGATGTTGCCTATTGTTCATGTTGTCTTCTAAGTTATTTGTAGAAAATGTGTATCATGTAATTTTTAGCTAACTTAAGGTAAATGATTAACATATTCAAGAAATTTGATTACATGTTTATTGTGTTCATTTCTAATGATTACAACATATGTTATTTATAATTACCAATGTTTATATTGTGTCTGATTGTCACCCTTTTTGCAAACAATCAATTGACTACAGGTACATCATCACCCCTTTTGTTGATGATCTTGCTATCCATATATAAGGTAAATTTGTTCATGTTTACGCGTATCATGTAATTTTTAGCTAACTTAAGATAAATGATTAACATATGCAGGAAATTTGACCCGTTTGGCATGGATTGTGCACAGTGACATGGATCGGCAGGTATAAGTCAATAAATAAACATAATTTTCTTATATTTTTCTTGTTTATCATTGAGCACATATGTTATAAATAGACATATTATATAATCATATAATGTATATATAGACAAAGAAGGTCCATATAGAAATATAATTGTATAATCACTTTCAAATTACTGCATTTTATATTTGTCACTTTCACTTTCCATTTGATGGATTGCAGGACCCGCCAAATAGGTACTTGTCAGATCTATCTACATCGAATGAGGGAAATGAGGAAATGGTAGATGAAATCTCTACATGTAGTAATGCTAAAATAAGGAGATCAACTAGAGGTCAAAAGAATAGGAAAAAAATTGATAAACGCATGCAATTTTTCCTTGCTAATGGGGGGTCATGTTCTTATGATGATGAGACCAAAGGTGACATCAAGGTGCCCTTTTGGTAAACACACATTGAGAAAGAGTGGGTACCCAATGAGCTACCTCCAATTAACACAAATTTTTGTGTTAATGAGAGGATATATCGCATTGCTCCATCCTCATTACATGGTTTGTGCCTATTTTCCATGGATGGGATAAAGGTATGTTACAACAAAGTTGTCGAATTGCTCAAGTATGTCGGTCCATGTTACAATTACAATGATTGGATGTGGATTGTTTGATATAAAAAAAAGTATGCGTAGGTATGGGGTATTAGCTAATTATATACAACGGAAAGAAAATGATCAAAGTAAAAGATTTGCTATGTACATTGATGGGAGACCAAAAGCAATAGGTAATATTGCAGGTTTTATAAATAGTACGCGACCTTCTTCAACTAGTAAGCAACCCAATTGCATATTTGAGGCACGTGAGGGGAATGAAGTTTTTGCTTGTGCAATAAAATCAATAAGTGCAGGGGAAGAATTGCTAATCGATTACCATTTAAATCACATAGATACAAACAAAGTTACTATCATGAGGGTTGTAAGTACTATTTACCATTTTGTTAATAAGTTTTTTTTTGTTGTCTATTGCTTTTAGTTAGCTGAATTTTTTATGTTTAATCTTTGTGACAGGACGATATGGATCCGACAGATGATAGAGGTCACCAGGATGCTACTCCCACCCCTTCTTCAGCAAGGGTAAACCTTTTTGAAATTGTACAAATTAGATAGTTGAAAAATGTTATATTATTACGTTATTTTATTCACGGTTTTTGAGTTTTTATGATAGTTTTACTGATATTCCTCTCACAATTTGATGTTCAGGATAAGGGTAACGCACCAGCAGTAAGTACCCAGCCACTAGCTATGCCTTTTGATGAGGATATTGCTAAAACTCCTAATTTCACAATAATGTTGAAGAAAAAAATTCTAAAAATTAATTTAGAAGTAATGAAAATTTTGGATGAGGCAAATATGAAATCCGAGGAGATGATGAAGAGGCCATCAGATTTAAGAGCGCAAGCTCATCGTTATGAAGTAAGCTCCAATGAATCTTTAGTTATAACAAAAGTTCAATAAAGATTTATATTTTATAATCTTTTATGTTGTGAAGTAAAATATGTAATATGTGCAAAAATACTTTATTGATGCAATTTTTTAAAAGAGTTATAAGAAACTTTAACTACTAAATTCTTGTTATACAGGATTTTTTGGCAACTAATCCACAACTTGGTCAAGGACAATGCGGTGAGGCCGGTAGTAGCAGAGCTCCGACTGCCATTGGTAAAATAATCTTTTAGTTGACAAGTTAGAAGGAATTTTTTATTTCAAACATTCAAAACTTCTTAACTCTTACTTTTATTATTTTAGAATTTCTTTGCTAACAATGTATTGTTCAAGTCATTCAGTGTAGGAGACTCCTACGAGGTTGACGGACGCTCGTATGAGATTGTCGACTGCAATGTCAGCAACAAGGGGATGTCTAGCTGGTAAATCGTTGTTTTGCTATATTTGGTTTGATAATATGTACTTTAGTCTTGGTTGCATCACATAGTGTTTTTTTTTTTTGTGGTAGGAGATGCACCATCTAGTACGCTACCAAATGCAGATCATAATGCATGTATTGGTGATAATTCACCGTCATTTCCTGGAGCTACCCGTATTTCTAGCACGAGAGCTATGCAGACATCGTTGTTGATTGATGATGATGAATCAATGCCTTTGAAATTTCCTAAGATTCCAAGTACTTTAAATAATTATTTTTTATATTGTAATAAGGATTTTCTTGCAAGACGTAAACATGATAGGAAGTGGTGAATGCAAGGGCTTTTGATGTGGAGTGATGCCTCATGATCTTCTTTAGTATGTCGTATTATGCAAGTTGTTTAATTATACTGGAATTCCTTTTTATTAGGGATTTGGTAGGATCATCTGAATTATCAATGACCTTTTGTCTATACTAGTAATTCTCTAGTTTAGTAATTCGGTACATTGCAATTTCATGCTTTCAGTAGAAGATACTAACCAATTTTTCTACAGAGAACCAAAAGTGGGAGTCTTCTTTCATATTCAATGTTCATTTTTCAATGATTTCCCACATCATTGCTATTGCCTGTTAGAGTTTTAGAGTGCTCACTTTCAACTTCACTGTCTATTTTAGCAATATTTGTTTTCCATAATATCCCAATGATCGGTGACAACATCAATTAAGAATGACAAAAAATGAAGGACATGGCAAGTTATATGTATTATGAACTTTTTTTTTTTCAAGGTATACTGATTAATATAGTCATAGAACATTTTTTAGTTTCAGAACATCAACAACAAAACCTTGGTAGAGTTTGACTGGTTTTAGACATTTTAAATTTTTTTCCAAACTTCTTTTTGGTCAATTTTGGTCAAGTTGATCCTCCAACCCTGAAATAGATCACTAAAAAGATGAAACGTGTCTCATTTTATGTATTTTTTATTCACTATGAAAAGTATTCTTCGCATGATTCATTTAATGGTTCTTACTATTAATTATCCCATGACATTTTTTGCAGGAAACGATACATTTTATAGGAGGCTTTATGACCTCACGCTGCGAAGATTTGGGCCCACCATATGTAAAAGGTGGAACATCATAACTGAACTAATTTTATCCCACTATTTTTTTTCATATCATTAATTGGTGCAAATTTTTTCCTTTCATTCGAGTATTTTCTTATACTAGCTATATCTAACAATTTTGTGTTTTTTTTTTTTAAAGGTGGAACTACCAACATAAAAAAATTAAAAGATGAGCTCATCAAAGATATAGAGCATGAGTTTGGTAGTAATATTTTTTATCATAAGAATTTTTTACAAAAATTTTCCAAACATCTTAAGGTTGTGAGGGACACATATAGAAAGAGTCTCATCCTAAACTCGAAGTAAGAGCGTCCTCCCTTTGTTTCAGTGAGGGACTGGAATGAGTTCATTTTGGATGCAAAGGAGAAAGGGGAACGTCCAAAAGAAAGTACACCAGAAAATCTGAAAAGGTATGCAATAGTATTAACTACTAGTACATTAATGAGCAAATTTAGGGCTCAACTTCAGTATCAACAATTTCAACTAGCTCAATTTAATCTATTTATTGATGAAAGGTATGTAATTCATATGCTGACACAATTGCATTCACCCTATTATGAATGCTCTCTAAAATTTGGGCATCTACTAAATTGTGGTGGTTGATTGCACATAGAATGCCCATATACAACTATATATATCTCAATCTGGGCATAAATCCTACATAAGATATAAAAAGTGTGCTTATAACTTCACATATAGCTATATTATGTCTTGAAAATATACTAATGCTCAACTACATGTACCATAGTTGTATGTGTTAGCAGTATAGGTGATAAATGATATTCAGTCAGTGTAATGACAAGTACAATTTTTTTGAAAAGCTTTGCAAGAATTTTACTAATGGTCACTCTCCTAAAAGTAATAAGCATCACATTCAATGACAGAAACACAAGTTAATGAAAACTGAGCACTCTCCTGACAGTATGGTGTAGTTAAGTTATAGGATGCTAAACTGGTATTGTACCTATAGGTGTTTAAGATGTATTTTGTCCGGCTACACTGGTACCTGATATCTACTAAGATGCATACTGTCTGATTGATGGTCTGCCAATCATATAGCTATGTGCAACAAAGATAAATAATGGGTGAGATTTAATATCAAATTCATGAAGTTTCCACAGTCCTTATGATTTCAAGATTTGTTTCCATTTTGTATTAGACCATCTAGATTTTTTGTTTCCTATGTTTTGGATCAAATTATATGATTCATCATCAAGGCAGATGGCAAGAGAAGAACTAACATTGTTTGTAATCCATATGGTGACAAAAACGCTATTAGAAAATAATTGAATATGATTTTGGCATGAATGTTTTGGTTCACTTTTTGTGATCTATCAGATTCATTATCAAGACGAGAAATGATATGTAGATGGTAGTTGTTAATTTTCTATTTATATGTTTGTTTTGTTTTGTTTATGTTCTCACAAACCATATTGTAAAAACCCTTTGATGAATATTCATTAATTCAATCAAAATATGTTTTACTCCCCAACCTCTTAGCCCAATTATTTCCTGGACAAATGTACCGCATACAAACATCTACATGGCGCACTAGCATCTCGCAAAAAATTTGCAACTGGGTTGAATGTTGAAACATTCCACTTTCAAGTGTTTTGGCAGTGTAACACCTCTGTCAACCCTCCTAGGCATCACAGATGAATCTAGACCTGCTATAGTGATGGTAAAACCTCTATTTTTCTGTTATTCAATCGTTGATTGAGATTCTCTGAAGCTCCTTCACAACTACTCTAGCATTTATTTGCATTGTTGCTCCTCTCCCACATGTAGCAGCATATCAGAATTCTTATTGCCACATTGAGATTATTGTTGAAGTTTTGAGATCGCCCTTTCTTTCTTGCAGCATTTATGTGAAGGCAACTTTGTCCTTGGACACTTGGTCTTCCTCTTCTAAAGGATTATTAATTTGCACATTTGAAGCTTTCTTAGGTGATAATACCTTGCCTTTTATTTGGTATCTCGATCTATCTTCATTGTCCATGGAGGTGAGAACACCAAAGTGGTGATTTGACTATGGCAAGATCCTATTCAATCATCACAATACAAACAGAAACCTCCAATACTTCCTAAATTAAACCAAAATCTTATAATTAATTGAAATCCAATTATTGTGTTTCTGAGTGTATTGTAGGATTTGAGCTCTCAAAAGATACTTATCCTTTGTACTGGTTCACTTCCGACAATCTACAAGTCATGCAATTGCAACAGATGGGTTCAGTTATTTTTATTTTTTTATTATAGATTGTTCCAAAAATTATCCCCTATACGTCATGAACTCCATGGATAAATAACATGATTACACATGTCAATTAAAGGCATGATGCTATAATTTCTTCCCTTTTTTCATATTTTTGGTGGAACATGCTACTTTATGCTAAAACCTTCATACCAATATATAATAATCCACTAATTAGTACTGATCTTTATATCTATATCATCTAACATATTTCAAACTTTTCATAGGTTGCAGGACACATCAAAGGCAACAAAGGCGAGGCTGGAAAAGGTTGGGCAGCACAAACTTGGCTCTGGGGGATATTCGAAAATCAAAGCATGTGTTGTAAGTAGCAATAAATGAATTGCAAAGAAAAATTATTTATAAAATGCAAATATTTTTTTTAATTAATAAAAAAATGCAGGGCGCTGATTTTAATCTAGAGGCCACGGAAGAACACAAAAGAATTGCCTTCAAGCAAGGCTATGCAGCGGTGGCTGAACACCTACGGCAAGCTTCCATTGCCCCAACCGAGCAGTCTCCTGCATCATGTGCACAGGTAAATATGCCAAAAAATATATTAGAAATTGAATACTTGAGCAACAATTTATTTGATAATAATGTGCATGACATTGCAATGCAGCCTGTTAATCGTGACACAGATCATACGCAGCATCATGAAGCCCCTGATGTGCATCGTACTATCGATGGAGGTGCTCATTTGTTATTTAAAACTAATTATGTAATTATTAATACAATTTAACATCTTTAGTTGAACTTGGTGTAACCTTTTTGTGTTGAGGATATAGAATCATGTCATGTTGAACGAGTGCCGAAGGATGTTCAGACTAATTAGCAGGTAGATCATGTCACACATTCAGGTAAAGAAAATCTATGTTTTGTTCTTTTAAATTAATTTTTTGATTTATAGTTCTTTTACTTAAATAAAAACTCATAATTCACTAATATAAAATGGTGTGAATTTAACTCATGAAGTACTTGTTATTGCAGTGAACCCTCCTTTGGTGTAGCGGCCTCATAATGTTCCTAAATGGATGAGGAGACATGTGTTAGAACCAGTAGAGGAGGGGGATGACGAGGACATTGATATTCCTCTTAGAAATTTTATGAAAAAAAAAACAAGAAAGCAAAAAAGATATGATTATTCATGAATGACTTACTCTTGAATATTGTTAATGAATATTATTCATTAATGTTGGGTGTTAATGAATATTGTGTTAATGAATTATTCATGAATGTTGTGTGTTTATGAATTTTATGTGTTAATGAATTTTATCATGTGATTATAATGATTGAATGTTATATTTCAAAAATGGATGAATTGAATGTTATTAAATGTTAATGGGGAATTTAGAGTGATGTTGGGGGGGGAGGGGCCAAATGAGCTTCCACCTTCACGTGGTTGGCCCTATTAAGTAGAGAATATTTAACTATTATCGAAACCAAGTGAAGCTCAAACTTTAAAGATAAGCTTATAGTTAATAGTGAAAACCAATTAGCAAGTTGAAATGAAGTTCTTTGTTACAGGTACCTTTTTAGTTTTTAAAGCACAATGTCATGTTTTAATAGTGTATAGTTTTTTTTCTTAAGTTAAAGTATTCTTTTACTATAACAAAATAATTTATGACCATTTTAGTAACTATTCTAACATCGCTTTATGACAAATCTTGTTTTGGCAAGATGGCGATAAGTGGTGTTGTCTATTCCTTGGGAGATTGGATTGCACAGGTCTATTTCTCAACATCATTTGCATGTGGTAGAAATGCATACTTACAACCATTTCATTCTACATTGATGATAATATTGCTTGTTTTAATTTAGATTTTTGTCTATAGTCATTATAAACGTTGCAACCTTAGTTAGCTTTTATAGGCTATGAAGAACATAGTTGAATACTACAATAATTTTGTGGTTAGGCAACGATAGCGATTCTTCTAAGCCAAAAGATGAGACAACTATGTTTCATCCTAAGATGGCAGCGGAGTTATTCATGTATGATTCCTTTCTTTAATGGTGATTTGGATGTTTGACTAGTTCTAAATATGTTGATATAGTGCCTATTCAACCTTGTCTGTGTATACTGATTTTTTGTAGTGTAAGGTATATAATCAACATCTTTTTGCAGCTCAAATGTTCAGACAGGTTGGGAAATACTCTATCCACATGCATATTCCATAGCAAACTACCTTTGCTTGTCTTTGGTAACCTTGGTTTCTTGGGCTTTTTGCTCTGGTCACGATCCTTCAAACTGTTTGGTTATAAAAATATCTTGTGCCAAGATAAGTATTGCAAATCTGAAGGTAGTTTGACAATAGTTCATAGCCATTGTTTTTTAATAGGATCAGTTGATTTTGATTTTAACTAAATAAATAACCATCTCTAACAGTTTTGGTCTAAAGCACGCTAATGATTGTTTCTTTTCTGTCCTATATTTTTAGTTTAGAAATGCTTATTGGTCTTGATGGTGAGCTTCCTGATAAGCTGCGTAACTTGGAACCACGTCTGATAGAGCATGTTAGCAATGAGATAATGGACCAGGATCCCAATGTTCGGTGGGATGATATTGGTAAATTTAATATGGTTGAATGAATTGATGATAATAGTATTCATGTTTATTTCTATGTACCCATTAACATTAATATTTATTTTTCCAAAATTATATTGAAGCTGGGCTAGAGCATGCCAAAAAGTGTGTGACGAAAATGGTCATATGGCCTCTATTGTGACCTGACATCTTTCAAGGCTATCGCTCTCCAGGCAAAGGGCTCCTCTTATTTGACCCTCATGTAAGTCAGTCTGATTTATTCTCTGTTCTTTATATGTTGGAAATTCATTTTTGTTTACAATAAAGTATATTTAATTTTCTCTTAGGGCACTAGGAAAACGATGATTGGATAAGCTATGGCAAGAGAAGCCAAAGCTACTTTATTTTATATTTCTGCCAGTTCATTGACGAGTAAGTGGCTAAGTTCCTAATAAAATCATGCTTTCAAGTTCTTTTATTGTTTTGATTCTTGAATGCAGAAAGCCTTGTATAATTGTTTTTCCAAGGAAGCACTTGTGCTTAACGGAAGTCTTACATAATAAAGATAACATCAAAAAATATAACAAATGGTTTTTGTTTGTGAGAAATTAGACACATATAAGGATTGCATGTGTAGGTGCAATTTCTAAAGCATATACCATGGCAAGAGTTAATGACCAACAAATTTCAATAATAATAAAAACATTTTCCTATGATTGATTGCTGGAATTAAATATTGATTTAAGGGAAGAGTGCAAATTGAAAGAGGGTATTGGGCATCTGTTATCACTTACTTTTCTGTTTTGGGTGACAATACAATATTGTTAGATTAGGGTATTGGGCATCTGTTATCATCATATTAGAACATGGCAAATGGTGTGAAATTGCACTTTCCTTAGTCATGGTTGCATACCTACTACACTCTTTCGTTTGAAAAATGAATAGAAATACCATATCTAGTAACTTCTCTATTTTGTATTCATTTATTGGTAATGATTCAATGTCATGACATTTGATGGTAGCTTCTAGAGTTTCATTTAGTTGTAAGTGTGTCTTATCTTTTCAAGTTCGTATACTCCATTTGGTAGTTTGGTATTAATTGATGATGTCTGGGATCTTCTACCTTCATTGTAGTCTTCATCATCATCCAACTTGTTGTTTGGTATTTTCCATGTTATCCTCTATTTCCATGGTCTTCAGCATGGTTGTGTATTTTATCTATCTAGTTCAAAGACTCTATGCACCTAAGGTGGAAGCCATTTAGAACTAATAGTTGGAGAGATCGTGTTTCCCCCCATAAAACTAGAAAATGTCATGAGTTTAAGGTCAAGAAGGAAGAATTCATAACATTTTGAGTAGCAAAATATGCTTAAAGATACATATTTAGTTGATTCTTTGGTGAAGTTTCTTATTTCAATTCAATTGATTTTGGTTGTCAACCAAATTCCTAACTCCAATGTATATTGTATTCTAGTGTTATATTTTCATAGGGATCTAAGTAAAATAACAGTTGACTATTATTTATATTTGAGAATTTGTGTTGTGCTTTACTATGATTTTACTTAAAACTTATATCATTCAGATATATAATGGTTTCACAATTTATTATTGTTTTATATTTGCTTGTTGTATCTGTTGGCACATTATATCAACATTACTTATTGTTATAATTATTGTAATATCCAACAATAACTTCATGAAAGAAGGATTTAGCATACTAATTTTTCTTGTTAGCTAGCATTTGTTAGAGAAAATAAACATATGGTCATATACATGGATATACTATTTTCATAACTTACGCAAGAACCTACAACACAAGGATAAAATTGCGAGCCTCTTATGATTTTGGGTTCAAATCTACTAGAATTTAATAAATAATAATAATAATAGTAATTAATAAAAACATATAATAATAATTAATCTTAGCTTTGACCTCTTATCAATCAAAAAATAAACATCAGAATTTACTAATATCTTGTACTTACTATTTACATCTTTTACTACCATAACTAGATCAACCATTTTTAGTTATCAGACTCTTTTATCTAGTTAACTCCTGAGTAATCTATCTTGCAAATGATTCTAAAAACCAAAACATGCATTTCTCAACTTTAGTTACCAAATTTGTGCTCTCATTTCTCTACAAATATATATCAAGATATCTAGAAAGTTAATGATGTTCACATTGATAGTGAGGGATTATGCTTCTATGCTCTTCATTAATCTACAAGCTTTCTTATAATACAAGAAACCATTTTTTTTTTCTAGTTTTATTAATGCATGTTCTTCATCATTGGGTCAGGTAATCTATCCACATATTTCCCCTATGTGGTACTGTGATTACCACATGTAATTTTTATTTGCTAGAAATTGTCCTGAAAAATATTGTCGTGAAAAATGGATCAAGAAGATTTCATGTCTTTCTCATGGCAACTTTGGTTATTAATAATAGTGTAAAATTGGCCTCATTCTTTTAACAATTATTTTTGTGTTATCCGTAGAAATTTATTTATCATTTAAGTTTCTTGTTCTTGCAAGATGTACTACGAGATGCAGTGTTACTGGTGTTTGCAAATAAGTAGGATATTCCCAATGCAATGAATGCTATAGAGATCATGATAAACTTGGGCTGCATTCTCTTAGGCAGTGACACTTGTGAGTATTAAATTCTTTATAATTTTTAGTATTAAAAATTATAGATACTAATCATCTATTATGTTGCACTATTTCTACTTTGCATATAGTTTATCATCACTCTAATAAACGAGAAAAAAATTAGAATGTAAGTGTTGCTTGTGAAATAGCTTGTATCATGTCCTTTAAGGTATATACAAAGCATTTGTGATAGTTTGTTAGAAATAAATCCTTTTATTTTAGTTCTTATGACTTTTGTTTTATTTTGCAGGTTTGAAAGATTATAGTGGAATAGGGTTCAAGAATTTTGTATTACAAAAATGTCTTATTTCTTTATTGATATAGATAGATTGAGGAGGTAAAAATTTTGTTTTGATGCATACTCATATGTAGGATGCAAACTTATTTTGATGTGACATTATGTGTGTTAACCTATGCAAAATTTCATAACAAAACTATCATTGATTGCTATGATGAAGACATGGATGCATTTTATGCACTTGAGAAACAACACAAATATCCTCGACATACTTTTGAGAGTATCTTTACTCCCTTGGAAGATTCTTATGGTTCTATTTTGCAAGCACTCCTTGATAATGAGCTCATCACATTGCCTAAGTCTAACTCATACAGAAACCTATTCTTGGAAACCTATTGTGTCTGTAATCAATCTAATCAACATATCACTTCATATTTCATAGAGATGAACATAAAGTCCAAGACCTCATTGATGAAAAGGTAGTTGGAATTGCAAACTCTATATACTCATGTCATGAGAATACTTCTTTTGAGCAAGATCTTATTGATGAACCTATGTCTACTGATGGTTTCCTTTGACACCTCCACTTCGTCCAACATGCATGAAACCCATCAAACTTCAAATCTTTCTAAAACACCTCCTTTAAATAAATAACCTAATGCTTTCCACAATGGCTATGTGTACTCTCAAGGGCTACCTCTAAAAGAAACTCAAGCTAATCTGCATTTGGTTGCAAACCTTTTCAATGCTACTAAGACTAAAGATCCTAAACCTTCATGTGACGTTATTCCTACTATGCCTACTTCAACTAACCCTTCATTACCTCTTCAAGATAATGCCATGCAAACTTCACATTCTCCCTTGTCCTTAGAAGTGGCTATACATCAAGAGGACTCTAAAAAAGATAAACATATACATGTCAAGAAAGATCAATATCAAGCACCCTTTCATCTCCTTCAAGATGTCGCCCCTCCATATCCTATGTCTTATCCATCTCCCAAACATGACGAGGATACCACTTCCACTATCTCCATTGAGATTATTGAAAATTGTGAGAAAGTCAATGTCTATGCTATCCAAAGAAAATTGTCAAGATCAAAGTATCTCCTCTTGTTGATCTACTTCTCAACTTCAAAAACATTCTGAAGCTTCAAATGCTCTATAAAAGGTTTTTCTCTTATCAAATATACTCATGAGTCTATTGATGGCCTCGGTCATGTTTCCTACTCTAAAGATGTTGATATCCCTACCACTTATCCTTTTACATCTTCCAAATCTACCCTTGGCCCTTACCCATCAAAGCTAAAGCCTTCAAACCTTAATTCCATATAGGGGCCTTACATTCCTCCATCTCCTAATTTCACTCCTAGATCATCACCTACTTCTCCTATTATACCTCAAGATCAACTAAGACACTCATTCTTGAAAAATTTTCATTCACCCATCCATCTAAATTTTCCATATCAGTCTTATCCATCCACAAGTCACGTCTTTTGGAAGAAATTTGGAAGTACAACATAAAAATAAACACAAGAATCCATTGAAAATTGAAGATCACTATGTCCTATCTAATCAATATGTGATTACAAATAAAGAAAAAATATTCAAGAGACCACAAAGGTCCACTAATCAAAGAGTCAAATCAAATCAAATATGGGTTCCTAAATCGACTATTGAGGAAATGTGTTCCAAAGCATCCAAAGGAAAAGAAAAATCAAAAGCTATATGGATTCCTAGGTCCCTTTTGAAAGAATTTAATATTGAAAAAAAACTAAAGTTGACATTCAAACTTCCAAGGGTTTCCACTCCATCTTCTTCCAAAATTACTTTACTGCATCATATATCAAGACTTGAAGCTATTTCACCAATTACTCCCCCATCATTCCATCACCCTTAAAGGTATGTGTCAATGTTGATCTCTCCTACTTTCTCACCTACCCTTATAAAATCCTTTCAAGCCTACACTTACCTTCTATCCATACTCCTTCTAGCCTTCCAAGATATGAACTCTTATCCTCAATACACTTTTCTACTATCATCTCCCTTCCATCACCCTGTCAACATCTTTGAGCATCTCATTCTACAGTCTTGTCTTATTATGACTTATCCTTCCATTAAAAGAAATGTCCATTTTATCTAAAAATCTTTTAAAAAATTAAAAAGAAAGATAGAAAAAAATGTGCCTTGGTGAAAACCTGGTAACAGGTGTCTTGGTAGAAAAAGTAAAGAGCTATAAATTTGTCTTATGGTAAAAACCACTTCTTGTGGCACCTTGGATGAGTACCATGATGAAAACTTTGAAAATAGTAATCATGCGTAATTCTTTCATCATCCATCCATTCCATCATTCCTCTTTGATCTTGACAATGTTGAGCTATCCTTGAGCATTAGCTATCTTATCCATTAGCTACCTTATCATGACCTTTCTTATCCCAAAACATTTCACTTCTAGCCTCCATACAAGCTTTGTCCTTGCTATTATATCCTATCACTATCCTATTTGACCTCATAGTTGACCCCTTGGTCTTGATCAAATAAAGTACAACATGGTTTTCATGAGCCTCTTAACATGTCCACACTTTTAGACTACATAATTATTTGATATCTCGCTTATTAGCTTCCACTCTCTTTCACATTTTACTATCAATTTTCTATCCAATTTAATGACCCAAAACTATCAAGAAAAACTGAGAAGGTGACAATTGTTATTAAAATCTTGTACTACCTTTTTATGTTTATCGCTTACCTATTTGCAACTCCACAATCAATATTGACAGTCTCTTGCCCTCACCGTGCAACTGAACTACGTTACTTTTATTGATGTAGCTGAACTACGAGTGCCTTTTGTGTTCTTGACAAATCGTAAGCTTTCAACTTTTGTGAAGCCATTACGGATGCAAATGAACAACTAGTGAGGTGTCAATTTTAAGGCAATTTTTTGTTTCTATAACATACAATTCAATTGCTAGAAATATTTCATCTAGATTGTTAATTGATAGATTGTTAACTTTTCATGTTATTTTCTACTTTGGTTGGGTAGTTCTCCTTGCATTTGTAAATCGTAAATCTTGTTGTAGTCTTTAGCCTAATGATAGTTTGGTATTACATCCAAGGTGATAACATAGTTGACTTAAAACTTTTCATTAAAGAAAATATCAAGGGATAGTATTTGAATTGTGGATATTTGTAAATTATGTTGGTTTTAGACATAGTTATAGTTATAGTTATATATGTGCTCTTATGATGATGTGATTGGGACTGTAAGTTTTTTTGTCACATTAATCTGTTTGAAAAATAGATGAAATTATTGGCTTTCATTCCTGATAAATAATTCTTTCCTAATTTAATTCTTCCTTGCAAGAACCAAAATTTAGACGCACTGTGCCAATTATTGCAAAGGCTTTGCTCTCATAGGAGCCTTCTAAACTGCACAAAATTTGAGTTGTAAAGCATAATTGCTCGATGGAGACTCAGGATATCATGCACATTTCTTCCTCCTTCCCATTGTTTTGTATGAAGTAAATCATGTGGCGAACGAAACAATGGTGTGGAGGTAGAAATGTGCACAATACCTTGACTCTCATGCATCGAGCAATTACGCTAGTTAGAATCAAGTTTTGTGCAGTTTAGAAGGCTCCTATGAGAGAAAAGCTTTTACAATAACTAGGATAGCTCGTCGAAATTTCTACATATCTTGGTCTCAATTTCAACGCAAATGCGTAGAAAGGTAAGGTGTTTTGGTCACAATTTTGACACCAAACTGGTCGCCTTTGACGTTGCGTGTATGGCACCGGCATAGAAAAGTAACGGGTTTTGGTCGCAATTTAGACGCCAAGTTGGTGTAGGTTTACGTCAAAATTTTTACCAGCAGCGCCCACAAATGAGGAAATAACAGTTCAGGTTGGACTAGGGCAATCGATGAAATTCGCGTCGATAAGTCCACCTTTATGAAGTCAAAATTTTGACGCAAAATGTATGTGGCAAAAAATTGACCAAAAAAGATCAACAGCAAGCTTGGTCGCCTTATCGACCTACTCTTGTCAAAATTTTGACCTTTTCGCCTCAAAATTTAGGCCTGAATTTACTAGTGCATGAATATAGGTAGGACAACCAAATATTCAAAAGTGAGCCACTAAAAGCTTGTGACCCCTCCATTCTTCCTTTGGATTGATATTCTTTAACAACTTTGTAGGAATTCTATTCAAAATATATATTATGGTGGAAATTGTTTCTCCTCAATAGAAATTAGGAAGATTTTTTGCCTGCAACATGCTTCAAGCCATCTCTATAATGGTACAATTCTTCTACTTTGCAATACCATTCAATTGGAGGGTATAAGATTCAATAAATTCTCCTAAAATATCATTAGTAGTACAAAAATTAGAAAATTATTTTTATGTAAATTTGCCCCTCTATTTGTTTTGAGTATTTTAAGAAAATACCCACATTGTTTTTTTGCCAAGGCATTAAAGTTCTTGAACAATGCAAAAGCTTCTAATTTTTGTTTGAGAAAATAGACCCAAGTTTGGTGTGAGAAATCATCAATAAATGTAAAAAAACACAGATTCTTACCCAAGGATTCCTCTTGAATCTCACCACAAATATCAACATGTACAAGTTCAAAGGGAAAACAATTCCTCCATGATTTGTTCACATGAAAGCTAACACGATGTTGCTTTGTAAGAGCACATCTGGAACAAAATCCTTTGTTTGGATTAATGGAAGGACTCTAACTATATTCTTACTATGAAGCCAACTTGGTTCTTGAAAATCAAGATGACCATAACATTGACTTGTCATAACCATGAGACATCAATGGTCACCTTAAGACATGCATTTCTAGTTGAAACCAATGTGAGAAAAAACTTATTCTCAGTCATGTGAGCCTTAGATATAAGATGATGATTATCTTTTTTATCAAGAATTTTGCAGCACTCATCTTCAAAGACAACCTTATATTTTTTATCTACAAGTTGTTCAATACTCAGATAACTATGTTGTAATTTTAGCATATGCAAAAGTATGACAAATAAAATTACTTTCACCTTGTTTTGTTTTCACTGCAAGGGTACCTTTTTTGACAACTGCAACCTCATTGTCATTGCCTAAGTTGACATGACTTCTTACAAAATCGTCTATCTTTACAAAAAGATTAGATTTACCTATCATGTAGTTGAAGCATCTACTATCTAAAAATCAAGTATCCTATTGAAGTTCCTTGGAAAAATTGCATGTGAATAAAGTTCAGTACTTTGATTCTTCTAAACATTCTTCGGTATAGTTGGCTTAAGACTTTTTAAAATCAAGTTTCTTCCTACAATTAGATTCATAATGGCCAAATCTTTTAAAATATCCACGATATCCATGCTTTGTTGATCCAAAAAAATTCTACCTCTTCCTCTGTTAATGCATCTAGCTCATCGTCTACTTGAATAAGGCCCCCCCTGAGATTTGTGGGAGTGAGAAGAAGAGGATGAATATTTATCTTCATTTTTTTTACTGGAAAACTTGTTCAAGACTCTCCATAAAACGTTGTGTACGTTCCTCATGTGACTGCAAAGAACCAACCAATTGTGCAACATTGAAAGTGGCAATATCCTTACTTTCTTCAATAGAAACCACAACTAGATCATATCTTGGAGGAAGGTATCTCAAAATCTCTTAAACAATTTTTGTTCTCTAAAATTGATTTTTCCTCATGAGTTCTAAGTTGATTTATGATATCTTGTGACCTTGTGAGGAATTTATGAATAGACCCAATCCCTTTCATCTTTAGATTCTCAAAATCTCTACAAAGGGTTTGAAGCCTCACAGATTTTACCTTGTCAAGTCCTAGATATGCGATTTGTAAAGCTTCCCATGCGTCTTAGGACTTTTTCATACCAACAATACAAGGAAATATTGAAATATCTAATGCACATTGGCTTATTTAGAGATATGTATTGTCCTTCTTATGTTCTTTTAGCTAACCCTGTTGATTTTGCATCAATCCATTGAAAGCATTTTGATCTATATACTCATTGTAACTAGTTTCTACCAAATCCCAAAGGTCTTGGGATAATACCAAAATCTTTATCTTGATACTTCAGACAAAAATATTAATAGAAATTACATATAAGCATAGTAAACAAAAATATGAATAGAACTTACATAAAGGCATAGTATAAAAAAAAATTAGAAAGTTAGCTATTGATCTTATCAAGCAAACTAATAATTTCAATCTGCAATATTATTGGAAAATAAATAAAACAAACCCAATGGCATTTGTGCTCACCACTGTCACATGATATTTGCTAACCACTATCACTCGCAGATTGTCAAGAGATCTTTTGACGCCGTTGAAAAGAAGCTATATCAATTCCAAAGGAGGCATTTGTAAGCCACACAGCAAAACTAAGCATACCAGAATTTTCGCTCTATGGGATGTCTGACTTGTGGAATCACATGTCGCCCACCACAATTAACCTCATTAAAATCTAAAACATCTAGATTTCGCTCGGAGAGGATGAGATATTTGTACATTCATTAATGGCCAATCCAAACACTATTTGAGACAATTTTACCATTACAATATCCATAACAGTGTAACATTTGTCTTTTGATTTTTAATATTCATCCCGCTGTGGGCTTTGACTGGGGAAAATCAAAATGCGATATATGATGGAATCCAAGTATGACAAAATTTAAAACGAGTAGTCGCTTTGGCCGAGTGGTTAAGGCGTGTGCCTGCTAAGTACATGGGGTTTCCCCGCGAGAGTTCGAATCTCTCAGGCGACGCTTATGATATTGAATCTTTGTTCATGCTCTTTTTTCGCTCCTAATGAAATCTTTGAACAGGTGTAATGCCTTTCCTCAATTCTTTGCTCTTAATCGAAAGAACGGGCTCGTACCCACTATCCCAACAAATTGTTACAGAAATTTTAAACAAAAATCGAAGAGAAAATATACATGATCACCAAGAGTAAAACTGTTAGCATTTGTAGTATATCTAACTTAACTATGTAATTTTGCTGACATTGGATTTACTCGCGCTGCCAATCCAATTGAGCTCTAAGTTGGGAAGTTGCAAACAATTTAATCTTAATATTAATATTAGTAGCAGTGTTGATGATCACAGAGTAGTCAGCAGTGAATAGGAGCAGAGGAGATGGAAGTGGTGATGAAGGTCACCTTGCTCGCAGCAGTGGGTTTGTGATATGGGTCATAGCGTACTTAACCATACATTAAGTCTTAGTTTCTAGATTAGAAGTGTTGAATAGTTAAAGTTGACTTATTTTTTATAGTCTCAATTTTTTCAACGGTGAGAAAAACAGCTGACAGACTATTGACACCTCCATCTGCACCTACATCCACATTTGAATTACAACTGAATCTAATTGTTATTGTCATAATGACTATATCATTATTGAGATCCCTCTCCACCACCAGCTTGTGCTTTTAGTGTGATGGAAAAAATTGTATGATATCAAAGTGTAGATCCTCAGTTCAAGTCTCATATGCCCCTTGATTTTTCACCCATAATATCCCTCTTCACCAGAAGTACATGCTTTTGATGTAATGGCAAAATAGCAAAACTTCTTGATTTTTCGCCCATAGTATCCCTCTCCACCAGAAGTACATGCTTTTCCCTTGATTTCTAGTCCATAGTATCCCTCTCCACCAGAAGTACATGCTTTTCCCTTGATTTCTAGTCCATAGTATCCCTCTCCACCAGAAGTACATGCTTTTCCCTTGATTTTTAGTCCATGGTATCCCTCTCCACCAGAAGTACATGCTTTTCTCTTGATTTTTCACCTATAGTATCTCTCTCCACCAGAAGTACATGCTTTTCCCTTGATTTTTAGTCCATGATATCCCTCTCCACCAGAAATACATGCTTTTGATGTGATGGAAAAATAGCAAAACTTACAATTGTGCTCAATCTGCTGATCTGCCCTTGAATCTCTTCCACAATGAGGACAACAAACCTGCAGTTCAGGATGCAGTCTATGTCATACAGTAGACCATAGGCAAATACAAGGCTTTATGTGAATGCAAGAGCAGGGGAAAATTTGTTGAAAGAGAGCATGTCATCAATGGCGTTGAGTTGTTCTATTAACCTCCTCCTAAGACAGCCCTTCCTCCACTAGAAAACAATGTACAGTCTCTGAAGCTTTCTCGAAACCATGTTTGGTCGATGCCCCAAATATACAGTCCTGCCTTTGGCTGCAACTGTGCTGGGCGATTTAAACACCATGACTGTTTTAATCCAAAGGATGCTGCTGCCAATGATTGGAATTTAGAGTCCCCTGGTAAAAACAGGGGTGCCTCAACCTATTCTACATATTTTTGGCTTGAATTGTTCTGGCCAAAGTAAGTTGATAGTTAATTTTTTAATATTTAGTACTTCTAGTTTAGAAATAGACTCTTAGTGTATTTAAGCCGTCCAGTTGTTCCATTGCCAAGGTTTCAAGCAAGAGAACGAGGATGAAGAAATGCCTAAATCCATGAACACCGACCTTGATAGATATCGGCAGAGAAAGTGTCCTAGGTGGGAAAAAAAAAGTTGGAGTGGGAGTTGCTTCATCATTCACCCTGGCTATTGTTTCGTCATAAAACGAAAAATATGATTTTTCACATATGAAGCATCTTCAATATTCATATACATGCATCTTCCTTTGTCATAGGAAGTTCTACATTTTGATCAGATTCTCCATCTCACTTGATATGGAAGTCATTTTTTCTAGAAGAAGATTTGCATCATATATTATTAGTGTAAAATTAAAAAATACATCATTAAAGCTTAGAAAAAAATGAATTGTTTATAGTACTTCGGATTTTTAAAAAATTGTACTTGCTATCCTTATAACCAGTAAAACTTTATTAACATTTGACAATTTATTTTTCATTTTTTTTAATTATATAAAATTTAACAAATTATTTTTTATTACATTGAAGAAAATATATGAAAAAGTTTTGATTATATTTAACAAATATATGAAACCTTCAAATATTATCATCAATACAAACTAACTCATTTGGTTGCAGGTGGAATTGTTATTCTATAATAAAAAATAAGAATAGGTGTAATATTTTTGTTTGGTTCAGTCGGAATTTGATGGATCGGAATTTGATGGGGGATTCAGGTACCCAAAAATTTATGTTTTCTAAAATAAATAAAATTGGAATAGAAGTACATATTCCAATTTCACCTATTTGAGTGGAATTGCAAATGTTCATTTTTTTGGCCAAAATCGAAATATGTATTCCTATTCACAATTTTAATTTGGTGCACCGAAATAAAGAATTTGAAATTTGCCTATTCTACTCATATTCCTGCTGTCAAACGACCCGTATGAAAATAAAATTAGGTATCCTTTTGTATAAGCTTATTATTTCTCGGAGTACCTAGGTGAGATCATATATGCACAGGCTTAAACATCACACAGAAAACTACATTTTAAAACTTAAAAAGTGTTAAAAAGTCAATGTCGACTTATTTTTTTCAATCTCAATTTTATCTTTAGTTTGTGATGTTTAAGGTAGCCCTTAGACACTAGCTTCGCCACCTGAAACTCGTCGAGAATTGAATAGAAAACGAAATGCCTCAGCTTTTAAGCGTGCCTATATCATGCTAATATTACAAACACACTGAGATGGCACTGTAGAAATGTCCCATTTATTAAGCATTCCTATATGGACAAGCTAATATTACAAATTGAAAAAAACAAAAAATTAAGTGGCACTATAATTTATGTAAACATGGATGATAAAGCTAGTAATATCTGGGATGGAGGGTGAATTTGTTGCTAATCAGTCATAGTTAACCATGGATGTATGTACAGCGTTGGGCTTCCAATTGTGGGAGTTAACATTATATGCAGTAAGTGTGCTTTCTGAAGAAAGAGTCTTCAATCTGATTGAAAATTGAGCTTTTAAGGGACCCTCATCTAGAGTCCAGTTAGCACCCCACATCTGTTTCAGTCCTTCCCATAAAGTTGAGTTACTCTGCATCCAATTAAATGATATGAACTTTACAGAATAATCGTTTAAATCGAATTTTGTATTTTTATAATTTGACTTCTTTTTTTAATGGACGGTTCAGACTTGTGAGGCAGCTCAATGAGGCACGAAGTCAGCGAGCTATCAACTAGTGAAGGCCACCACATAGACTTTTTAGGAATCTGATACAGACCCACTCGTGCCTGAAACCTCTTCGGCTTAGAGTCAAGGATTGAGGGGCATCTATGCCGTCAAAATCACCCAGAGCATGATCCCAGCCTCATCCCTTATGATGTCAAAGCCTTGCACTCAGCAAGACTTGATCCCTCGTGAGCTCTTTGTGAGCCATTCAACTTCACCAGTAGATGAAGGGCCCATTGACACAATTTGACTTTTTAATCATACTGAGGAACCATGATAAGCAAATGAAGAGGAAGATGAATATTATAACTATTACATAAGATTCTTGCATGATAACTTGAATTCAAACATAAAGTTACCTGTTGCAAATCAACTTCTTGAAGATCATCGTCTCCAGTCTCATACTCAATTAGTACAGAGAACCAATGACCAGTCGACCCTTCATTCAACATGGAATGTAAAGTTCTTACCATGCAAATTGGACTGAGAAAAAGAAGACATGAAGTGCAGATTGGAAACAACAAAGTCGCTTTGGCCGAGTGGTTAAGGCGTGTGCCTGCTAAGTACATGGGGTTTCCCCGCGAGAGTTCGAATCTCTCAGGCGACGTTTATGATACGAATTCTTTGTACAGCTATGGTTTTACATCATCCTTTTCAATTCGTTTTGAGGTGGTAGAGTCATGTTCACGCTAATTTTCGCTCCAAATTTGGAATGCTGATGAGATCTTTAAACATGTGTAATGCCCTGCCTCAATTCTTTAATTTAATTTAATTACGTAACTTCGCTGACATTGAATCTGAAAACAGGGGCAAAATAGAGTAAAAGTAGAAGATACAAACGTTCAGAAGACAATAATTGATTCAGTTGCATTTAGTTTCTTTCTAGTCATGCACTTTATTAGATGGACATCAGTTTGAAGGATTATGTATGATAGGTAATTCAATTAAAAAAAAAATTATTAAAGAGTTCAAAAATAGAACTATTCTTAAATACATTGAGAGAAAAAAATAAGTTTAAAAAATAAGGCAACTTTGACCATATAACATTTTTTGTCTAGCAATGAAATCTTAGTGTATGATGTTCAAATAGTCTCTTGAGATGAATACAGATATTAATGTATTGAGTATCAAATCTATGTATTCTTATATCTCGACATTTGTTCACCTTGCCCATGGCCCACCCTGTTGATCTGCCTGTGAGGCTCTTCCACAATTAGGGCAGCAAACTTGTAGTTCAAGATGGAGTCTATGTCATACAACAAGTCGTTCACAAATGCAGCTTGGTTTTATGTGAATGCAAGAGGAAAGAGAGTATGTCATTAATGACATTGACTGCATTGAGTTTATCTATCAACCTCCTCCTAAGACAATTCAACCACTCTTGAACATTATACATTAAGAAAAAAATTAAGTTTAAAAAAAGTAAGTTAATTTCGACTATTTAACACTTTTAGCCTAGAAATCAAGTATTCGAATTACTATGTGATGTTTAACCTATTCAAAACAACTCTTCGTCCACTAGAAAATAATGTACAGTCCTTCCACTCCAACTATGTTGGACAATTTGAACATCATGTCTCTTTCAATCTAAAGGATCTATGATCGGAATTTAGAGTCCCCAAGGGTGCCTCAAACTTCAGTTCTACACATTCTTGTCTTGAATTAAGCTCATAAAAAGTAAGTTATTTTTTATTGTTTAATCTTAGGAATCAAGTTTTAGTGTGTGTTGTTTAAGTCATCTAGATTGTTCTATACCAAGATTTTAAACAAGAGAGAGAGGATGAAGAAATGCTCAAATCTAAACACCAACCTTAATAAGATATATGAAGAAAAAGAGCTTTATAAATCCTTGTACAGGCTTGGTTAAGGAAAGAAAGATATAAGAATAGATGAATTGTAGTCTCTTAGTTTCTTTAGACCTAAAAGACTTCCATTGTCAATTTCCCCTCTTATACATCTCTATTTGATTTTCCTCTTTGTGAGTTTTCTACAAGATTCCATCCTATTCATTTTGCTTTACCAATCAATCCATCCACAAATGTAAATGAACAATATTGATTTACCATCATAATGGCCACTTTATTGTCACAAACTTATTTTTCTAAATTATAAAATATTTTATAATTGTTTAATTAATAATTATATTTAAAATTTAAATATAATAAAAAATATAGATTTTGTGTGGTGCCTGCCCTAGTTTACATTTATGTTATCATTGTTGAACTCTTTTAGACTAGTTTTGTGTTTGATGATTAGTAGCATTGTTTAGAGATTATCAAATATTATTTTAAATTCAGTTGATATATAATGAGATTACTTAGTACTCTATACTTCATGTATGCATAATGATTATTCAGTGATTTCAGTTATTGATGATGATTAGTTAGATGGATTATTATGTGTCTTCTTATGGATACTTACGCCATATTGCATGTGTATGGTGTGTGTGTATCTTTTCTTTATGTATGGCATTTTTTATATGGCTAAGGAAGAGAGTCGTAGTCATCTGCTAGTTGGGATCTACACGATGCACCACTTCCTGCCATTGCCTGTTTAGTTTAGAATATTGTGTTTGTACATACATAGATTTTATGAAGATTGTAGGTATCGGGTATCGACTTCCTTGAATTGCCAAGATAAGCGTACCCTATCGCATTATCTCAATAGTAAGAGAGGGGAGATAAATGCGCAAGTCCAAACCCTAAATCTTTAAGCCATTTGTCTTAGAAAATTAGGACAAGTATCTGAGTTGAGTACCCTTTGAATGCATCGAATGATGTTAATTCGTGATTATAACCCTTTAGTTTGATTTAGTATGTGTTTTTCTATGATGGGTTTTCGTATTTTGTTTTATGAGTCTTTGGTGAATTTTCTATTAATTAAGTCTAATTAAAAGATTTAATTTTTTTAAAAATTATTATGATATTTTAACATTTAATTATATTTAATTAATTGAGAAATTAATTAAATAAAAAGAATTAAATTTGAAGATAAAAGTTATAAGAATGGATTTAGAACGTGATAATATTTATTTAATTTAATAATAATATATTTAGAGTTCATTTTTAAATAAATGCTAAATAATTTTTTATTTTTTTTAAAGAGGGGCAAACGCTTTGACCTAGAGCTATGAACTAGTGAGGCCACAAACGGGGGACCTCATCCCCATGAAATTTGAACCTTGATGGCAAGGATAACAACACAACAACTTAACCATCACAACATGCCACTATTGGCAAATGCTAAATAATATTATTATTTAAGTTGATAAATATTTTATCAATTAAGTTTCAAAAATAAATTAAAAAGTGGAAAAAAAGAAATTAATTTATAAAAAAGTTTTAAGCTTGCATGGTGCGTGCATGAGAATAAAATATAAGAAATTAATTAAAAAGATAAAACAAGTGAATTTAATAAAGATATTTTAATTGCATAAAGTGCGCATGGGATTAAATTTAATAAATTAATTAAAAGCGAAATCAAGTAAAAGTAAATAAAGTTATTTTATAATTTAATAAATGTGCATGGAAAAGATAAAAGGAAAGATTAAGAAAAGTTAATAGGAGTTGAAGCCTGGTGAGCAAGGAGTCCTCTTGGGTTATCGCAAAATTAGTGCCCCGATTTTAGGAGAGAACTCCTTATCACCAATTGAAGGTTCATTTTTTAAGGACCGCAAATTTTGGAGAATGAAAGAATTTTTAGAAAGGAGGGGGTTCTGAGAGGAGAAAATTCTTTACAAGCTGCTTGGGTGTAGCGATTAGCATCAGTGTCCAAGTAGATGCTTGTGTTTATTCACTCAATTTATTACTCTCTTCTTTACTTGTCTTCGTCGTGACTGTGGATTGATTGTCTGTGATTTATTGTGACAAGTCTTTCAATCTTTTAATCTGAAATTTCTTATATGCATGTTGTTTCGTCTGTATATGAGAAGATTAAAACATTAGAGCAATCCTCCATCCGTAGAATTAAGATTGAGAAATCAAATTTGGGTAGGGTTTTGAAAGAAAAGAAAATCCTAAAATGGGAAATTCAAATGGTCAATAGTAATTCTTCTATCAGACTATATTTGCAAATTATATATATATATATAATTTTATTGGGGAGGTATTGTTTGGATGGAATCTTATTTTATTTATACATAATAAAAAATGAAATATTATTTATAAAAAAAAATTAAAAATTATTAAAATATATATATATATATATATATATATTAATGGGGAGGTAGGGTCGT
Organism: Cupressus sempervirens; assembly: GCA_028749045.1. Taxonomy (NCBI): domain Eukaryota; kingdom Viridiplantae; phylum Streptophyta; class Pinopsida; order Cupressales; family Cupressaceae; genus Cupressus; species Cupressus sempervirens. The sequence continues at coordinate 17,998,229 of CM053788.1, forward strand.
GACACTCCCACCTCCGCCTTACCTTTAAGGCGGCTAGGGTGTCGCACGGCTAGACCTATTGTCGTGCCAACAAGGGTACTACCGCAACAGTCCCTGTTGTCACGACAGTAGTCGCTATTGGCAATAGACCCGCCTACAATTAATAATCCCAAGCATGGTTTAAATGGTAAGTAATGTTATTTTTTTAAATTTAATTTAGTTTTATTATGTTATGTTTGTTGCTCATTTTTACGCCCCCGCCAATATTTGAATTTTAAATACTGCCCCGCCAACGGTCACTCCCCCAATTTAATATTATTTTAAACGTCCCAGGGATATCAAAAGAATTAAACGACCAAACCTTATGATATGTTTATGTGGCCCGCAAGTTCTCCATCATCAAATCTAAGGATATCGACAGATGGCACTATGTCGCCATTGAGAGTTGCACGCTGTTTTGCGTTGGCGACATAGCGCCCTTTTGCCACATGTCAGCTGGGCCCTTCCTTTTCCTCGTTACTTCTCCAACGTCGAGTTTTGTTCCACCCGGTGGGCGCTATGGCGCTATCGAAAAATCCATGCTTCTCATCGTTAGCGACATAGCGCCCAGTTGGAAATAATACTACGGCTACATCAGGCAGGTGTGGGTCCTACTTCCCTCGACGGACCACAAACGAGGATTTGTCAAACAATTGGCACTTGGCCAGTTCTTATTGGTTGATACACTGATAGGACAGACCCATCTTGCTCGTCACCAGATCAAGGAACATCTACGGTAGGCGTTATCGCGCTATTGAGAGTTGCACGATATATACCCATAGCGACATAACGCCTCAGTGACGTGTGGCATAGTTGACGTCATGAGCCCACTTTCTCATAAGGTATCAACAAGTGGCTTGTCTTCCGTGGCAGCTATCAGGCAGGTCAGAGTACAAAGGCAGATCTAATTGGCCCATCCAATTGACCAGGTATGCAATCCTACACAGATTTTGATCACCATATGATGCAGGCAAATCTAGGGCTGGCGCTTCCCCGCATTATCAAGATGCGAGGAGATTAAATATTGCAGGAAAGCAGGTAGCCACCACATGTCGCTGCGGGATCAATTTCTTTGTGAATCACCAGTTAAATGCCATGTGTTGCCAAGTGTGGTACGGATTGCTAAGGTGGCGCAAAGTGTGATGGGCCCAGGGGCAAGAACAAGCGCAAATCTTCCATGATCATTGATCTCGTGGAAATCAACGATGGGCACTATCTCGCTATGGAAAGTTGCGAGAATTTTAACCATAGCGACATAGTGCCTTAGTGACACGTAGCAGGGTGGGGCCAAGTATTATGAACCGCAGGGATGGTACCAGTTCAGACTGAGTCAAACGCCAGGTTGTGCCAGGTGTACTGAGTTGTTTGATGGGCCCAGAAGTCTTCAGGGCAAAGCACAGTATACGACGAGTCTCCACGATCGTTAGATTCGGGAAGATCCACGGCGGGCGCTATATCGCTATGAGAAAGTTCCCGAAAGATACCCATAGCGACATAGCACCTAGAGGACACGTGTCCTAGTGGGTCCAGTGTGGGCAATAATAGTTAGCGGCTAGCAGTTAAGGTGACCGTCACGGTCAGGGGTTGCAAGGTGGCGCGATTAGTAATGAAAAAAAAATGGTCAACTCGGGTAAACTTTGCAGGGTGGCAAAAAAATAAAAATTTGTTGGACCACGTGGCTCTTTCTGGTGCTAGGGTTTAGTTGACTTGCTGATTTTTCTAATTTAGGTGCTCAAGAATGAAGAAAGTTGAATTATCTTGTGGATTTAATCTCTGCAATCGATTCCAACCACCCCAGAATGAATGCGAGACAAGGAAGAGCACTCCACCGCCCCAATTGATCTATCTACTTGGTCAGAGCACAGTTATGGCACCGTTTCTATCTTCTCAAGGCATTATTTGACACAGACAATCAAATTTCATGGTACCTAGAGCTATACTTAGATCAGATTTCCTCAGATCCCCTTGATTGTTCCTGACATATCCTTAATGGCAGTGGTTGTAGAGTAATTTCAGTCAAGAAAATATCTTAGTTATGCCTGAACTATAAAGGCAAATTTTGTAGATTTTGTTCAAGGTCGACCTTTCTCTGACTTTTCTCTGTTGTTGCTCTACAATTCCAGTGTAAATTCCCCTGTGCCTCTAAACTGTATGATTCTCTACTTATCTCCTTCAGCCATTGGTGTGAAAGTGCAAGAATCCTTGCCTCTCATTGATGTTTTGTGGATATCTGTAACCTGCATGACTGTATCTCTGCTGGCCTATGAATGATATATAAGTGAATCTCACTTTCCTTGTGTCATTCATCTTGGTTTTCTGATCTGCATGTGGTTATTTGATTAAAGCAAGTCTGAATGTGTATATCCTTAGTTTCATTATGGTTCAATAGTGCATATATGGGCAAAGATTGGTCTGAACACTCTATTTTGGTGCATCACCTCTTTAGATTAGATTAGGTAGATTTGCTTTCATGCTCTCCCTTTTCCTCTCCAAGAGTAGTTACGTGCATCCTGATAGTAAGAGGAAGTCGGCCTTCTCCGGAGACTCAACCTCGCAGTTCAAGTCCCACAGCTTGGAGGTTGTTTCCATGTTTCACTAGGTTGTCCTCATGCATAGGCTCTAGACAAGGGTGCAAACCTAAGTGACAACAGTTTTTGGCATGCCCGGTTGGACAAATAGTCAGATTGAAATCAATTTCCAGAACCTCCACCGGTCATACCAACAGTTTTTGGCACGCCCAGTGGGACAAATAGTCAAATTCAAATCAGTTTCCAAAACCTCCACTGGTAATGCCAACAATTTTTGGCACACTCGGTGGGACAAATAGTCAAATTCAAATCAGTTTCCAGAACCTCCACTGGTCATACCAACAGTTTTTGGCACGCCCGGTGGGACAAATAGTCAGAAGATTTAAAGTCCGCTGGTTAGCCAGTTGATCCTGATACACTAAGAATTTGGGTGTTGTTCTTAGTGTTACCAACCTTTGGAGGCATTCAATCAAACACCATGGCGACTCTAGTGCAAATCTATTGGTTTCAAGTAGAAACAGTGCTGGTATGTAAAGATCACCTTTGATCTTTTTGTGATTTTCAAGTTTTCTATGAAATTGCAGCTTTTATGAAAACTTTATTATGGATTCATTTCATAGAAATAGTCATATTCCCCTCCCATATCATGAAAATTTTATTCCTTAGCCCTCATATTGCCAATTTCAATCTACACCCCAAGCTATTTATAGCCAAGCTACTCAAAACTTTGACCTTCCACCTGCCTCTACTCCATTAGTCCCAGCATCCTTAATTGAAGAACTTAAAGATATGTTGTTGGGATTCCAAAAGAGGATGGATTCATGGGATAGGAAGATAGACGAACAAGATGAGCAGTTATTGGCCTGGGATAGATAGCTTGAGGAGATGGATGAGCAGCTTGATGAGGTTGCAAGGCAACAGAAACTTGAGAGACAACAAGAGGAGATGGCCTACCAGGCCTACCTCCAACACGAGAAAGAAGAGAGGGAAAAATAGAGACATTTTGAGGAGAACCTTGCAAGGCAAGTTGTTGTAGCAACAGGGCAGAAAATGAGGCCCCAATCAGCTCATTTTCAAGCCAAGGAGGTAGATACCCCCCTTCTCCCAAATATGTCATCCCAAGCTTTAGGAAGCCCCCTCCCTTACAAGAGCCTACTATTGTAGCCCCTCCATCCCCTGTAAGAGAGATTTGGACTAGTCATAAACCCCTCGAGCCTATTACTATTAGATTATTTCCAGGTGGGCCAGTTGTATGGACTTCTGATGGTTCAAATACAGAGTTTTGGGAGAGTGAATCCAAACCCACAAGGATTCCATGTGAGGAGTTGCAGTCTACTGAGGAGAACAAAGAGGAAGCTGATGAGCGAAAGGAAGAGGACCCAACCCTCTTATCTGAAGAGCTTCCCTCTTTTGTTGAGGAAGAAGATGAAGACAATAAGTCTGTTCCTCCTCTTGAGGAGCAAGTCATGGCTTTGAGCCCTTGCCAGTGAATGAGGATCTGCTGCTAGGGAAGGAAGAGGATCATTTGTTGCAGCAGACAGCCCTCTATGATGTGGAGGATGGATAAGAAGGCCTCAAGGATAACTTTATCCTTGAGGCAGAATATGCTAACCTGCATGAGTTTTTTCCCCAACATATGCATATCTTTGAAACTACAATGGAGGAGATCAATGATGAGGATGATCTTTTGGATGAGTTGGATGCTCTCTACTCTTCCATGGATATTGAATCGGTATCTCCTATATATGAGGAGAAGGTTCCACAACAGCAACAAGTGGAAGATCACACCATACCAGCAAATCCAAAGGAAGTGGTTCATGGGCAGCATGAACAAGATGTGGAAAAAAATCAAAAGGAGGAGCCACTTTCAAACCAGTTAAAGACTATCATTGCAAAGCATGGTCAAGTGGTCAAGGATGATTCCTCTGGCCCTACACCATCAAGAGGATGCCCTATAAGGTATCTAGCTCTGCAACAAATTAGCAAGTTTCCCCCATTCATGTTCACTCCAGAGCATGAGGAAGATTATCACAAGGAGGAGCAGGTATGTTTTGCTCCACAAGGTAACACCCCGGTGCTAGAAAGCTTCACTGTTTTTAGCATTGGGAAAAAGATATTCCGTGCAATAGTGTGCTTGTCATACCTGCTGATCCATTTGGCTGTCTTTTTATATGGAACAAGAAACCAGTTGATAAGGAAGGGCAGCTATTTTAGCAAACCAGTCAATGGGCTGGTTTGACCCCTCTCTTTGTAAATATTTGTACATATTAGAGTAGTTTTTCTTTCTGTTGGTTTCCTATTTTCCAAGAAGTGCACGATCACAGGGTTGTCTCTCTGTGAGACAGCAAGTTTTGAAATTTTTTTAAGATTACAAAGATGTTTGATTTCTAGTTCCAGTTGTAGAAGCAAAGTTTCTTCAATATTTTGTTGTTGCCGCAGAGGTAGGGTTAGGGTTTCACAGTGCTCAAGATTTGCATATTTTACGACTATGTAGCCCAATGGATGCTTCAGGCCACTGGTCATATGCGTAGCAGGCTCGTATCCCCTGTGAGTCGCCAGAAATGTTGCTCATTTTTACGCTCCCGCCAATATTTGAATTTTAAATACTGCCCTGCCAACGGTCACTCCCCCAGTTTAATATTATTTTTAATGTCCTAGGGATATCAAAAAAATTAAATGATCAAACCTTATGATGTGTTTCTGCGGCCCGCAAGTTCTCCATTGTCAGATCTAAGGATATCGACGAATGGCGCTATGTCGTCATTGAGAGTTGCACGTTGTTTTGCGTTGGCGACACAGTGCCCTTTTTTTGCGTGTCAGGTGGGCCCTTCCTTTTCCTCGTTACTTCTCTGACGTAGGGTTTTGTTCCACCCGGTGGGCGCTATGGCGCTATCAAAAAATCCATGCTTCTTGCTATTAGCGACATAGCGCCTAGTCGAAAATAATACTGCGGCTACATCAGGCAGGTGTGGGTCCTACTTCCCTCGGCGGACCATAAACGAGGATTTGTCAGACAGTTGGCACGTGGCCAGTTCTTATTGGTTGATACACTGACATGACAGACCCATCTTGCTCATCGCCAGATCAAGGAACATCTACGATAGGCGTTATCGCGTTATTGAGAGTTGTACGATATATACCCATAGTGACATAATGCCTCGATGACGCGTGGCACAATTGACACCATGGGCCCACTTTCTCAGAAGGTATCAACAGGTGGCTTGTCTGTCAGGCAGGTCAGAGTACGAAGGTGGATCTGATTGGCCCATCCAATTGACCAGGTATGCAGTCCTACACAGATTTTGATCACCGTCTGATGCAGGCAAATCTAGGGCTGGCGCTTCCCTGCATTATCAAGATGCGAGGATATTAAATATTGTGGGAAAGCGAGTAGCCACCACGTGTCGTTGCGGGATCAATTTCTCTGTGAATCGCCAGTTAGACGCCATGTGTTGCCAAGTGTGGTACGGATTGCTGAGGTGGCGCTAGGTGTGGTGGGCCCGAGGGCAAGAACAAGCACAGATCTTCCATGATCGTTGATCTCGTGGAAATCAACGGTGGGTGCTATCTCACTATGGAAAGCTGCAAGAATTTTAACCATAGCGACATAGTGCCTCAGTGATACGTAGCAGGGTGGGGCCAAGTATTATGAACCGCAGGGATGGTACCAGTTTGGGCTGAGTCAGACGCCAGGTTGTGCTAGGTTGTGCTAGGTGTACTGAGTTGTTTGATGGGCCCAGAAGTCTTAAGGGAAAAGCGCAGTATACGACGAGTCTTCGCGATTGTCAGATTCGAGAAGATCCACGGAGGGCGCTATCTCGCTATGGGAAAGTGCCCAGAGGATACCTATAGCGACATAGCGCCTAAAGGACACATGTCCTGTTGAGTCTAGTGCAGGCAGTAATAGTTAGCGGCTGGCAGTTAATGTGACCATCATGGTCAGGGGTTACAAAGTGGCACAGTTAGTAATTAAAAAAAACATGGTCAACTCAGGGAAACTTTGCAGGGTGGCGAAAAAATAAAAAGATGTTGGACCACGTGGCTCCTATTGGTGCCAGGGTTTAGTTGACTTGCTAATTTCGCTAATTCAGGTACTCAGGAATGAAGAAAGTCCAGTTATCTTGTGGATTTAATCTCTGCAATCGATTCCAACCACCCCAAAATGAATGCCAGACAAGGAAGAGCACTCCACCGCCCCAATTGATCTATCTACTCGGTCAGAGCATAGTTATGGTGTCGTTTCTGTCTTCTCAAGGCATTATTTGACACAGACAATCAGATTTCATGGTACCTAGAGCTATACTTAGATCAGATTTCCTCAGATCCCCTTGATTGTTCCTGACAAAGCCTTAATGGCAGTGGTTGTAGAGTAATTTCAATCAGGAAAATATCTCAATTATGCCTGAACTATAAAGGAAAATTTTGTAGATTTTGTTCAAGGTCGACCTTTCTCTGACTTTTCTCTACTGTTGCTCTGTAATTCCAGTGCAAATTCCCTTGTACCTCTGAACTGTATGATTCTCTACTTATCTCGTTTAGCCATTGGTGTGAAAGTGCAAGAATCCTTGCCTCTCATTGATGTTTTGTGGATATCTGTAACCTGCATGACTGTATCTCTGCTGGCCTGTGACTAATATATAAGTGAATATCTCTTTCTTTGTGTCATTCATCTTGGTTTTCTGATCTGCATGTGGTTATTTGATTAAAGCAAGTCTGAATGTGTATATCCTTAGTTTCATTCTAGTTCAATAGTGCATATATGGGTAGAGATTAGTCTGAACACTCTATTTTGGTGCATCACCTCTTTAGATGATTAGGTGGATTTGCTTTCATGCTCTTCTTCTCCCTTTTCCTCTCCAAGAGTAGTTAGGTGCACCCTGATAGTAAGAGGAAGTCGACCTTCTCCAGAGACTCAACCTCGTAGTTCAAGTCCCACAGCTTGGAGGTTGTTTCCATATTTCACTAGGTTGTCCTCATGCATAGGCTTTGGACAAGGGTGCAAACCTAAGTGACAACAATGTTATTTAATATGTATTAAATATTAAATTTGTAATTAATATTAATTTTATTAAATATTAACTTTATAATTATAATTAATTTTATTAAATAATATTTATAAATGTTAAATATTAATTTTTAATTATTATTAATTATATTAAATATTTTTTAAAGAATTTAATAGATAATTAAATATTAAATTTATTAATTATTAATAGTTTTATTAATAATTGTAAATTTAATAAATAATTGATAAATGTTTATGTATAGTTTTATTGATAATTATTAATTGATTTAATTAAATATTATTTAATTAAGTTAATTGATAATGAAGGTAAATTGATAGAATTGTAAATCTTAATTGATTATTATTAATAATTATGATCTTAATAGAATTGTAGATTATTCTATCAATAAGAATTATTATTTTTATGAATTAAATAAATAGATTGCCCTTGGATTATTTTAGAAAATTGACTCTAACTAATAGTGGTAATTATGTTTTCTCTTCAAATATTAAAATGGGTTAATTGTAGGGTAAACACAGAAATTTTTCATCTATCTGGAATATGCATTGGAACGAAAACTGAAAACCTTAAATCAAACCTAATTATGAAACCTACACTTTGTTTACCTGTATGTTGTCAATGTTTTGGGTTTGGGTTGTTCTAGCCTTGACCAGTTTGAGGATATTACCAGAGGCTCAGGGGTTACGTGATTGTGATGTTTGATCTTGATCTTTTATACTCAACCATGGTAATGTGTCTGGTATGCTCTATGAGATGTTTTGATGCATTGATTGTTATTGCTCTCCAGTGGTCTCTTGTGAAACTAAGGTGAAATATATGACATTCTTGACTTAACCTTTATTGAGTCCTTGATCAATTATATTTGAATTGCTTTCCAATCACTTTGATAAGACTGAGGTGTTTGTTTTCTTTGTTCTTGGTGATGTCATGTTGTGACATGTTTGACTTAACCATTACGAGTCTTTGATCAATATTATCTTGGGATGCTTTCTAGTTGCTCGTAGAGAACTGATACGATTATTGTAAGTTATCTTTTGATGCTTTCTAGTCACTTTTATAGGACTGAGGTGATTTTATATGATTATTGATTTGTGCTTTTATGAGCCTAGGGTAGGTTATCTACATGTAGTGTCGGGAAGTGGCTTGCAATGGGGGCTAGGGCCCTAAGTGGTTCCCAAGGTAACCCATTGTAAGTTGTTTAATGAGTGAAAACATTACAAATGAACCTAATAAGAGTCTTTGTATGTTTTCGCCCATGCCTCGAGTGCTAGTACAGACTAGGATGAGAGTAGAGAAAATCCTTGGTTGCGACTTTGCATCCGTAGTATGCATTGTCAGTACGAGAGGATACTAGTGGCCGCATAGGGATCACTAGGGGGTCGGGGTTTTGAGAGACTACCAAAGTAACTTTAACGTGATTCGTGTGATGACACTTGCCCACTTACATAGTAGGTTTCCTACGTGTCTTGTGTGCCTTTGGGTATAGATGTTGATCTATCTTAGAACCTTTGAGTTAGAATACTTTTAAGATTTCCTAGACTTAGAGAGTACTTTTGATATTTGGTTTGATATCCTATTTGGGACTTGAAACTATCTCCTCAGCGTGGTGAGAGTGGGCCATTTAGGTTCCATGTGGTTGAGTGGTAGTGCTTTTTACTCTTACCATTGAGATCCGTTCGTAGTCACCATGGCTGGAGCATTCTTTGTCTGCATTTCCTTTCATTCTTTCTATATATCATTATGATGGATGGTTATATTTCATGTTGGATGTATATATCTTTTATGATGTATGGATTTATCATGTATGGTGGATGGTTTCATTTATCTTATTATACTTCGTATCATGGATCCGATGAGGATGATGTATTTCAATTTCTACATGTATATGTATATTCTTTTAGCCTTTCATACCATGTGACATGTGTTGTGGATGATAGAGCATTCTGAATTTCATTTGCCAGGTGGCATTCAGAAAAAATGTATATTATTTAAATGGACATTGGATTTTTTAAATTATTCTTTCATGCAAATGTGGTATTTATTAGACTTAGTATTAATTAAATTTAAATGTGACTCAACGTCTTGGGATCCTTAAGGAATGTAACCTATTATGTATGCTTATAGATGATTGTATGTTATTGCTTCCGCTATTATGTGTTTGATGTGTATGATTTATCTTTCTTGTTTAAAAAAAAATGTTTGGCAAACTTAGTAAAACTTTAAGTTAATTCTTTTGGATCCCTTGGTGGGGTGTTACATTTTGTTAATGTCTAAATATATTATTTTTAATCAATTTTTTCAGTAATATATAAGTTTAAAATTTATATATGCAAAAAAATTAAAATTATATATATTATAAACAATTTAAATGTTAATCTTATGAAAAAATAATTCATATTTTTTCTAGCAAAATGAAGTTTCATTTAATATAAATGAAAATAAATATAAAAGGCAAAGTAATTTAAAAACCAAGGAAACTTATCTAAATAAAGATAGGTCTTACTTCACATTTACAAATTTATGAAAAAAAATGAAGAGCTCCCTCTTTCTCAAGTAAGGGGGAGTTTGTAGGAAAAATAAAAGGAAAATGGAGATAATTAAACTAGGCATGAAGGGATAGGACCGTAAGGGAGGTAAGAATTAGGTGGAAGCTTAGGAAAGAGATGGAGTGAGATTTTGAAGGATTGCTCTAGGAGAAGAAGATAGAGTGTGTCAATTCAGGTGAACATTTGAAAGACAACCAATTAATCATCAGATGAGTATAAAATGATGCGGAGACTAGATTCATATTTAAAGAAATTATAAGTTTTCAAAAATCTTAAATGATCATATAAACAATATGATGCCACAAATAATATTAGAGTATTAAGGAGAATAGTTGAATGTGCAGCTTTGGTAACAATTGAATGTTATAAGCATAGTTTGTTTTGATCGTAATTTATGAGCTTTTTTTTCAATATCAAATTAGAGTTTTATGTATAATGCCACTTTGAGTTGAAGATTTAAACTTCTATCCAACCTATAGATCCATTTGTATTCTCCATTACATGGCTAGCATCAGAAACTAAGACACTATGAATCCTAATACCCTTCTTTGCTTGACATATCTTCAATACACATATTATAACAATTTTCTAAAACATGCATGTTACACTATCAAAATTGGGCAAACTAGAACAAAGACATCAACAATTCAAAACCAAAAAAATAGAACAAGGACTTCTCATGGTACCTAGATACCCACTTGTGAAAGGATATTCTTTAAACATAGAAAATACAATATTTTAATTTTTTTACTATCCAATAATTGTCACAGCCAATGGCCAAAGTGTAAGATTACATGGATCCGTTGAGAAGATACTATCGACATGTGTCAAACTCCTAAGAAGGATTAAATCTTAGGAAGTAGCCAAATGATTTATCAAATATATTAGGCCTTACATCAAAAGTATTCACTAAAACATTTAAAATTAAACTATTATAAAACTTAAATAAAACATTTTTTGTTGATGCAAGATTGCTCTCACATCCCAAGATGTAACTGCATCAAACACTCACAATAGGAAAAAACTTTTGAATATGGATTCACAAAATAGATTTAAGTGATAATAACATCCTTTAGAATTGCAAGCAATTCCCTACAAACTCCATTGTTGAAATTGGTACCCCTAATACTTATTTCTCTTCTAACATCTTATCGAAACAAGTGTTGTTCTCTATCAATTGTGTTCTACACTCAACCTCCTCAATGTTGAATCAACTTAACCGTAAACTAATCACCTCCTCCAAGTGCAACCCTCATTCTTCTCCAACCTTATGGGATTCAACCAGAAATAGTTTGTTCACCCCCACTAGAATCTATCTATATTAAACTTTGCAATATTATAGAAAACCTTCTTTTCATGCCATAAAACACTAAAAAATATATCTTGAACTAACTCACGCAAATCATCATCATTCTCAAATGTAGTAAAATACGATTCACTATTCTCTTTTGCTACAATCTCTTTATACTTGCATCCTTCTTTAGGATCATTTTTAGAAGAATTAAATTTTACCTTTATTGCATTCTTTATTGCAATTTAATTTTTTCCTCCAACATGTTATGCCACTATTTATATGCATTTTGAAATACATAATTGTTACAAATCGATCTTCCACATTCAAAACAATGTTATAACTCTAGCTCCAAGTGGTGCAACCCCCTCTAGCCATGTAAACCTTTATTTGCCTTGCCCTCTTGCTCTATTCCAAACTTCCACTGACAATGTAATTCTTACTCAGCACCCCGGTCGTTGTGGTGATAGAATCCAAATGGAGTTTCATAATCAATTGTTTCTCCTTATGCTAAACAAATAGCTCCTCAAACTCACATTCCTCTCCACATAGGCAAGTAAGCTTCCCTTCCACTCTTGGGGAGAGTTAACAGCCTTAATGTCACTGTGTCATTTATTTATTGTAATTATTTATTTGTGTTGTTAAAAGTTTGTGATGGCTTCTACTTGTAACAACTAGGACCCTTGTTTTTGTTTTGTTCTATTTGACTCCTTCAAGTTGTGGTTGTATAACGACCAACCCCTCTATTAGACTATTGGCTTTAATCAAAAACATTAGAACAATAATATTGAGGTTCATGATCAACATTCTCTAGATAACAAATGATCAATCTCCCTAACTAGGGAATTTCATCTTCATTACTTTTAAACAAAAAATCATTGGAAATCCCCTTGACCTTCACATTTTGTTCCTCAATTTCAACCTTCCATAAATTATTTATTGCTTCAACAACTCTCTTAGTTTCTACATTTTTATTGTCATCAAAGAAAACATATGAAAATCAATTTTACCTTGATAAATTTTGCGACAACTTCTACCCCACCTATGATCAGCTAATTTCATTCTTCTTCAATCTAAACTAGTAAATCATCATTCTCAACTTTAGTTGCATCCTCTAAATAGCTCTCTTTTGTTGCTGCAATTTATGTAACAGCATTCTCCATATTTTCTAATAGGCATTCCTCAACTTCAAGTTCATCATTTTCTTTGTATTCATCCTCTCTCTTCTTTTGTGCCACATCCATGACACTCTATTGCATCTTATTTCTTTCCTTCATTTAAAATATCATTAAAAAGATGAATAAAATTACTCACCTCTTTTCTAATGAGGCTGTTTTTGTTTTCCAATTGTACTTTGCAAAATTTTACTTGTTTCATCTCTCTCTCTCTCTCTCTCTCTCTCTCTCTCACACACACACACACATCCTCATATCCATACTTTTAGATATTTTTTGCAAACTGCCTCACATTCTGCTATTGTTTAGAAACAAAGGAACCTATTCTCAATAAATTGTCTTGGTAGCTCCTCTAGCAAGTTGCACATACATATAACGCTTACCTCTTTTCTACTAAAATTGTATTCAATCCTTTATTGGCACACACTTAAGAACATTAGCTTGGATACCATCAATGCAAAAAGGGAGTTATCATTGGTATCACATTTCACAAATTGAAGACAAGACGTGAAGGACTCAGTCTTGATAGCATGTGCGCGATGAATGCCTTGTAATTTTCACTTGCTTATTATCTTATTTATATTAGATTGGAGATGTTTATTTGAGGACCATGTGGTGATGTGATGATTTACAATAGTATATAATTGTGAAGATAGATTGTAGCAAAAACTTGAGGGAAAGGAGATTTTTTTTCTCGATTGTTCTTATTTGCATGTGGGTTAACTTTTACATGAAATTTGTTTGTTGGTTTAAGTCGAACCCTTTTTTGATTTGCATATGTGATTTGTGTGGATTTTCACAACCATAGAAAGGCGAGAGTCTCATGTTGATCAATCACATGTAATTTATTGATATATTTGTGCAAGCTTTCCTAATATAATCAAACTTCCATGTAAGATAAAACCTTAGACTTCACCAAAAAATTCATCTAATATATTAGACCTTACTACATTAAATTTATTCATTAAAATTTTTTAAATTAGAATATTAAAAAAATCATTTCAAACATTTGTCATTGATAAGCAATTGCTCTCACATCCCAAAATCCTTCGTCATCATACTTTTATTGAGATTTTAAATTCACACAACATGACATTCTCATCATATTCCGACTTAACTATTTCAGATTGTTGTATGCTTCCTTGTATATGCAAGGCAATATTCCAAAACTTATAGAACAATATAAGCTCTAACCTTCAAGAAAACACAGATTAATATCAATTTGAGATTTTGTATAAGAAAATAGCTATGTTAAAAATTGGTGAAATTAGTTAATTTTTATGACCTTTGTATTTATCAAACAAGGTATTGTGCTAGTGTAAATTTGTGCAATTTTTACCACTATATTGCAAGGAAAAAATCATAACACCATGTTTCCCTTGTGCCTCCAAGGTGATAAGTTCATTGATATAGAATTTATGACAATCTTACTATTTTCTTAATAGCACCCTTCTAATAAAGCTTGATGTTCACTAATTTCTTTGACACCCTCCACTGAATAAAGTTGGACATGATAATTCATTTCATTTCCATGCTCCATGCAATTCCTAGTAACTTTTGCACCATTCACTCAAGGTGAGGCCACAATGGGTCTCAATGCTAGCACTAAATAGCAAAAATAAAAAATTAGACAACCATGAGTATATGCAAGGTTTGCCCATGTCTTAAGGTTTCCTACATGTTATTCAATTAATTAATCTTAACCCTTTATTGAGTGTCTTAATAAATGTGGAAATCACATTTGGTAATGTAACATTTAAATGTTTTCATCCATATAGTGATTTTAACACTAACTCGTATACAAGACCATTTTAAAAAATAATCATTTGTGAGAATGATCTCCTTGACATAAGCTTTGCTTATTTCTAGTCAAACACCTATCCCATCCAAGTTGTCTTCCTTTTCTTTTATGAGTCATGTTTATGTATGAAATATTGAGGTCATATTTAATTATTTCACTAAAAATAAGATCTTGAGTTTTTTATTAGTGAAAGACTAGGACATCATTTGTGTAGTGCCAGAATCATATCGTGTAGATCTATGTGTTGCTATTATCAAACTAATCTAATTTAATTTTTATATTATTTTGAAAAAGGCATGTAAAGCCTATGAGTTTTACTATCAATTTTTTTGCAAAAAATACATTTGCTTTTCCACCTCAATGTTTTGATTAAGTAAAAACTAGTTTTTGAAGGACCTGAAACCTTTTACAAAGGACAAGAAAGATATAACAATAAGGATCTTAAAACAATTGTGAAAAACCACGTGACAAACTAGAGGGACACACCAGAGTTCCCAAGAAGAGGGCAAACAACCCAAGAAGCCACAAACCATCAAGATTTATATTTTGGTCTAGTCTTTTGTGAACATAAAGACATCAAATGAAGGTTTGAAGGATTTTCCTTTTTTCTTTTAACTGATGTTTAACCATCCTTCACCTTCTTAGTAACCTTCTGCCAATCTGCACTAACCCCCAAAACCCCTGCAGCAGGAGAAGCACTAGCAATAGTGTTATGGACAAAGTTAGCAACAAAAAAAGGGATAGCATCAACATTTTGACTCAAAGCTGCCAAAGGGACAACAATCGAATCAATAGAAATAGCAACATGTGACAGGTCAGAAATAACATTTTGATTCAAATCTGTTGTAGGGACAACATTCAAACCATCGGAAACAGCAACAAAATCCTCAGCCACAGTGTTAGTATGAGAAGAGAAATTTGAACCGTATAGTGATCATCTGAAACCCACAACCACCAAGAAGGTGATTTCTTCAATCCAACCTTGTCAGAGGAGCATCGCACAGCAAGATAGCTAATCTCATGACATTTCTTACATCTAAAAAGAATACCCTCATAATCAAGAAGCTGAATCCAAGAACCATTTGGAGAAGCCAACTTCAACAAAGTTGGGAGCCCCTTGGAGACATCCATCTCCACAAGGATGCGAGCATGCGTTGTCCTATAGACATTGGAAGAAACCACATCAACTAATATGAAATCCCCAATGGCATCCCCCATAGCCTCCAAGACAAAATCTTGCCAAAAGTAAAGGGGAAGATTCGACAACCGCACCCAAACAGGCATCTTATTTTTAGATGTCGATGTTTTCATATTTTTTTGTGTAGAGTACAAAGAGAAGATTCTTCAAATGTTAAAAAGATAGAAACTTTAGCTCACAATCAAAGAGCTTTAAATATTTTTCAAATGCATATTTTCAATCTTCATTTGTGGCTAACAGTTATGAAGATTTATCATTTCCAGCCAGTTTAAAAAGAAATTGTTTCCACTTTTAAAACAACCATCTTAGTATTGGAAAGGAACAAGAGAATGTAATGTCCCCACTCCTTAGGACAAATTTACCTATAGAAATTATGAAAAATATAAATTATTAAATTCAATTCTAGTGATTGATAACTAGGGACTTAATTTAGCTTCCTATCCCTTTGGGAGGATCCCCTGTGTTCATGAGGAACGGCCTTCAATTATTTGGCCTTATTGCCTGAAACTACCTTTCAAGTCAGGCTTCATAAACCTCTGGGAAGACCCTCTGGGTTCCTTAGAATGATCCTCGATTAGTTAGCCATTATTCTTGAAAGACCTACGAGATTATCTTAACACATCTACTGCATATCTCTTCAATAGTTTCATATTAAATGTTTAATGTAAATCAATACTCTTCCTAAAATCATTTACATTTATTATTATTTCTATTCACCCCTATTGTGAATCCTAGTCATAATTCAATTGATCTTAAGAATCCTCATATTTAAATGGTGTAAAATAGATTAATAATAATACTATTACTATACACTAATAATGATACTATTATAAAATAACTAAATATACCTTACATCTAAATTATATAATCCAATTTGATAATGATACTATTATTATGTGTTATGTGTTAACAATGATACCATAAACAAATGCCTAAATACAATATTATATCCATGTATGTAACTAATAAACATTTCTTCCCATAACTAGTATTCCTAACATAGCTTTATACATAGTTACCTTGACCGACGGTGATAGAAGTGTTTGTGCTCTAACGTGGAAAATATCTTTTAATTGACTCTTGTGTACTATGATTGGTATGTCGCAAGGTTGGAATTCACGCATGATTAGTTGAATGGGAACCTTTGTATACTGGGCAACGTCTATACAGCGACGAAAATGCACTTTCTTACGAAGGAAAATTTTTTTCAGAAGTTACAAAAAACAATGTAAAAGGAGTGCATTTTCGTGGCTGTATAGCCACGGGCTTGTATACTGTCCCTACAGCCCAAACTTGTGAGCTCTGCGTATGATGTGTCCATACCTCTGTCCTCTTCGCCAACTTTGTTTTCCCGCCAACGTGGATGATTTTGCGTATGCTTTCAGAGTATGTGGATTGGTACAGGCAAAGAATCTCTTGTCCTTGATGTCCTTCGCTATGTGACGTGGATTACTTGGTTTGCAATTGCTCTTTTTCTCCGTGGCTAGTCATACCTCTCCTTACTCCCTTACACTTATATGTGTCGCGTTGAATGGCTCATGCCTCTTTATTGAGTCATGATGTATGGTGTAGGGTCCCATGTTGGGAATTATTTAATTATTCATTTTCATATATTAATATTCAATATTAATTGAGATAATATATATGTATTTCTTAAAATAATTCATTTGTAGATTGATTATATTTAAACTACTAATGTTAATATTACTATTTGGTATTGATTCCATTATTATTTCACATTAATCATAAATAAGATTGCATTATTTTATGGTGTATTTATCTTTAAATAAGTAATCTATACAATAGCCATGTTTGATTACAATCGATTTGGGCTCATGACAGAGAACTAGTATTGGAACTCCTAACATACTTTCACTCTGCAAAAAATAGGCTTACAACCATAACACAACGCAATCAGCTCTCAAATTGAAGTCTTAAAAACAAATTCTATTGATAACAATTAATTAACATGTTCAATATCCTTGTGGAGATGGATGTCTCCAAGGGGCTCCTAGTATTGTTGAAGTTGGCTTCTCCAAATAGTTCTTGGATTCAGCTTTTTGATTATGAGGGTATTCCTTTCAGATGTAGGAAATGTCATAAGACCGGCCATCTCGTTGTGTGATGCTCCTCTGACAAGGCTAGATCGAAGAAATCACCTTCTTGGTGGTTGGGGGTTTCGAATGATCACTATACGATTCAGAAAGTATCCACGGATGTGGATGAGTCGGGTAGCTCTTCTCATACTGACACTTTGGCTGAGGATTTTGTTGTTTTGATGATTTGAATATTGTCCCTACAATAGATTTTTATCAAAATGTTGTTTCTGACCCATCGCCTGTTGTTTCTATTGATTTGATTGTTGTCCCTTTGGCAGCTTTGAGTCAAAATGTTGATGCTATCCCTTTTCTGCTGCTAACTCTGTCTAGGACACTGTTGCTGGTGCTTCTCCGGCTATGGGGGTTTTGGGGGTAAGTGGAGAATGGTAGAAGGTTGCTAGGAAGGTGGAGGATGGTTAGACATCAGTTAAAGGGAAGAGGAAAAAAGACAAATCCTCCAAACCGTCATTTGATATGTCTTTACGTTCACAGAAGACTTGACCAAAATGTAAATCTTGATGGTTTGTGGTTTCTTGGGTTGTTTGCCCTCTTGTTGGAAACTTTGGTGTGTCCCTCTAGTTCGTCGAGTGGTTTTCCATAGTTGTTTTAAGATCCTTATTGTTATATCTTCCATGTCCTTTGTTAAAGGTTTCAGGTCCTTTCAAAACCTGTTTTTACTTAATCAAGACATGTTCAATATTTCATATGCTTGTGTTAGTGAAAATAGTGTATAAACTAGGAATGCAATAAACTAATAAAACAAAACTACCCAAACAAACATCTAGATTAGAAAGTAGAAAGCATATAAACCAAAGGGATGTAAATCATAGAAGCAACCAAAATGCTTCCTTGATGTGCAAATTTGTCCAATCTAATGGATGTGTACTCAATGATGGTGCTCAAGCTCCAATGGTGCAAAAGAAACTTGATATTATGACGATAAGATTTGTGGCTTTGATGTTCAAATTAGCATTATAACTTTGCATGGAAGGTGGGTGATTTCTGAGGAATAAAGGGTTGAATTTATAAGCAAGAGGGAGGCAAAATCAAGAGCCAGGATTGAAATCTTGTAAAGGGATAGGATTCATTTGAAGGGAAGCATGTGGATTGTGCTTCTTCAAACTCAGTCTTGTGTCACAAGCAGCAAGGTTGAGAAGATTGAGAAGATACAAGGGGTTGAGAAGATACGCTATAAAAACAGAACTTTTGTCAAATCCCAAAGGTCAAGCTTCGTTTGTCTTTTATCAAATCCCAAAGGTCAAGCTTCGAAGATTGTGACCATTTTGAGAAGTGAGAATAGGTGTCAAATATGTAAGAGATATAAGAAGCACTTAAGGAAGACTTAAATGCAAGGTGTTGGGATCAGAGTTGGAAGAGACATGAGGTTAACTTTGATTTAGCTTAGGATTGTGTAAATGTTTATAGGAGTATTAGGCTAGGATTAGAGGGCAACTAAAGAATTAGGAAGAAGTGATGGGAGGAGAGAGAATGGGTGGAGGGTTAGTTAACTAGGTAAGTGTAATTAATTAGTTAAGAGGAGATTAGTATGTGTGAATGGGTTGGGTTGAATTAGATTTGGGATTTAGTTTGTAAAGGTTAAAGTTAGGACTCATGTTCAAATTGAATTAAATAAGATTTAATTAATTCACAAAATGGAGGAAAATAATTAGTGAAATAATTAAACCAAATAAGGGCATTTGTTTTAATTACTAGAGGAAGGGAGATTAACTAATTGAATGTCAAGGGTTTGCATGTTCAACTAATTGGAGTGCAATTAATTTATTGAAACAATTAATTAGAAGGATGACATAAGATGAATTAAAAAATAACATTTATTTAGTAACACCTTAGGAGATGACTAAATTTGACTACAAAATCGGTTACTAGACTTGGAATCTAAAATGCCATAATAACATTAAAAAGTAATTGGATGTCAAGAATCAGGTTTTTAGAACAGTAAATAATAAGAAAACCATTTGCAAACTTCTCAAACTCCATAATCAGCCTAATGGAGGGAAGATGGGGATGCAAAAGAAATGAGGTCAGATAAAGCAGTGCAAACAAGCAACCCAAGTGCTAAATAGTTATGTTATATCTCACGTGGAATAAATTTGGAAATGACTAAATAGGTACCGGGAAGCTAAAAACTACTAAAAACTATCTTATAAACCATAACCAAAACTACCTGAGGCGCGTCTGATTTCTTGATAAAGACCCCGAACACAATGAGTACTGGTATTATACTAGCTCAAATATTTTGAGCGCATCTATTTAAAATATACAAGCGTGACATGGGTTAGATATGCATCTTGAGAATCGTGCCTCTCAATGTCTTACGTAGATCTATTTAAGATAGATATCTGTTCTAGCATATATTGGATTATCTGACAGTATTTTATGTATCCATACTACTACATGGTCCTATAATACGCTCTCCTGTCATGGAAACCAAGAGTACCCTAACAAAAAAATTAATCAAATACAACCATTCGAACAAAACATGTCGGCTTCATACAATCTTTTACCTGCACAGAAGGGTAATTATCAATATGACACTGAAATCCTACAAAATGTAGGAAAGTCACAAACAATGCAATTGTTGACATTCTGCCAGACTCCGATATTCTCATATGTGCTTCAAATCATTCCCAAGAAAAATCAACTTTCCTAACCTTACACAAATACAACTAAATACAAGAGCAAACTTCACAAATATCTTGCATATAGCGAGAAAAAGAAATGGAGAAAAGCATGAATTGTCTCCATGTGATGCCTTGTAATCAAGTGCTGACTGAATCAACTTCCTCTGTAAGGAAGGAAAAAGGTGAGAATACAAAAATTACTATGTACGGAATAGCTCTCCTAATAGTGTGTGAAAGAGAGAACCTCTTCACTGCAGACTATCATAAGCAAATGATGCTATTGTACTTTCATAGATTCATTCTTGTCTTTGGATTTACCAATAAGCTTTGAAGTTCTGAAAACTGCATCATCCTTGATAAAACTCCACCATATGTATGTCAAGGGAACAGTGGTAGCATGCCATGCAGCATGAGCGTCAACATATCCCCATACTGGGGGGAAATCATAAATCTCAAAAAGCATAGCCAGTCCTCCCACAATGACTACTGTCAAAACCTTGTACCGTGCCCGGTGGGAAGAAACACATGCCCAGACTGCCCATATTAGAAGTTGCAGCACCCCCATTATGATGCAGACTTTCATGTTCAAACCTGCAAATCGCAAAACGGAAAGTAAATGAGCTTAATTTCTGAACAAAATTATAATAAGAAACATGAAGTGATATGGGAAATTTTGACAATTCACAACATAGATTCTAATTTCAGCTATTCAAATATAATCTTCTCCCCGTAAATTATGTATCCAACAGTTCAGTTTCTGGATTTTTTATCCAAAATTCAGCTGCAAGTCTCTAAATATTAGCAGTTTCCACATTTGGTCCATAACATATTTTGTACCAAAAAACTACTTTTTGAAAATGTATGACGACATAATTAAAAATGTCAAGAAAATGAGAATGAAAGATCTAGAGACTTAATGAGAAAAAAGGAGTATGGTAGATCTAAACTGGAGGAAGTAAATTCACCATAATCAAGTTCATAAAAGTTAAGGTATAAGATGTGCGTGGTGACAAAAGCTATCAATGGAGCAGCCACCATAACTCGAGCAGCCTCATCCTTCACATCAAAAGTTCGAACAATTGCAACAATAAGCGAAAATCCCACTAGTGCCACAGCTGATGAGTAGTCAAGTTTTTCTGTCAACTCCACATCCCTGGTTCAAATGAAATATAGTGTGTATCAGGGTTATATCTTCAGCAGAAAAGTTCAAAGAAAAACCAGTTAAAAAAATTATATAACACACTCTACCAATGAAGCTCAGAGAATATCTTTAAAGGAATGTTTGTAGTGCAGACAAAAAACTAGCCTTCGTGCTTTATCTGCTTTAAGAGTGATGTCAACACAAACAAAATAAACTTTTTGATTTACCTGCTGTGAAAAACAGCACTCCAAAACCATGCATTCATAGATAAAATGCCATATATATTCCACAGTCCTGTAAACTCGTAGTATGTGCTTTTGTTATGAGGCCTCAAAGGTAGTTTATAATACACTAGGATCACAAATGAAAGCCATCCATGAAATTGCATTGCAAGATTAAGAGCAGAAAATGCCACTGACAAAGGTTCCTGCACAGATTAAAGTCGTTTACACACAACTACAATGTATTAGTAGTTCATATAAATGTATTAGTTAGTTCATATGATAAAACATGAGTAAGATATTCTGAAGAGTAACCGCACCCCAGAAACCAATTCGTGCAGTGATAAAATACAGTGAGCAATATATAACGATCACAAAAAGAACATCCATGAAACAGAATTACAAGATTAAGAGCAGAAAATGCCACTGACACAGGTTCCTGCACAAATTGAAGTGGATTGTACACAACTAAAATCAATCAACTTATGATTATAAATATATAAGTTAGTTCAAATGATAACTCGTTTGAGTGGGATATTCTTAAGAATAATACCACCACAGACACCAATTTATACATATAGATAAAATACTATCTATATCCAATCAGTTAATAGGGATAACAAATGTGTATCTTCTCATAGAATACAGTATTCTATCTAAATGTTTCATTTCATATATCTTCACTAAAATCACATGTACATTTCATAGGCCAATGAACTCATACTGCCTACTTGTCTAGGGCTCCAAAGGTGGTTTCTACTATACAAGGATCAAGAATGAAAATGAACAATGAAAATGAATTGTGCGAATAAATGAAGAAATTGCCTACAGAAAAATAAGTTTACATCCAACTAGATTTAGTTTATTTATTTATAATAACTCAGAGGAATCACATTTTTCTGAAAGCCCATTTAGAAAGCAAAATTTATCCACAAATGAATCAAAGTCCACATTTGATCAGCTAATAGTGAAAATGTATCCATAACTTTGCTAAGAGAACAATATTCTATCTACAAGTCTCAAATCACATTTGCATTACACATACCTGAAAGACAAATACTCGCTTGAAAGGCCACTTTCCATGATATTTTACAGGTTTCTGTCCAAGAATCTCCCTTTCTGACTCCCTTTTAACCATGCAATGGTAGCGACACTCAATTCTACAGTCCCATTCTTTCAAACGCAAGTAAAGGGGTTCTTGCTTAAACCAGGAACCTTCTGCCAATGCACCATTCACAGGAAGCTTGCATGATGAAAAGCAAATTTCTTCAACACAGCCATGTTTTTCACAGTTCTCAACACATGTGCTGCAGTTTGCAAACAAAGATTGCAGTGAAGAAATGGGAAAAGCATGTTAACTTTAAAATTCAAAAGGAGAGCACAGCATAGATAAAACTTGAAGGTGGGAAATTTTAACCCTCAGCAACATAGGTCAACAAATACTACTTAAATGCTTGATGTTAATGTAAATAAGCATATTAGTGCCTAGTATCAATTCATGCTAAAATAAAAGGTGCAATAAAACTTAATTTAAGAAGGGCACTTTGAAGACCTAGTAAAAATAATCAGATTCAGAAAATCCAAAATGGAAAGCTAAAACCACTATATGCATCAACCCTACAATCCATCGTTCATATAAAAACTTCCAGCTGCATGTCTCTTCTGGCACATATGTTTGTTTCCCTGCTGTCAGCATCCATGTTTAAGTTATCACCATCATATTTACACTAAGATTTCCAAAAATAATCATTTTGATGTAAATATCGGGAGTCAACAGTACTTAACTATCCTTTTTCCAATGTTTTTGAGTCTACCTTCCAAAACACTCAAGGAATTAGAACTAGGGATGGCCATGTGATTTGCTCTTATTTTAGTGTTGAAATGTTGTAAATAGGAGTCTTAGCTTAGAAATGTAAACTAAGAACTTAGGTGATCATTATTTACACTTGTTTTTTTTTTTAAAAGGGATAATCAGTAAGATTCAACTTTTCTCCTTTAAAGGAGAGCTGGTTGCTATAAGTGATTATTGTCCTTTTGTGTTATGTTTGATTGCTTGAATGTAAGAACCAGGTAGAGTGCTCAAGAATTGACTAGAATCAGCATAAACAGAAAGTTACCAAGCAGTAATGCAAATTCTGGGACCAGATCTGGAAATGGGATGTAGCAAGGAACCTACATCTGAAATTTGGGCATGAAAATGCCGGTCTTGGGAGTGAGGTGTCCTTGAAGTATCTTCATCCACTAAGACCTGTGGACTCCAGATCAGGATGCCATGTAGATGTAGCAAGGAACCTACATCTGAAATTTGGGCATGAAAATGCCAGTCTTGCGAGTGAGGTGTCCTTGAAGTATCTTCATCCACTGAGACCTGTGTACTCCAGATCAGGATGCTGTGTAGAACATCTTCTCGAAATTTTTGGGAAAACGCATTGATCACTGAAGTGGTTCTCCCTTGACTAGGATTTTTTGCATGTTTAAATCTCGAACTGTATGTCTCAGTCTGCTCTCTGTGAATTTGCAAGTCTATCTAGATCTAGAATCTACACACGTAAAAGAGAAGAAAAATGTAGTCTTGTATAGGGATATCCCTATGTCAAACCCTGAGTAGGTATCAACCTCCACTACAGCAATAATGATCAGAAAAGTGAACTTACCCTTGGTACAGCAAAGACTAAATCTGATGCAAAATTAATATTATCAGACTTGCACGATCCATTTGAAATGTGAGAATTTTATTTCTGGATTTGATTGTGTAAGTTTTTTTTAGCATCAACGTTTCCGATCACACTCTGTGATTCATCATCAGGATGAGAGAATGCAAGAATAAAAATTATGTAGACCAAGCCTCACTAAGGAAACATAAAAGGAGGGAGAAGGGGGCACACAGAACGAAAAAGTCAAAATTAAAAACTCCTAGATAATGACTTGTTGTAGTTGTTTATTTTGGCATTTTCATTCTCTGTGCCCCCTTATCCCTCCTTTTATGGCTCCTTAGTGAGGCTTGGTCTGAATAATTTTTATTCTTGCATTTGCTCATCCTAATGATGGATCACAGAGTGCGATCCGAAACATTGATGCTAAAAAAACTTAACAATCGAATCTAGAAATATAATCAACACATTTCTGATGCAAAGTGCTAGATCGAAATGATATTATTTTAAGATTGATAATGGTGGTAATGCAATACTCTTTGGATAAGACCTTCAAGGGTTGACGCATTAACATGACAAGACAAGTCAATCATGAAAAGACACTAGCATGAAGATTGTTGTAAATTGCTGCTCCATAATGCTGAGATCTAAGAAATTTGCTCATGGTGATTGCTCTAGTATAATACTTGATGTGGATGAGTGAGATTTGTGGTGTGAATTAAAATGACCTCCTCATTAGGGTTCTCAAGCAAATTCATAAATTAGGCTGACTTCCCGTGGTCATATTTAAATTTCAAGAATGGATCACAAACGGCGGGGAGAGATACTCAAACACACTTGAATCTGGGCTATGAACTGAATTTTTCACTTTGCTGAATTTTGCCGAGAATTTTTTGCCACGTCCAGCTTTACCAAGTCTGAGCCTGGGAACTTTGGTCCAAATAGGAGTGCAAGGGTTCAGTTAATGACACTAAACTTATATACTGATAACATGGATGTTCTTATAATATAGGATGCCAAATCAGCCAACCTATAATAATAATTTTCTATCCGCCTTATTTTGATTACGTTTTTGTAGGATAGGTCTATAAATCAACCATCATCCTTCCTGATATTAATCTTATCCTCTTTAATTTCAATTGGCTCTCTTATTTTATGTTTCCTAAAGTGATCCTCCTTTGCCAATATCTTGGCCTTGTTATTATTAATTCCATATCACAAGTGAATGTGCTAATAAAGCTGATGTGTCAAACTATAATGTCTAAGACCACCAGGTTGTTTCTTGATCCTAATATGGATAGATTTTCAGTTTCCCAGTTTCACCAATGTATGATATTCCACTTGAGAATTCCACCGTGTAAAGACCATTGTTTTACTTAGGATCTAAAGGCTCTTTTACTAATCAATGTTTCTTCTTCAAGACATTAGCGGGAAGGAAGGAATCTTTGTTTGCCATACAAGGTAAACAGATACGTATCGAGGCTAGAATGTAACACAAAACAGAGACTTTATTCATATAAGTAGAGATGTAATTCCAATTACAATGATGATCCATAAATCCATTTAGACGATGTACATATACTTCCCAAAGGGGTGACTCAACCGTCATGCAACCTTTCAGATACTAACTCAACCGGTCGGCTACAATATAGTTTTTACCGACAACATCATCCCCCTCCAAAAGAAAAGTCGTCTCCAGATGACAAAATAGAGACAACTTATATTACTTAGTACATCAAGATTCAAAATAAACTAAGAAGTAGAGGGTAGCGTCCCTAGTACAGCTGGTGTGGTAGACGTCCTCTGTGCCCGAAGCTCGTTCAACTATGCCCGCAACTCATGTACCTACTGCATCCGAGCGTCCAAATTCAGTCTGGCCTGCATCTGGAGCTCTAGTGCCCTCTTCATCATGTTGGTTATCTTTCGGAGCTCCACTTCCATTATATCTAAATCTTTCTTCGCATCCCCCAACTGAGATACAACTGTTGCCTTCTCAGCAATGAGTGTTGTGCACTCCATTTCCCAAGCCGCCTACTAGGTGGCTAAACTCGCTTCTATTGAGGCTAGTCTGGTAGCTGTCTCCTCCCAAGCCCTTACTACTACTACCTAATATGCCTCACTCCTGCCCAGAGCATAGTATGCCTCCCAATACACCTGTACTATCCCTCACGTGAGCCGCTCAATTCTACTCTCCACCACAGGCTCCTGAGTATTCCACTCATGTCGCATCTCTGGGGTCTCTATGTTCATCCATCCTCTCGCCTCAAAACATACAAAGAAGGCCACTAGACAACCAACCCACATAATTGCCAAGACTTGCTCTAATTCTCGTAAAACTGACTCCAAGGCACATCTCTATGCCGAGACTACTACTCGTCTACCTCGAGTCAATACATCTGCTAAGTATGTCTCGATATCCTCCTCCTCCATAGCTGTCGAGGAGTCAAATGGCGTGGTGTGCTCTATGGCTATTATTGTTGAATAGGATAAAAAGGAAGCTTTAAGAATGCCTCTAGCATTCACCACTATTCATTTGTATTTAGAGTTGAAATGGAATAATGTAAATCTGGAAATGCTTGAAATTAGACAAGATACATACCTCATGATGGAGTTAATCTAGAAATACCTATTTTCGGATGCCTGTGTAACTGGATCCGGGACTAGAAAACTACAACGAAGAAAACCCAAAAAAAATTTGTCTCTCTAGAAGCAAGTCCACTTTGACCCAGATAGCGAGACACAATCTTACCCCGAGGCACAATTGTACCCCTCACAAAAGGTTGTCCTTCACCGAAAAGTCGACCTTGGCCTACACTGCTCCGACGGAAATTTTGTTCGCATGTCCTAAAGCTCGCCAAAAAGGGTACTCAAATCTGTACTTCAATTCTTGAAACAACTGTATATATCTGAAAAATGGTGTTTTGGGAGGGCTATATAGGGTTTTGACTTAGCCAAACCCCTATTTTGGTGATCTCTACCTCCACGAATAGCTGGTTGTAATAGAATATGTGTGTGAATTGAATGTGTAATGCCAAGATCTAATCCTCTAGATTGAAACCCTAGCATGAATATATATGAGAAAGCAATGCATAGATTTGAATAAGATAAGAAAGTATACCAAGCCCTGAAGGCTAAAGTATTCCTACAAAACTCATAATCCGTAATTGCTACCCCATGGCTGTATCTTTGAATGCTTGAATATTGATAACGGTGGATCAAGGAAGACGAAATCTCTCTTGCTCCAAATAGATGTTCACAATGGTGTGTTCACAAAAATGCTTAATATCAACAATGGCTTGATCTTCTATATCATCCTCTTGCAATCTTGCATCTTCATTTGACCATCGTTTGCGTGCTTCTTATGACCTCTTGTTGTAAATGAATGCAAAATGAGAGTCTTTATATAGAGGTTTCAAGATGAGGCTCCTAGAGTAATGAGGACCCATAATTCAAATTTCACCTTGAATTATGGTCCAATCACAATAACCAAGGAGGGAGAAGAATTAAATAAATTTTAAATTAAAACCCTTCTCATTCAGATCCGAAAGCCCAACATTGATTTTGGGGCCCTCCGGGACCAAAATTTGAAAAGGACAATCAAATCCCAAAGAAGGTCAAGGACGACCTCGACCTTGACTTGGGTGTTGATGCTAGTTGGGCTGATGGTCGGGGTGCTGGCCGCACTACTAGTCTAGCTGCTACGATGACTAGAGTCATAACCACAAGCTGCCTAAACTGTCCAAATCCCAAAATGTGCACGCTTGCTGGGACTAAATGAGAGTGAAATATAGCTGCTAGGGACCTCAGAAATAATGGTGGTGGCACTATGATGACCTCGATGTCCTTGTCCTCCACCACCTCTGAGTCATCAGTGCCTTCAGAGGATGTGTCTTGTCTCCTACTATCAGTGTCCCCGTGCTTTGAGCTCTCTACTTCCTACCGCAGCCTCTTCTGTCTGATGGCCTTCTGCCCTCCAAGTATCAAGGTGCTTCCACTGCATAATCAGAGGCTCCCCTGGTTCTATCGGAGCCGGCTTGATCTCCAATCTGTCAGCAAGTATCATTTGTGTTGTGGCATCGAGAAATAGACTGATGGCATAGTGTGGTATATAGAATGTTTTGTGTTGCAATGTCATGAACTCATTCATGCGATCAACCAATAAAGATGCCCAGTCATATACTCTGCCAATCATGATGTCATTCATCATGCTCACCTATAAAAATGAGATATCCGATGCCCTACTCAATCCAATGAGTCTACTTTTCACCAGGTCCATAAGGCAACGCCAATGTCCTCCCTGTATATCGGATTTCTTCAATCCACTTCCCTTCGAATTATCCATTAGGGCTTCATTTTCTACCTAAGTTCGTTTGCCACACACCAGTTCTACCCGTTGTGCCTTCACTTCTCAACTTAGTTTCTTTGGCTTGTTAATTTTTCTCCCTCCTTGCGCATGACCTGGTATGCCAAATACCCCTATGAAATCTATTGCTCTAAAAGATATCACAAGGTTCTCTCCTAGATAGGGAAATGAACTTGTTTCCAAAAATCGGTCGTAGGTTTCTAGCATGGTGCGGAGAAAACCCTCGAAGTCGCGAATGCAGAACACTGGCATCCGTAGTGCCCACTCCACCTACACCCTCCATATGTTTTCCTTAGCAAAATGGTCATTCAAGGTCTCCTGCCACCACTTCCTACACTCCAACCTGTTCAAACCCTTAAATGTCACATTTTGAAGTGTGAGGTGCGCAGTTGCAATCGGTTGTGCTTGTGTCCCTAACTTCTTTTTGCCTGTACTTCCTGCAACACGCACTCCCAATGGTAAAGCTTGTACATTCCTGTTCATTGTGCTATTGACTGAATCTTCTTCTAATTTTTTCTTCCGAGCCCTCTTCCCTACACTCTCCATGACCGTTCTTCCTTTTGTTTGCGCAAAACGGGAGAGGTTGAAATAGTTTCACAACTATCGTACCTAGGTCTACCAATCTTTCGTTTGAGTACACTCTTCCTAACGCCAGTCAATTCTAGTCGTATAGTAGTCAAACGATGTACAGGATACACAATGGCTCTTTGATTTTAGCGTGAGCCTCTCCAAGTCCATACGATGTCTGTACGATGGTGATCCCTTCTCCTTCTATGCTTTGTATGGTGCTTTCCCCCTCTACTTTCTGCTCTCTACAATGTCTTTTACTTGTATTTTGTACAACCTTTGTAAATTATTTCAGTTGAATGGTGTGTTGCTTTGCGTGACTCTAAATGGCTTCTTGACAAAACCGTACGACGTTCTTTATAACAACCTTCCACGAAACATTTTAATTAACTTTGGCCATACAATAGTCAGTGTCGTATGGTAGTTTATGTTTCCTCATGGTCGTATAGTAGTCAGAACTGTACGGTAGCTTGTATTCAATCCATATTTTGTTTTCCCATGATCCTACGACCGTACAGTAATTTATATTATTTTCCTTTGCAGGCTACTGATTATGGTCGTGTTGGATCTAACTGATGTCCGTACGGGTCGTACGGGAGTCAAGTTTCAGTTTCTTTCTTTCCTAAATCAATCGTACGGGTATGTTTTCCTTCCTTACTCTTTCTTTCATTGGTCATATGGTATTTATTCATTCATTATTCCTTTCACTGGTCATATGGTATGTGCATTCACAATTTATCTCCTTCTGGGGGTCGTATGGTGTACGGTAAGATGGTCTCTTCAAGCCTAGTGGTCTTCTCCTAGTCCTGCTACTATACTCTTTCCTCTTGTTCGTTTTTGTACATACTTATTATAATTAACTATTTTTATTAATTTAGTATTCTTATTTATATTACTACTTATTACTATGTTTTTATACTATCTTTGAGTTATTTGTTCGGAGGAGTCTCCTTTTCTCCTAGGACCTTTTTTCTTTCATGATAAATCTTTAATTTCAACCCATTTACTGCATCCATCACCTCCTTTCCGTCCAGTGTCCATAGTTTAATTGCTCCATTATCGCCCACTTCTCGAATTTTATATGGACCCACTTCACTTTAAATTTTGCCCTGTTTGATTTCGTTGCACCCATTATATTTTAAAACAAATTGGCCTGGCTAAAACCTATTTAGTTTCAAGTGCTTGTTGTGCCATAACTTGTGTTTGCATTGTGAAACTTTGGTAGCCCATTGTGCTTGTAGTCGTCGTTCGTCAAGTTTATTTAGGTTGTGCAATCTTTCCCTGAGACTTACCATTTCTCCCAACTTGTTTTTTATCGCTATTCGCAAATTTTGTACCATGAACTCTGTTGGTACTACGGCTTACTGGCCATACATCAACTGGAACAAAGTGTGTCTTGTAGTGACTTTGTACGAGGTACAGTATGCCCATAATGTCGATGGCAGCTTTTCCTCCCAATCCTCACCTTAAACTGCGCCAAACTTGTAGATTACTACAATCAAGATTTTGTTTGTGGCTTCTACTTGTCCATTTGCTCTAGGATAGTATGGGCTCAATAGAGAATGGTATATTTTGAACTTCATGGTCAATAGCCGAATGACATGATTAACAAAATGTCCTTTGTGGTCACTTGTCAACTGTATCGGAATCCTATACCTTGTGATGATCTACTTGTAGATGAATCTCGTCGTGCTCACTACAAAGTTGTCTAGTAGAGCCCACGCCTCTACCCATTTGGTAAGGTACTCCGTTGCTACAACAATGTACCTACATCTTCGAGTTTTGCTCACCTTGAGGGGTCCAACAAAGTCCAGTCCCCAACGTTCAAATAGTTCCTGCGCATGTGAAGGGTTCAAAGGCATGAAATCCCTATTCAGTGGCTCCCGACCCTCTAACATGTATCACATGCAACGACCCACTCCCTGGCGTCGTTGTGCACGGTTGGCCACCATAATCCTACCAAAAGTATCTTCCATGCAGTTGTATTTGGCCCCATATGTCCTCCTGCAGGTCCTTCGTGTGCTTCCTTTAATACCCTCGAGATTTCTTCCTCTAGAACACATTATTGTAAAATTTGGTCGAGTCCCGTCTTATACAGAAACCCATTAATCAATTGGAACGTTTGAATTCTCAGCACCAGTTTCCTCCTCTCGCTTGGCAGCATTTCCCTAGTAAATTGCCCTGTCGAAAGATATTCCACAATACTTGCATACTAGGATGGTAGTACAGCAATCTGGAATAGTTGTGCATCAGGGAAGTCATTGTTGACTCCCTCCGACAGTTCTCCTAATTTGATCCTCAATCAATGATCTGCATTTACATGGCTTTTCCCAGGCTATACCACAATTTTAAATGTAGACTCCTACAACAATAGTAGCCATCTACTTATTTGTCCTTGGATGATCGGCTTGTTTACGAGATATAGCAAGGCTTGATGATCTACATAAAATACGAATGGAGTTTCCAGTAGATAGTATCTAAACTTCTGCACGACGTACACCATTCTGAGAGCCTCCCGCTCTGTTGTACTATAATTATTTTCTGCTTTAGACAATAGTCTACTTGCAAAGTACACTGGATGGTCCAATCTATGATCACCTATCGGTGCCAACGTTGCTCCAATTGCGTAGTTTGATGCATCGACATGTACATGGAACTTCTTGTCCCAATTTGGATAAGCCAGGATAGGTGTTGTGGCTAATCGTGTTTTCAGTCCCTCAAAGGATTCATTCTACTCTGTTTCCCATTTGTATGGTTCTCCCTTGCAGGTTAGTTTGTCAAGCGAGTAAGATATTTTGGCAAAGTTCTTAATGAACCCTCGGTAATATCCTGTGTCCTAGGAATGATTTTACCTCAGTCAAATCCGTTGAAGGTGGAATTTCCAGGATTACCCAGACTTTGTCAAGATTTGTCTTTAATCCTGCTTTACATACAATGTGTCCCAATAGTTTCCCCGGTGATACCATAAATCTACACTTCTTTGAGATTAGTGCTAGTCTTGCTCATCTACATCTTTCTGTGCATTCTCTGAGTGCGGTCAGATGCTTGTCCTCCACACTAAAAAGTAAAAACTGACCAATCGTCCAAAAATGCCTTGAAGTTTCCAACTGACATCTTGTCAAAGATTTGCAGGATAAGTCTTTGAAACATTGTTAGGGCATTGCACAGACTAAACGGCATTCTGTTTTAGGCATATACCTCGTCTTCTACTATGAAGGTTGTTTTGAGCCTATCTTCTTCTGCGATGGATATCTAGTTGTACCCAGAGAACCCATCCATGAATGAATAAATTTTGTGCCTCGCCACTTCTTCCAAAATACTGTCAGTAAACGGTATCAGAAACGGATCCTTAATCATTATAGCATTCCAACATCGAAAGTCTATGCATATCCTTACCTGAGTGGTCTTTTTTCAGAGATATCACAAATGGGGATACCCACTCACTCATTCGTACCCTAAAAATAATGCCTGCTTCAAGCATTTGATTAATCTCATCTGTAACTCTTGCAACATAATTTTTGTTCATCCGATATGGTTGCTTCCGTACAGGTACTGCTCCTATTAGTGGGATTCAGTGGATGCATAATTCAGGCAATACCCTTTCAGGTCTTTATACGTCCATGCAAAAACATCCTTATATTCCATAAATATTTTAAATGTTGCTGCTTTCAGAACTGGACTCCAGTCATCTCCCACAAATATATTTTTTGAATTAGCTTTGTCCCCTAAGTTCATCGTTTTCACTATGGATTCTTCGTATTTAATAGGTTTTTCCTCACTAAATGTATGTGCAGGTGTTTCGTCTATCTATGCCTCTCCTTTCACCTCTCTGTATTCCTTCGGGAATATATTTTCCTCTCCTTTATTACCTTCCTCAACCCCTAACATGTGACAGCTCGGGAAGAGCTCATAGTCCTCCATTTGCCAATGGAGTAGGTCGTTCACTAAATCCAGGTCGTCATCGTTGGATCCTCCTTCCAGTCTAAGGATTCCTTCGTTGGGGTCCATTCGTTTCTTCCCTTCATCGTCTCCTTCGCCTTCGGAATCTGATGATGTTGCCTCCTCTCCTACCATCTATATATGTAGATCAATTACAAATCTATGACCTCCTCCTCCTATGGATAGGGTGTTCTTTTCCGAGTCATGTTTTACTTTTGCCTAAATTAGCTAGCCCCTTCCGAGGATGGCGTTGTACCCTTTTCTTTTCAATGGTATAACCACAAAGTCCAGTAAGAATGGTTGTCCTGATCGTTACCGGTTGTGCCATCAGGGTCCCTAAGGGTTTGACTTCATGTTGATCAGCGGTGAGCAGTTGAAATGTAGGTGGCCATAACGTAGGTTGCCCCAACTTCTTTCATGTTTCTTATGGCAACACATTCACTCCTAACCCTCCATCTACAATGGTGTCCGTAAGGATGGTTCCAAGAATACCCATCTCTACTACTGTAGGGTGTCTTCCTGTGGTGAGCGCCAAGTAGCAATGGGTCCGCCGCGATCATTTTACTTCCACCTTATGTGTTTTCTTGGCTCTTCCATCACCTTTGAGGACAGTGTCATGTTCAAGATTGCAGTTCGTAACTGAGGCATTGCAAGGTCATTCAGCTTCATGGGAACCTCAACTTGCATTACCTATCGTGTGATATTTTCTTCTAACTAGTTCCTCCTTGATGTGTCGGCAATGTCCTTTTTCTGCAATTTTTCAGCGTCCATTTCTTTTTCTAATTTTCGCACTTGCTGCAACCTCTTCTTTTCCTCTTCTGGATCTAGGTACATTGTCTTATTTGCTTGCGCGCGAGTGATGGCTAATGTCTCCTCATCACATGTTTCTATACTTAACAAGTTCACCCCGGGTTTAGGGCATTTTGAATCCTCATGGTCTCCAGGACCATACCATCTGTACAACAGTTGTTGTGTTCCCTTTGTCGTACAATCTTTGGCGAAGTGGCCCCAGAGGTTGAAAGCATGGCATTGTATCATCGATCGTCTACTCAAATTGTACTGTATTCGGCTGCAACCCTCGTTATTGTTGTTGCCGCCTCGTCCACATCAATTGTTGTTTCGGAACCCCTCTTGAGGTTGCTGCGTCATTGTTCATATTCGTTCCTGCTCCAGAAGTGGACACTTCCTATGTTGGTAATACTTGTCGGTGTCCCTTCGTTTTCATATTGAAGGGGCATTCCTTGGTGGAATGTCCTACAATTTGGCAGATATCACAAAATTGTTTCTTAGGGTAGGAGCCCTTTGTGTGGTCCTCCTCTTTGCAATCTGTACACCATAGTTCCCCTTCTCTCACTTGGTCAGCATTCTTTTTATGTTTATGAGCTCTTTCATCATACGTAACATGTCCTTCTGTAGTGCACGAACCTTTTTACTTGATTCCTCGTTGCTATTGCTTCTAGAGGATGAATCTTCTAAACCAGACGATCTGTTTTTCTTCTTTTTGCTCGTTCTCTATTCACTCTCCAAGTCCATTACGCGGTTATATGCATCAATGTATGATGTTGGAGGTAAAACTTTCATCTTTTTCCTCAATGCTGGTCATAGCCCTTCAAAGAGCCACCTTTTCTTCAACCCGTCCCGTGGTTGGCTTTCCATTTTTCCTACCAGATCCTTCAACGTCCTCACATATACACAGATTGTTTCATTCTTTCCTTGTTTGCTACTAGAGATTTCTGCTACTATCTCGCTATCATTCCTGAGTAGTCTGAACTCTGCTATAAATTCTTTCTTGACATCCAGCCATGAAGTTAACTTCTGCAAATCGAAGTCCGAAAACCAATCAATCGCTACACCCCGTAGAATAGTCCGCAACTATCGGACCCAATCATCTTGGTCCGTTACGTCATTCATAGTCCCAATTGTTTCACATGTTCTACAAAGTTGAATTTGGTCGATTATTCCATCGCCATTAAATTTCGGCAATTTTTCCTTTGGTCCTACCATTATTAATTTCTTTTGAATTTGTGGTATTTGCTGCATACCTGCTTTGTTCTGAGTACTCGTGCCATTCTAAGTACTAGCGCTATTCTGAGTACCCGCGTTCTACACAACCGTGCTACTCTAAACAACCGCCTTACTTTGGACCATAGTTGAGAAATTCAGAATTGGCAATATCTTGGCCGGCCCAAATGTTTTGAAAAACTCGGCAAAAAATTTGACAATAAATCGGCAATTTTATTGAACATTTGAAGATATACAATTTCTTTAAATATTCTTAAAACGCATATATATACACCAAATTTGTAGAATATATAATAATTTGAGATGTCCACCATATAACAATCAAAGGTTTTAGTTAAACAGTAATTCATAGCAAGTAGAACTTAGCTGATTAACATAGTGCTAGAATCATATACGAAAAAACAAGTACAACATCTGAATATAAATAAGTTCAATACATATAGAAGTCAAACTCCATGAAACTACTACTTCTGAATACATATTAAGTTCAAGTTTCAATATCAATGAAAACTAAAAGTGGCAATCATAAATTGCGTCTACGAGTAAAACTCAAAAGAGATTGTTGTTGTTGGGTGGGTGGTGTTGAAGTAGTTGTTGTGACAACACCCTTGGCAATTGCCCTAATAGGTGCCTCACGCTAGACAAAAGCCCCTGATAGATAACCAAGCTCATGTTCCTCCTCTCGTGTTGCCATGTCTGCATCAGAGTCATCTACTTCTCTCTCAAACTCAGCTAGTTGCTCATCTATCAATAAAGATTCACCCACATCCGCATCTGCATCCTCACCATCAAGAGGAGCAATCCAATCTGTTGAATATGGATCAATATCATCCAAGTCTAGTGCTTCATATGAAGCTTGACCTTTCACCTTCTTATCCTGCAAAAAAATGTTGTACTTCACATAAACCAAGTCATTCAGGCTCTTTTGAGTCAACCTATTATGTTTCTTTGTGTATGTTTTGAAAAGTACTCCAATTTCTCTCGCAGCCAGAAGCACTACAAGGCTGCGATAAAATTCGGATGGCAAGCTGTTGAAGATTATGTGTTGTGGCACCATAATCTTCCCACTGCAGATCTACCAGGATTAAAAAAATCATTTATGATGTGGTAAAACTTCCAATAAACTTCACAAGCCAAATAAATGGTATGATAAAACTAAACACATGTTCTTTTTTACTTGATTTCAAGGTGCATCTCCTACGTTTGCAATCAAGAGAAGAAAACAATGGCCCCTCTTCCCTCTTGTAGCTTTGCAACTCATCAAGTATGAGGTCTCAGAGGTTCGTATTAGCAACCAATCTTCGAATACATGTGTCCAAGCCAATTTGAACCTCTGCATCTTCTTTAAAAGTGTTGGAGAAATAGTACTTGGGGTTCAAGAAGTAGGCAACTGCATGGATGTGTTGGTGGAGTTGTCGGTTCCACCTACAATCAATAATGTTCCATATGGGTCTATATTTAGTCTCATTTGACCTATACAAGTTTTGAATGGTCTCTTTTGCCTTATCCATGGCCTCATATAGAAACCCCGTGGGGTTTTTATCCCCATCCACAATTCGTAGAACCTTCACCAATAGTTCTAACACCTAAACATAATAAAACATACAAAAATCAGCCAATGAAAATATTTCAAAGTTTAATACTAAATCATCAATGAAGACTTGAAAACTTACTTTGAAGGTCTCCTCCATTAGCTTTTCAAAGCTAGCATCAGACACAATCCTCACAATCTTCTCTGCTTCAAGCTTCCTGGCATAAGGATTCTATAACCATTTCTTATCAAGAAACATGTGCCTAAGGTCTAACAACGTCTCAGATATGCTTTGCAAGTTTAGAAAATTAGTAGCAAAGCGTGTGACCCCTGCTCGTACAAGATCCTTACCGCTAATGTGTTGGCTCATAAGACTCAAGACCTATGTATGATTGTTGATGTACTTTGCAATATTCCTTTCACCTTCTCCACCCAACTCAGTTTCCCTAGATCCTCAAGGAGCAAGTCAAGACAATAGGCAACACAAGGGCTCCAAAATAAAGTGGGATGCCTCTCCATCAAAATTCTACCAGCTACCACATACGCTGCTGCATTATCAGTCACAATCTGGATGATGTTAGCCACTCCCACTTCCATTACCACCTCATCCAACATGTTGCACAAATTTTCTGCATTTTTTACTTGATCAAAGGCATCAACTGATTTTAGAAATACCAATTGTCCCCCTGAAGCAACTATAAAGTTGATGAGTGTCCTATTCCTGCCATCTGTCCACCCATCGGATATAATGGTGCAACCTTTCTATTCCCAAACTTTTCTTTGCTCTTCCACAAGTTGATGAATGTTTTTTACCTCACCGTCTAACAACAACCCACTCACCTCATAACGAGCTGGGGGCTTGAAGCCTTTACTAGATAAAGAAATAGAAGTGACCACTTGATCCCAATACAAACTACATAAAGAATTGAAGGGAATATCATTGCGGATCCAAAATATTGTAATTGCCACCTTTGTCTTCTCATGCATCTCCTTGTTCCATGCAGTTCCTAACAAGCCAGGTTGAGCACCAGGAGTGTTACGTGGAATCCAAAAGTCTAATAAAGACTCACCCACACTTCTTGATGCTCGTATCCGAGGCCTATTAGAAGAAGAAGCCTCTCCACTTGTTTGTGACGCTGTAGAACTAAAAGTCCCCACTGGGGTTGCCATGGCTCGAATGTCCTTTTTTTATCTGCCTTACTTTGTGCATATTTTTGAAGGCTTTCAAAGCCTCTCTAGTATCCTCTTCTGGACACATCTCACACGATGTAATATCATTGCATGGAATCTTGGCAAGATGATATTTCAATCGACCGATGCCTGAACTCATCTCTTTAAGGCAATGGATACATTGGATATCTCCTCTGTTTGCCCTTGCGATCCCATGTATCCATAAAGGGTTTGTCTTTCTACCAGAGCCGTTTCGTACAATTATGAACGGGCACTACAAGTTTGCAAATTGAAAGATAAATAATTATCAGATACATGGAAATCGAAGATTATAAATTAAAATCTAATCACAATTAGTATAAGTTTATAAGAGTTACAGACTTATAATTATTGATACATGTTAAAACTATTTTAATTTTAATTTTTTTATTAAATTATTATAGTAAATAAATAATTTGGTATAGTAAAAATGGAAGACTGTAACTGATTATTAGCAAACTATTAATGACTATCAGAAATTTAGTAGTTACAGTCTACAAACTTACTAATTTACTATTATATGCTACTAAAATGTAATTAAAACAATTTTTATTTAACTAAATATAATAAAATATATTAATATAATATGAAATCAGAAAAACAAAATATATAATATATATAAGTAGGAAAACAAGACAAAAATGGAATCCCGACCTAGCCAAAAAAACTTCAATCTGCAGAGAATGGAATCACGAGCTCGCAAAAGTTCAAAACAACTTCTCTCTGTTGTCTGGTCACCTTTCTGGCAAACAAACTTCCATTGCTTTTAAAGCTTGGAAACAATGGTGAATGGTGTGATCACTGCGTCCAACGGTCCAAGAAAGTTAAGAAACGATGGCGAATGGTGCGTCCAGGACTCCAACTATTCCAACTTTCGACTACTCAAAGAGTCTTTTGTGTATTCCTCAACAACTCCTAACTTCTCTGACTGCGAAAATATCTTCTCTTTCGCTTTTGTCTTTCCTGCGCGGCATCTTATGTCTTTCCCACATGGCAGATGTAATAAAAAATTGTAACATTTAACCTAAAACAAAATCATGTTGAC
Source organism: Cupressus sempervirens (assembly GCA_028749045.1). Classification (NCBI taxonomy): domain Eukaryota; kingdom Viridiplantae; phylum Streptophyta; class Pinopsida; order Cupressales; family Cupressaceae; genus Cupressus; species Cupressus sempervirens. The sequence continues at coordinate 18,037,243 of CM053788.1, forward strand.
CCGGTCAATGATTTAAATGGTGGATTTTTTGTTTTATGCGCAATATTAACTCAGCGAAACCTCTGCGATTTTAACAAAATATTGGCCTCGATTTATTGAGCATTTATTTCATTTTTGCTAGCAACCCGCGAATTTGGCAATATTTCGCCGAATTTTTCAACTATGCTTTGGACAACCACGTTACTCGATGTGAAGAAATCTTCTTCAAACAAAGTTGTTTGATTTTCTACTTGTATCTATTTGTCAAATGTATCGGGAACGAAGAGTTCACCCCACGCTCGTGCTCCTTCAACACCTCAGGCCGTGCGGGTTCCTTCCCTTCCGTTCGAATTCTCTACCCTAGACATATACAAGTCTAAGAACTCCTACCTTGTTTCTTCTACCAGATTCAATCTCTGTCACATTTCCTCAAGCAAGTCCTCGACACTCCTCGGTCTACTAGGTGAATGTACTCTATCGGTCAATGCTCCTTTACCCCCTCGGTGCCCGTTGGTAAGCTATTGAAACTTTTGTCTTCGCTCCGCTTGTGTTAGAATTAATGCTTCTTGTGTTGTGCGTATATCATCCTTGTCTTTTATTTTATTCCTATCTTTATTGAGCAGATTGAGCATTAATCTTCATAACACCTCTTTTGCACTAGGTTCGATTGGCAACGACGCCAAATGTTTACTGTACAGGGTAAACGGATACTTATTGCATTAATTGACTAGAATGTGACACAAAACAAAGACTTTATTCATATAAGCAAAGATGTAATTCCAATTACAATGATGATCCATAAATCCATTCGAACTATGTACATATACTTCCCGAAGGGGTGACTCGACCATCATGCAACCTTTTGAATACTAACTCAACCCGTCGGCTACAATATAGTCTTTACCGACAACAATTTTCATATACTTTTACTTTCAAGATCTTTGAAATTTGGCCGTAATGTTGTTTTATCAAAGGTTAGAAGCTATGAGAAGCTCTAGCTGTATGTTGAGTGCTTTATCCCAGGATAAAAAATATATGGTTTTAACATGTTTATCGGCTCTAATGGTTTGAAATATAGGAAAAATGTGAAAAGTTCCACAACCAACATCTAGGAGAGGTGAATACTTAAGGTTATAACTAAGACCTTGGTTTGGCCAGTCTTTGAGGCCTTGATTCATGAATTCCATTGTCAATGATTCCCAGATTGTGGAACAATTGGTTTCATCCAGAACCTTTCTGTGAAGCATCTACAGAAGATGGTTCTTCTAAAGTAGTCTGTAGGGACCATCCCTAACAATCTTCCAAAATGGGCTTAGAAGACCATGCCTAGATGCTTTAGGTTCATATGAAATTGTTCAGCGTGGCCCTGCTGTGATTAGGGCACCAATTTTGCAGTGCTAAGATGTATGACTAGAAACTTCTGACTTTTGTAAGAGTGCGTTAATCATGCATATGGTGAACTTGCATTATGAGATTATGCCAAGAGATCTGTCCTTTTTTGTTATGAAGGGTCTATAGTTCAACAAATGGATAATATGAGAATGTTAGCATGCAGATTCCTGGATCAGATTATGTGACCAATGTTCTTCTCTTGCTTATTCATCCTGATGATGGATCATGAGCGTGATGAAAAATATCAATGAAGATAAACTTTGGATGTCTAATCCAGATATCTGCATGCTAACACTATGGACTGTAAAAATTCCATGTCTTTAACATGAGAATATGTTAAAGGACCCTTGACTTGTTTTACTGTTTAAGTATTATTTGCTTAAATTTATTGCGACTGAATGGTTAGTTGTGTGGTGCAATCTAGAAAATTATGAAGTCATAAGTGAATGGAGAAACAGACAAACATAAGTTCACTGGGATGAAAAATGAGATCAGGAGTATTGGTGGAGGAATGGTGTGTGAAAGGATGTGAATGGTGCCAAGCAGTTAGAACAAGCCTTGTGTATGCAGCTAATGGTAAGTACTGGATTCAATCCAAATTGTAAAAGTGAGTGCTAAGTGTTTACGACTAAGATACAGGATTTGAACACCCTGCCCCTACATCGAAATGCAGATGAGGGGACGGGCACATCAGGATGGCATCTGGGTGCCTGCCCCCAAATAAACTATTTTCTGACTCAAAAAAGGCAATTTAAAGTACTTTTTAAATATATTTTTTCCACGAAACCCCAAAACGCCCCTTTATGAGACCATATATTTTTACTCTCTTCTCATTTAGTCTCCATTTTGGAATTTCAAACAGAAGGTGATTATTTTAGAAGGGGATCGTTTGTGGGGTGCCAGATAGCTTCCATAAAGGAGATCTAAGCGTCTAAGATGAGCATTTGATCCTATTTTTGAGTTTACTAATGAATAAATTTTAGGTTTTAAAATTTATTTTTTAAAGTTTGTGCCAATTTTTCAAGTTTTTCCCAAAAAATAATTTAAGAAATAAAGAAACAAGTTTAACTCTCTGTTATATTTCTGTATCTTTATTTTGCACTTGTATGCTTGAATTTCTTAGTTTTTTATTTAAACTTATGTTATTTCTTAAAGGGGAAGGAAACAATAGATACAAAACTGATATAGGATATCCTTTATGGAGACATACCACGAGAATTTCACAAAGTTGCAAGAGGTGGGGGATATATTTGGAGGTGTAATTACTATAATATACCAAAATATAGCTCATATTCTCTAGTGAAACTTCACATTATGGGCCCTACTAGTAAAGGGATGGGAATGTGCAGAGGACCAAAGAAGAAAAGGTTGTCTCCCGCACAAATAGCGGGATTTGTAAAAGAACAAAAGGAGGCTGATAAATTGGTTCTAAGATCAAAACAAAGTGCTATATATTGGTAGAGCCTGAAAGTAAAAAAAATTAATGAAGCCACTAATATAGTTGAAGCCTCGAAAGATCCCTTCTTGCATATACCAGAAGACCAAGATGAAGTACAAATTATCACCCATAAAAGAGAACCATTAGAAAAGGCACTTAAACTAGAGGCAAAAGATATTGTTGAACAAAAAAATTGCACGTTGCCTCTATGTCAATGGTCTTCTTTTCGACTTGGTGAGATTACCATATTGGCAAGAAATAATGTCAACAATCAATAGTGCACCTGCTGATTTCACAAACCCGGGTTTGAAAAGGTGCTGACCACCTTGTCGCAAAGAGAGGGCAATGCAATAGAGACCTTCAACCAATTAGAGATTCTTGGATTGAATCAGGTGTTCTATTGGTTCCAATGGATGGAAAGATAATAGAAACCATCCATTGATTGACGTTATTGCAGTGTCCCCCCAAAAGGGGCAACGTTTTTAGGGCAGTTGGTTGTGAAGGGGGAGTGAATGACCCGAGAAAGTAGATAGCATGAATAAAATATTAAAATCATGTTGGCTGCTCAATAGTCAAAGGATCAATCTGCAAGAGATAGTTATAATTTTCAAAAAGCAATTCTTGCTATATACTAATCATTGCAAGGTAAAATCTCAACACTAGGAGCTAGGATTTACTATTGCACAGAGATCATTGCAGACTCTTAAATTGTCCCCCAATATGAGATGTCAACCCCACAACTATTTGGTTATGTGGTGTACTTGCCTTCAGGAAAATCTATGGTATTATAAGAATTTATCATAAATGAACACTTGCTCTTGTTCACACTTGTAGGTGAAAGAAACCTACAACATCAATTATGAATATTATACTTGGAGGAATTTTAAAACAAACTTGCTAGGAACTTGGAAGCTGTGGAATACTCATCACTCAAGTTCTGTTAATCTATCTATTGTCCTGCATGTTCAAATGAATGGCTTGTAATGATTTCCTTATGCTTCAGTTAGTAATTATGTTCTTTTGTTCCCTAGACATCAGCCTTCCAACTTCACAAAGAGACATATATGCACCTATCCTTCAGAAGAATAAGAGAATGTATAGTAAGATCAATAAAATTAATATATAAGTGACGACTTCAACAAACTTGGTGTCCATCCAGTTATCCCTCTTTTTTCTGCTTTTGACCATACATTTTTCATGGACATGATAATCAATAAAAATAACTTCGGATTTAGAGTTTGACACCCCTACATACACCATTTTGTGCTCTTTAACATAATTAGGCTAAGAAATAATCAATGTGAACATTTCCGGAGAAATAGTACACACATCATGATTAGAAGTTATAAATTGCTAAATTCCATGTAATACATTTCAGATGTCCCACCTGCACTGAAGAGAAAATCCTTCTTGGGGTATAATAGAAGCGAATGTCCAAATCATCCAAACAGTATTATTTTAATTTATCTATTCTTTGAAAATGGTGATTAATTTTGTGGGCAAGCATCTTGAATAGCATGCTGTTGGGATTATTATTTCATAGTTATTATCACTTTCTCTTGCATAATAAAGGTACCCCATCCATGGTATTGGAGGAAGACAAAATTGAAATTCTCGGATGTTATCATCCTTCCTCCAGCTTCCTCAAATAGCATCTGTATTGCTTTGTCTTCTTGTGGATGAAGGATCTAATTTTGCATCGTTGTGAGGCTGGTTGTAATAAAGACCTTATCAGTTTGTTGAAGGGGTTTCTCACAAAGCTAAATAAAGGCAGATATGTGTTTGGCAGATATCTTCCAGATGTTGATTCATGTGGAGAGAGGCATTTATCCCGCAGCTTAAGGAATAAAATAATTAGTTGGAGGCGAGACATTAAGTACCTGTAGAGAGGATCATTGTCACCAATGCTCGCATATGAAGGCACCAACAAGCTAAGACTTACAATGAGCATAAGCAGCACCACTGGACTCGAGTCATGCCCAGCTCGATCTGTCATTCCGTGATATCTACAATTTCCCTTACCTGAAAACATTTAAGTTGTCATAAGCCCTCCAATTGGTCATAAATATCAAATAAAAACATGTGATTTAATTTACTAATTTCACGTAACTTGCTTGTCAATGCAGCACATAACAGAAGTGCATTTCTGACTATGGATAACCCCAATCAGAAAACCCTACATAGAAAGAAAATATGGATGCTGTAGAAATACTTGTTGACTTAACCCATGATAGTCAATAATAAGGCCTTTAACAAACTTCAAGAAGATGCTATGGGTGTATAAGATTTGCATTCCTTCAAATAATGTTCTTAAACGCCACAATTTCCTATATGTGTTTGGTTTAAGAATGAAGCTACTTCCAATTTCAGCCATACAAAAATCTTAAAGAGTATGCTTGTGAGATTGATAATTTGAGTTTGATGATTTTCAAGTCATTATCAAAGATTTCAGGTAGGATTGTGATAGAGTATTGACTAAGTTATGTGAGAGAGTGGCCCATACAAATTTATTCTTGACACAATCACACATGGAGCCTTGATAAATGACTGACGAATTGTAAGTTTTGGCACAAGTGAATTGGTCACCTGCATCAGAGCATTATGGTGCAAGGATTGATAGACTTCAAGAAAGATCAGGATAGAGAGCGGAAGGGCTGCACACTCAATAAGCAAGCCAAGACTACTTTCCCTAACAATGAGCACAGAAAAAGACAGATTTTGATAGATTCCATTCAGATCTATTTGGACTATGTTAGCAACTACATTGGAAAGAAGCATTTACTATATTTCATTTATAGACAATTCCTCAAGGAAAATCTGGAATTACTTTGAGAGGCTTAAAATTGAGGTATTTTAAAAGCTCCCAGAGTTCAAAGCCCTTGTGGAGAATCAAACAAGGAGCCTAGATTCACTAAGATTTTAAGGTCCAACTATGGAGACAAGCATGCCTCAAAAAACTTTGATAACATTTGTTGGGATGCAAGGATCAAGAGGGAGTTGATTGTGCCTAACAACCCTCAGGCCTCAACAAAATGTAGCTGTGAAAAGAAGGAACAGGTCTCATATACAGTTACAAAGGTTTATAAATTATAATTGATGACCTACATTTATCCATGTTTTTTTGGGCAGGGATGTAGTTGTAATGTTTACATGTCACACAACGCAGCGGACAAGACTCCTAGAAAAATATTTACTAGAGATAAACCTAATTTTCTCATTTTGGGGTGTATGTCTTGTCTACATTATTATGTGCCAAAGGAGAAAAGGATGAAGTTAAACCAACTTGAAGGGTGTGTCTGTGCGATACAATGAGTCTTCCAAGGCTTGCAAGCCTTATGTTTCATCACAGTGAAAGATTATAGTGAGCCAATAAATGGAGGTTCATGAGGATGCTTGGTCCTATAGGTCTTGAGTTCTAAGAAAAAAACTTAAGAATACCAATTGTAATTCAGCCAAGATCTAATGACACAATAGATAACTAATTACCACATAATACAACCTGAAAAGTTAGATGGCTTACATATAAATTGAAGGAGGCACAAGAACAAAGAGCACCAAAAACTTATTTCCAAGAAAGTCATTGCCCTAAGAAAAATATAAATTATCTCTCTTGTGTTAATGATTGTAGCTTCGATCAAATGATTCCAATTGATGAAATCAAATGTTTGAATGGCCTATCGACCTTAAACATTTGATATCCATCCTTCACTATATTATCATGGAACATTATTATTATTGATGATAAATTACTAGTATGTGTGTGTGTGTGTGTGTGTGTGTGTGTATTTTTTATCTATATTATCTATAATTTGTTATAAGCATGATAATACATTAAGCAAATATCATTTGTGATATATAACTAATGTGAGTTATGATATTAACAAGCGACATGTCTCTACGGGAGACATGCCTATATCATATACATATTAATTGAAAGAGTAACTTGAAAAACATAGAAATCAACAAGTGCTATACCAAGTTACAACAGCAAATTATCATATAGAATCTACACATACATTTGGAGAAAAGTAATTAAAATTTTGAAATTCCTATTTCATATAAAACTGATCAAAATTAACATGGTATCAGAGCAGGTTCCCTAAGACACCTGTAAGATTTCAACATCATGCAAGGTATGTTGGGCACATATTTGTAGCCATATCAGCCAAACACTAAACTTGCATATTGTTTCCCAAAAGTGATTCATGAAACATTTAGTTAACAAGGCCATAAATAAATCTGCCTAATTGCCATTCAATAGCACCTTCAAGTGACATTTTGTTTAAATTTTAAATTCTATCTATTTCAAAAGAGAGGGTTTGGAATTTATTACCATGAAGAGGTAAATATAATCAATAAGCAAAATAGTGAGTTTTTTTACTAAATAGAAGAGAGAAAATAAATGCTCTTTGAAAATAAAAGAATTTACGTATGAAAAGTTAAACTAAACATGCCTTGAATATGCTTGGTGTACATGACTCTATACTGTAGCACTATGTCATCTGAGAGCAATTCCAAATCATAAAGAAATGATTCATTTTGTACAATACAATAAACACTATGGACCAAATCTTTCTCACTAGCAATAAAAAAATTGTATCATACTAAAAATGAAAACCATGTGGCTCTATAGTCAAAGCTTAATTAAAACATGGGTGTATATTCCTTTTCCCCAACAGTATATAGAAAGTACTGTAGGTCAACCTCATAATAAAAGAGGATAAACGTTAAACGCCATGGTTTTACAACTAGATGAGTTGACAGGTACTCACCAACCATTTTTTGCCCCAAGTTTCTCCATAGAAAACTCATAATTCACCACAGCCAAGCTGTTGTTGATTTTCTGCCTAGTCTCCATCAAGTTGCAGACAAGTACTCAACAAGTCCATGAGATATCCTCTGCCCTTGTGCCAAACTTTAAATGCATAAAAACGACCAAAAATGTGATATTCACACTTAATTGTTTTCACATTTTTTCTAATTATGAAAATGGTAAGTACCTTAATAGTCTATGTGATCTGAAAAGTCTTCATTTGGGCTTGGTGGCAAAGGCACAACCTTTAACTCTATCTTTCAAAATGACAGGGAACACACCAAGTGCACTACCCCTTGCCTCCATTAAAGGCATTATAAGTTGCCGAGTCAAAAAATGTTAGGCCTATTAACCCTAAATCTTCACATTGGGTTTTTAGCAAGGGCTTGTATTTGATCTCTCGCTTTTTCAATTTAGCCTGAAGTTTTGCAATCTCATACATAGCCATTCTTATCCAAGCAACTTTCAAGGTTTGGATGATACCTTGGGCAGCAAAGGGCTTGTTAGGTTTCAAAATCGCTGCTCAATTTCCTAGGACTGGATTTCACCCAACTAACTCAAGAAGAGTAGGTTTTTACCTTCTATACTCTGAGCTTAGCTTAAACTTGAGATCAAAGCATTCAAAAGAGCACAAACAAAAATGAAGAGTGCAGCTAAGCATTTGCATACAACAATGAACATGAAACTCTGAAACATAACATAATTAGTAACCCAAACAAAAATGCATATTTTCATACAAAAATTGAGGAAGATATGTACAATGCCTAGAACATTTTCAAAATGTTGTTACATCCATTTGACCCAAAATTACACTCATGCCAACAAATATGGCTAAGAAAAATCCGTCTCTGCATCCTAAGAAATTCTTTGAAATGCATATGAAGTGCCATGGAGACATTCCACAATAAAATCCCATCACAATATTAATTTTCTTCTATTTCACGGGTCTGCAATCCTTCGCATATTGGACTATGACATTGAAATACCTTGCAATCTTAAAAGGTGTTTGGAGTTCACATAACAAACCAACCTCCCAAAAACAATTTTTTTACCAAATTACACCTATGTGCCAAAACCCCAAACAGCAACACTGGAGCATTTCAAAATATGCAGCTCAAAACAAATCCTGCCCCAAAATGGAATCCAAATCAAACAAACACACCTACAATAAATTTTAGTAGTTGAGATAAGCATTGAAATGCCTTGCAATCTTAAAAGGTGTTTTGAGTTCACATAACAAACCAACCTCCCAAAAACAACGTTTTTACCAAATTACACCTATGTGCCAAAACCCAAACAGCAACACTGGAGCATTTCAAAATATGCAGCTCAAAACAAATCCTGCCCCAAAATGGAATCCAAATCAAACAAACACACCTACAATAAATTTTAGTAGTTGAGATAAGCATTGTCAGTATTGCTAGTTGGTGGAGCAAACAAGTTATAAAACAGTCTATATGCCCGAAGAAACCCACAAAACATTTAAAATTTGGCCAATTACAAAGTGGGCCAAAGATAGAAATTGATATTAAGATATTCAGACCCATGACAAGAGTTCTTATGAAATAATTTGCCCTATCACATTTCAACAAACTAGATTTAGCAATACATCTCATCAATTGAATATCTGTGTTAATGCACCTCAGGACTTGAATCCTACAATCAAAAACATGTACAAATATCTGCATATACACATGTGTGCGTATTAGGGTTAGGCGTCATATTATGTTCATCGATTATGAACAATACTCCACAAACATATGGGAAGAAGAGACATGATGAACCCACTCAAAGCCATTTCTACAGCAAGCCCAAGAGGGGTGTCTACCACAGCCCTCCAACTTGGTAGCTTGCACCTGCTTTCCCCATCCTACCTCTATTCCAGAAAACACAGGCAACTTGTTGAGTTGGGTGGAGGTCCTAATTGGGTTTCTCGTCTCTCGGATGTAAGGTCCCTTTGGTCTACTCTAGGACAACCTACTTATGAAGCCTTATCAACCCCCTATGCTTACACCTCAAGCCCTCTCTCACAAGGTGGGTTTTGGACAACATGCATAAATATTCTTTGTTGCCATCTTGTTGAGTTGGGTGGAGGTTGCAAGTGGATTCTTCAGCTCTCCAACATAAGGGCCCTTTGGTCCATTATAGGAATGTCTACTTAAATAGCCTCAATGAGCCCCTTTGCTTACACCTCGAACCCTTACTACAAGATGCATTTCTAACAATCAAGCACATGATATTGTTTACCGCATAGATTAATTAAATTATCGCACACAGACAATGAACATGAACAGCAACAGCAATACTCCTTTTATTATCCGAATATGCCGAGACATTACATTACGCTTGATAAGATGATTTACAATGTACCCAGATGGGGTATAAATACTTTCTGCCGAACCTTCCCGAAGGGGTTCGTCAGCTACAAAACAATCCTAATCTACCCGTCGGCTACAAAATCTTTTCCAACAACATAAACCTGTCGGCTACACAATTTCTACCGACAACATCATCCCCCCCAAAAGAAAAAGTCGTCTTCGGACAACAATTAAAAAATATCCCAGACAAATTAACAAACAAAATACATTAACTGACTAACGACAACAAGATAGATCTGCTTTTATCACAATCCTTTCACATTCATCCCGTGCGTGCACCAAACTGGTCTCCAACCCACATTGCATCTGTAGCCTCTGCTAACACAATACTGTCTCTTTAATCTAGCTGACCTTGATAGCCGCCCGTGCTGCTTTCTCTGCTTTCAATTCTTGGGTACCTTGAGCCAAGTGTTGCTGAACTACCTTCAACTAGATGATCAACTCCTCCCGAGCTCTCTATGCATCCACCAAGACAGCCTCACATCCAACACCCACTCCAAGTGCCTCTGGTACACACACACTCCATGCCTGCAGCAGCTCCAGGTCTCATCAACTGGTCACACTTCCCACGATTAATAATCGCAATGACTGGGGGTCTAGGGGGCATCACCCCCAGCAAGGTCGAGGGGTAGCGGCCCTGCAGGGTCACCAAGACTAAATTAGTACCCCTAAACCCACACAAAACTACATGGAACACACTATTTTTGTCATTTTCTTCCGATTCCACTCTCTTTCTGGCAACTGCTTGTGTTTCCTACTTGTTTATATCTTTCCCTTCCCCTCGGCATCATACATTATTCATTCTGAACATCTTTGAGTTCTTGTCGTTTTTTTTTTTCTTTTTTTCTTGTACTTTTTTTAGAAAACCTCCATCGCGAGAGAAAAGAGCGCCGCATCAGGTATCCCCGGAAAAAAATGCAAAGCCGCAGGATGGGAGAAGAAGATAGCGTCCTTGAAGACCCTAAATCGATGGGCATGCTCCACTGGTGTAGAGTATTTCTTGCCAAATCATTTCATAAAGCTCGCAACATGGGTCTCTGGCTTCACCAAGGCATTCAACGCATCAGAACTATTCAAGACTTCCCGCGGAATGCAAGACAAAATCACACCAATAGTACGCAAAAGAAGAAAAGCATCCACGGGAACTAGAAAATCAGCCACAGGGAAATGAAAAACATCCGCAGAAACAAAGGACATCCGTGGGAGAAAAGAACAGACGCCCACGGGGCAACCACAAACACACACGCGGAAATTAAAAAAATGTCCGCGAGAAAACAGCAAATTGTCCCCGGAAAATAAGATATCTGTGGGTATCCGTAGGACCACCCACGAAAAGTTGCCTGCGTGACAACCTACCTGCGGAGCAGCAATCCCCGAGTGTGCCTGCGAGCACACTTCCGTTCCTTTTCTTTCTTTCTTTCTTTCTTTCTTTCTTTTCTTTTCTTTGTTTTTTTTTTTGTTACTTTTTTTTTTTCATCCAGTTTTTTTTCTTTTCTTTTCTTTTCTTTTCTTTTCTTGTTTTTGCTTTTTTCTTCTTTTTTGGCCATACAACAAACTCAATTTTCCCTCCCGACTTCGCCATTCTGCAACAACGAGGAAGTCGTTCGAACTTGGCCATTCTGCAACGACGAGGAAGTCGTTCGAACTTGGCCATTTTGCGACGATAACAACAGTCTTCCTGGCATGGTACATCTTCAGCTTCGACTCGTTGACTACCTGAGACACTTCTTGCCTATTCAAGGTCCACAATTTTATTGCTCCATTGTCACCTACCTCTCGGATCTGTTATGACCCAACCCATCTGACCTTAAACTTTCCTGGTTTAATTTCATTCCGTCGGTCATACTTCAGCACCAACTGCCCCGACTAAAACCTATTCAATTCTACGTGCTTATCACAGCACGCTTTGCGTCTATTCTGTGTCACCTCCATGGCCCATTGTGCCTGCGGTTGTCACTCATCTAGATTATTTCCTTGCTGTCGACACCCTTCAACTAATTTTATGGTGTAGTGTATTCTTTTCTTTCTGTGCAATCCGTTCACCATGTACCGAACAATGGGATCTTTTTTTTTTCTAGGTTCGGACTGTATGTTCTTCCCCTCAGCTTCAGTCGTAACCGCCTTTCCTTCTTCCGCTTCTCTATATTCCTTCGAACATTCATTTTCCTCCTTTTTCTCACCTTCGTCGACCCTTAACATATTACAACTCGGAAAGAGTTCATAGTCTTCTATCTACTAGTGGAAAAGGCCATTCACCGAGTCTAGGTCATCATCATTCGATCCTCCTAGTCTCAATACTCCTTCGTTCGGTTCCATTCTCCTCTTTCCTTCGTTGTCACTTTCACCTTCACCTTCTGAATTTGACGATGTTGCCTCCTCACCTACCATTTGTGTGAAGGTCAATTATGAATCTTTTGCCTCCGCGCTCCATTGATAGGGTATTTCGTTTCCAATCATGTCTTACTTTTGCTTGCACCAACCAATTCCGTCCCAAAATAGCATCATATCCTTTTCTTTTCAATGGAATGACCACAAAGTCCAATAAAAATGGTTGCGTTCCAATAGTTACCGGTTGCGCCCTCAAAATTCCCAACAGTTTGATCCCGTGCTGGTCTGCCATGAGTAACTAGAATGTAGGTGGCCACAACGTCAGCTTTCCTAATTTCTTCCAGGTATCCTCCGGTAACACATTCACACCGGACCCTCCGTCGATAATTGTGTCTGTCAGAACATTTCCCAAAATCCCCATCTCAACGACCGCCAGATGCCTTCCCATTGTGAGTGCCAGAAGCATTGGGTCTGTTGCCGTTGTTCCACTACTATCCCTTCCTGTTTCCTCTGTTGCTTTCGAAAACGGTGTATAATTCAAAATGGTCATTTGTAACTAGGGCATTGTGAGAAGGTCACTTATCTTAACCGATACCTCCGTTTGTAAGATTTGTCGTACGATGTTTTGTTCCGTGGAGTTCCTTGCCGAGGTGCTGGTGGTGTCCTTCAACTAAGATATCTTCGCCAACGATGCCTTTTCAATTTCCACCTGCGCTTCCCCCAATTTCCTCTTTTCTTCCGTTAGGTCAGGGTGCACTTTTGTTTGCCTCCATGTAATTGCCAGAACCTCCTCTTCGTCTGTCCCGACAGTGATCAAATTTACTCTGGACTTTGGCACTTCGCATCTTCATGATCGCCGAGTCCACACCATCTGCATAATAATTTTGGTGTGCTTGTCATTGTACAATCTTGGGCAAAGTGGCCCCACAAATTACATGCACAGCATTGAACGATTGGCCGTCCGTTCACATCATACTGGATTCGACTTCGGCTGCCATTGCTATTGTTACTGTCCGCATTGTTATTGTTGTTTTGCCCTCTGCTATTGTTTTTGTACCCACCCGAAATGGCACCATCAATGTTTGCATTTTCGTTCCCTCCTGACGTGGAAGTTGCCTGTGTCAGGAGCACTTGTTGATGTCCTCTAGTTTTCATATTAAAAGGGCATTCTTTTGTAGAATGTCCCATGATCTGACAGATGTCACAAAATTGATTCTTTGGACACAACCCTTTAGTATGACCTTCGTCTTACATTTCGTCCACCACAGCTCGCTTCCCTTTGTCTCGTTCTGCATGTTTTTAAATTCCTTCATCATATAGATCATGTCCTTCTGTAGGGCGCAGACCTTCTTACTACTAGTTTCATCATCACTGCTATCCTCTCCCGAGGATGCATCATCATCTGAGTCGGATGAACTATTCTTCTTTTTCTTTTTCGTCTTCTGCTCACTTTCCAAGTTCATTGCTCTATTGTATGCTTCTATGTATGACGACAGCGGCACAATTTTCATCTTCTTTCACAACATCGGGCGTAGGCCTTCCATGAACCATCGTTTCTGCAGTCCATCCACCGGCTTATTTTCCATTTTATTTATCAAATCTTTTAATTTCCTAGCGTAGATGCGGACAATTTCATTCTTCCCTTGCTTAGCATTGAATATCTCCACTACAATCTCATTATCATCCTGCAACAGTTGAAATTTGGCAAAAAACTCCTTTTTAATGTTATCCCAACTGTTTAACTTTTGTGGATCTATATCAGCAAACCAATCAATTGCGACACCCTGTAAGGTTGCCAGAAATTGCCTCACCCATTCGTTTGCATCTGTGATGCCATTTGCTCTCCAAATCGTTTCGCATGTTTTATAGTGTCGGATTGGAGCTGCCATACCATTGCCATCAAACTTCAGCAGCTTTTCCTTTGGTCCTGCCATCACTACTGGATTTTGTGCACGAGTGTTGTTCGGTCCTGCAACACTGGCACTATTCACTCCCACACCGTGGCTTTGCACTCCCACACTAGCAGTCTGCACTCCCACACCGTGGCTTTGCACTCCCACACTGGCGGTCTGCACTCCCACATCGGCAATCTACACTCCCACACCGGCGGTCTACTCTCCCACACTAGCAGTCTCAACAACTGAGAACCTTGATGAAGAAGGATCTTCTGAAGTTGTCCCCTGCGGAAGTGTATCTCGAACGAAGAGTTCAGTCCATGCTCGTGCTTCCTTGGCACTCCGAGCCGTGCGAGTCGACTCCCTTCCATCTGGATTCTCTTCCCTCGGCGAATACAAGTTCAAAAAGTCCTCCCTTGCTTCTTCCACCAACTCCACCCGCTGTCGAGTCTCCTACAACAATTCTTCTGCGCTTCTGTGTCTGTCGGCAATCTTCTAAAACCTCCTTCTGCGGTCCGCCTGTTGTGCCAAAATTATTTTTTTTTGCACAGTACGTATGCCATCTTTTCCCTTTACCTTATTTTGATCTTTGTTAAGCTGATTTGGCATTAATCTTCATTCCTCCCTCCCTCCAGGTTCATAGGGCAATGGCGCCAAATGTTTACCGTATAGATTAATTAAATTATCGCACACAAACAATGAACATGAACAGCAACAGCAGTACTCCTTTTATTATTCGCATATGCCGAGACATTACATTATACTTAATAAGATGATTTACAATGTACCCAGATGGGGTATAAATACTTTCTACCGAACCTTCCCGAAGGGATCCATCGGCTACAAAACAATCATAATCTACCTGTCGGCTACAAAATCTTTTTCGACAACATGAACCTGTCGGCTACACAGTTTCTACCGACAACAGATATATTCTACAATGAGCATTTATTTAAGCATAATCTATAATTATGCATGTAGATATAATAATACTGCAATTACTTTTAAGAAGGAAGGATGCTATAGATGGTCGATCTTGACATAATATCTGCCTCTCAATCTTAAAAGTAATTTTTTGGATGTAAATGCCGACCGATCTCTACGAATCAATTTTAGTCCTTTTGTGTGCTCTCTGTTTTGATCGCTTAGACAACCCTGGTGCTAAAAGTATAGATCAGATTATATAGAGAGAGAGGTAATTTTTATTTTTCAAGGCAATAGATTAGAATCAGCACTGTTATGATATCTTTACAGTCTGATATAATTCTCTCTTTTGTTTGCAGAAATATTGTAAAGAAGATATTGCAGATCTGCAAGTATATATTTTAAAACTGATACACGCACACACACACAGAGATGTCTCTACATTCTCATTCACGTAGGACATGTCTCTACATTGAGACATGTCCCTTCCCACTTCATAACTGTTGTTTATATCAATCACTGATCGGCTAATATACCGTTCAGATAAATAACCATATCTTGGCACGTGCAATTACAATATGTGCGATCTGCAAAGGAATATATATCCAGCACATGTATATGTTTGAAAAGTAATATTGTTCGAACATATTCATATACATACATACATACATATATATGTTTGATCTTATATATATATGACTGTCTTTACAAACAGCAATGTAATATGTATAATCGAATTTGCAAGAAATCAATCAATCATTATTCAGATTGACATTCAAAGTTTTAATTGATCTTCAGCAATAATGTTATTATTAATATTTATTGGATTAATAAGAACACATGAAATATATATATATACATACATACATACATACATACATACATACATATATATATATGACTGTCTTTACAAAAGGCAATGTAATATGCATAACTGACTTTGCAAGAAATCAGTCAATCATTATTCAGGTTGGCATTCAAAATTTTAATTCATCTTCAGCAATAATGTTATTATTAATATTTATTGGATTAACAAGAATACGTGACACAAATATATATATATATATATATATATATATATATATGCCAGGTCCAATAAACATAAATAATATAAATAACAATATCACAAAAATGGATAGTCATTGAATGTATAAGTGTAATAGATAATGATTTGATTTTATCAATTGGACATATGTGACCGAAGCTACAAATCAATAACAATCACTCTTAGCTATGGAGGAGAATTTCTAGCATCTCAACACAGTACATCAACATGACATCCATTTTAATAGATGTTACCTCATGGTATCATAAGGAGTATGGCATGACCCTGAATTTCAACCATATGATATTCACTATAATTATATCTTTTCCGGTATGTGCACTAGCATCAAGTCTTATGATGCCTATTCAAGAAGATATTTATTCACGGCATATCCACAAATGCTATAACTCATAGCATTTACCATGAGATATCTCAGTAATACAACATATTGTAGTTTCAATACTACTCAATTAGTATTAAGTAAGAGCTATGAACTATCATGATATATGCATAGATATCAACCATATGATATCCATCAAGATAGTAGTTTGAGCTATTGTAAAAGTTGTCACTTTACATGACAAAAGAGTTTAGTAATAAAATCATCTTTTAACTATTTGTACGATAGATTTAATAAGACTTAACCGCAAATAAAATTTACAATTTTACCATACCAAGCTTACCTCTAAAGTGATCCACTTAACTTAGAGAACGGTTTGGTTAGGATATCTACAATTTGCCCATCAGTGCTAATGTATCTCAGTTGTATAACATTTCTCTCCATGTCTCTAATATAGTGGTAGGGAATCTCAATATGCTTGGATTTATCATGAAATACTGGATTAACAGAAAGCTTTATACAACTTTGGTTATCACAGTGTATAGTTGTGGGATCCATGGTTTGTCCAAACAAACCCACCAATAGTTTTCTTAACCATGTGGCTTCTTGAGCTCCTATGGATGTTGCAATGTACTCAGTAGAGCTTTGTGCAACTGAGGATTACTTCCTTCTAAACTAAGAGATCGTGGTTGATTGCAAGCTAAAACAACATCCAAAAATACTTTTGTGATCAACAACATTTCGAAACTACTTTGACTCTGAATATCCATGTAGATTTAGATCTATGTTATCATATTTTAATCCATATCCAATAGTCCCTCGTAGGTATCTCATAATATGTTTTGCCACGATGAGGTGTAATTTTCTAGGTGTTCACATGAACTGGTTGAGGGCATTTGTTGCAGAGCAAATGTTTGGTCTAGCATTTACCAAATACCTCAAGGATCCAATTATTTGTCGATAGAGAGTAGGATCAACAAGTTCTGATTCTGATGTTGCTTCTTTTAGCTTGTGTAGATTTGTCTCCATGGGTATACACATAGGCTTGCAGTTCATCATTCTAAAACTGTTTAAAACATCAAAAAGTATATTTACCTTGATTTAGGATAATACACTTTTCTTCCTGTCCCACTTCTAGGCCAAGAAAATAGTGTAGGATACCCAAATCCTTCATGTCAAATTCAGAAGCAACTTCTTGTTTACATTTGGTGATAAGATTATCTTCTCCTGAGATTAGTAAATCATCAACATAAAGAATGAGAATTAACATATCACCATTTACCACCTTGAAATAAAGATTAGGATCTATATCATTTTTGGAGAAATCTAATTTGGAGAGGTAATTTTCTATTATTTCATACCAAACTCGAGGAGCTTGTTTGAGACCATAAAGTGTTAATGAGTTAGTTCAGTCAAATAAAATATAGATATATTTGTGTTATATATAACTATGATCCCAATATATTATGTTGTTATAATTGTATGATAAATTGAGATGTAACATATATAATTAGATCTACTAAAGTTTCAAATAGGGTTTATTATACACTAATAATATCACATTAAAAATACGGATTGTTCAAAGTCCTTGACCCACAAAATGCATTGATTGTCTTAAGGCACAAAATGCATCAACAGTTTTTAAGGTACTTAATTTGTTTAATCATGATTGGAGTCATGTGCCCAATGGGACCTAGCTCCACGGAATAGGGTTTATTATACACTAATAATATCACATTAAAAATACGGATTGTTCAAAGTCCTTGACCCACAAAATGCATTGATTGTCTTAAGGCACAAAATGCATCAACAGTTTTTAAGGTACTTAATTTATTTTATTATGATTGGAGTCATGTGCCCAATGGGACCTAGCTCCACGGTGGGGTCACTCCCATCAGGAATGTGACTCCCCGACCATATATTTAAAGTAAGCAAGATTGTGTTTAAAGCACAACAAACACATAATCCGGTTATTGGATATTGGTCGACAGTAATATAAAAACTAATTTACTATCCTCTATACCATGTACAACCTATCAAACAAATACAGTATTGATATTGTGTGAAAGATTAAAGTACTTCATCATATGGATACTGATTACAAAGTGGTTCAAAGCTACTTATATATAAGACCCTTACATATATTAATTTTCTGTCAAAAGAATTGAAAAACCATTACATAGTCAATGTGATATAAATCTGATCTACAAATTTAACATGGTACCAGAGCAGGTCTAAGAGATGATCCTAATCAGATTTATTGATCCAATGCACTCAAATATTCTTAAACCCTACATTGCCAAAATGGTGAATGGCATGAGACTAGAGGACAAACTTGAAGGTGACTCAAATTTTGCAGCAAGGAAATTGTGAATAATGTTAATCTTGAAGGAGCATGATCTAAAACAATTTATTGAAAAATTAGACCAACCACCCAAGAGGGGTGATGAATTGGGTAGATGGGAAAACGATAATACTATGGCTATGAAATTACTATGTCATATCCCCATTTTAAGATAGAATTTTAATAAAAATTAGGCAATACAATGTTATTAAATAAAAATTTTTAATAATAATTAGACAATACAATGTTATTAAAGTAGTATAGATATCTTAAATAAATCTATCTAAAGAAATGCCAATAGATATCCACTACAAAATTGAGAATTTAATTTAATTTACTGCACCCATAACTATTTATATTTTGTTTTTTTTTTCATTTTTTTTTTTTCACTAACTTAACCTTTCTATATTAATTTCTTTAAAAAATGATAATTTATATCTCCAAAGATTATAATTTTAAGAAATAGTTTATTTGGTGTATATTAAATTATTTTTAATAATATAATCTATTTATAATAAAATTTAAAGTTTTGACATGTATATGGTTGTCAAATTTAATCTAGAAAGATAAAAGTTAACATTAACACACTCACACCACCCCACTCCACCCATTCTGACATTGTAGAATGCCTATCGGCATTAATAAATAATAAAGTTATATTAAAATAATACTAAACTATAAACCAAGGAAATAATAATTATTTACTCTATACTATTAATAAAATAATATTTAGTATGATATTTAAAATAATTTAAAAATAATAAAATTTCAATAAGTAAAGAAAGAAATAAAATTAAATACAAGAGACAATATTGTAGAAAGTATGTTAACTTTCTAAATAGAATTAATAATAAATAAAATAAACACATATAAGTAAATAAATAATATAACATAGAATAATATAAATTAACTAAATCTAATGAAAATTCAAGAGATGTTTAACAAATAGACATAACTCCTTAAAATTAAGATATAAAAAAGAGGAGAGTTTATTTTAGAGAGTAGAGAGAAGGAAGAGAAAAGGAGAGGAGTTCAAATAGAAAAATAGAAAAGGAAAGTAATATGAAGAAAATAAGGAAGTGACTTTCTCAAAAGGTATCAATGATATCGAAAGGATGCGAACCTTTGAAAGGGATAGTTGCGACTCTTCAAAAAATATTTTAATTATAAAGTATTTGGGACTTTTCCAAAAGATTTTAGTTATGAAAGGTTGTGACTTTTCGAAAGAATTATAACTATGAAGTGTTGTGACTTTTCAAAGGATTTGTATTATGAAAGGGTGCGACTCTTGGAAAAGACGAAGATAAGAAAGGTATGTTTATGAATTATATTTGTTTAATTATGCTTATGAATTTATTTATGAACCATACTTGTGGATAATATTGTGTTAGCTCATGGGGTTAACACCATGGATATTAATGAGACTCGAAGCTGGAGCATGTGAGATATTAAGATCTCCATTGTCCGCCATGGCCGAGAATCAATGTGAACTCAAAGCATGGAGCATGTAAAATATTAATATCTACATTGTCCGCCATGGTCGAGATTCGATATCAAAGCATGGAGCATCGAGGTATTAAGATCTCCATTGTCCGCCATGGCTGATAATCGATGTGCCAGAATATTCTGATGTTGTCAAACACATGCATATGTCGTTGGCCTTGGATAAAGGATGCCCGTCTAAGAAAAATCTTAAGGGGTGCACTTCTAGAATAATATAGTTAGTTTTATTATTTTTGTGATTCTAACATTTATTTCACAGGTATTACTTGTCCCTAACTAACCCTATTAGTGGGGACATTAAAGTGGTATCAGAGCATGATCTTGCCATCTTGTAGGGTTAAAGAGGATCTGGAAAAATAATTTATATAAAAGACTAATGTAGAAAGTTAATGACTATTAGAAAGGATTCAAACATATCCATGATAGAAACCTAATAATTTGGACTAAAAGAAATATATAGTTCAACTTAACAAAAGAAATTAAGCAATTTGAAGAAGGGTGGACTGTCATATCTCCATTTTAAGCTAAAATTTTAATAATAATTAGACAATACAATGTTATTGAATAAATAATAAAGTTATATTAAAAATAATACTAAACTATAAACCAAGAAAATAATAATTATTTAATCTATATTATTAATAAAATAATATTTAGTATGATATTTTAAATAATTAAAAAATAATTAAATTTCAATGAGTAAAAAAAGAAATAAAATTAAATACAAGAGACAATATTGTAAAAAGTATGTTAACTTTCTAAATAAAATTTAATAATAAATAAAATAAACACATATAAGTAAGTAAATAAATAATATAACATAGAATAATATAAATTAACTAAATCTAATTAAAATTCAAGAGATGTTTAACAAATAGACATGACTCCTTTAGAATAATATAAATTAACTAAATCTAATGGAAATTCAAGAGATGTTTAACAAATAGACATGACTCCTTAGAATTAAGGTATAAAAGGAAGGAGAGTTTATTTTAGAGTGTAAAGAAAAGGAAAATAAGAGGAGAGAGTTCAAAAGGAAAAATGGAAGAGGAAAGTAATATGAAAAAAATAAGGAAGTGACTTTCTGAAAAGGTATCAATGATATTGAAAGGATGAGAACCTTTGAAAGGGTCATAATTATGAACAGTTGTGACTCTTCAAAAATATTTTAATTATAAAGTATTGGGACTTTTCCAAAGGATTTTAGTTATGATGGGTTGTGACTTTCCGAAAGGATTATAACTATGAAGTGTTGTGACTTTTCAAAGGATTTGCATTATGAAAGGGTGCGACTCTTGGAAAAAAAGAAGGTAAGAAAGGTATGTTTATGAATTATATTTGTTTAATTATGTTTATGAATGTATTTATGAACCATACTTGTGGATAATATTGTGTTAGCTCATGGGGTTAACACCATGGATATTAATGAGACTCGAAGCATGGAGCATGTGAGATATTAAGATCTCCATTGTCCGCCATGGCCGAGAATCAATGTGAACTCGAAACATAGAGCATGTGAGATATTAATATCTACATTGTCCGCCATGGCTGAGATTCGATATCGAAGCATGGAGCATGGAGATATTAAGATCTCCATTGTCCACCATGGCTGATAATTAGACAATACAGTGTTATTGAATAAATAATAAAGTTATATTAAAAATAATACTAAACTATAAACCAAGAAAATAATAATTATTTAATCTATATTATTAATAAAATAATATTTAGTATGATATTTTAAATAATTAAAAAATAATTAAATTTCAATGAGTAAAAAAAGAAATAAAATTAAATACAAGAGACAATATTGTAGAAAGTATGTTAACTTTCTAAATAGAATTTAATAATAAATAAAATAAACATATATAAGTAAGTAAATAAATAATATAACATAGAATAATATAAATTAACTAAATCTAATGGAAATTCAAGAGATGTTTAACAAATAGACATGACTCCTTTAGAATAATATAAATTAACTAAATCTAATGGAAATTCAAGAGATGTTTAACAAATAGACATGACTCCTTAGAATTAAGGTATAAAAGGAAGGAGAGTTTATTTTAGAGTGTAGAGAAAAGGAAAATAAGAGGAGAGAGTTCAAAAGGAAAAATGGAAGAGGAAAGTAATATGAAGAAAATAAGGAAGTGACTTTCTGAAAAGGTATCAATGATATTGAAAGGATGAGAACCTTTGAAAGGGTCATAATTATGAACAGTTGTGACTCTTCAAAAATATTTTAATTATAAAGTATTGGGACTTTTCCAAAGGATTTTAGTTATGAAGGGTTGTGACTTTCCGAAAGGATTATAACTATGAAGTGTTGTGACTTTTCAAAGGATTTGCATTATGAAAGGGTGCGACTCTTGGAAAAAAAGAAGGTAAGAAAGGTATGTTTATGAATTATATTTGTTTAATTATGTTTATGAATGTATTTATGAACCATACTTGTGGATAATATTGTGTTAGCTCATGGGGTTAACACCATGGATATTAATGAGACTCGAAGCATGGAGCATGTGAGATATTAAGATCTCTATTGTCCGCCATGGCCGAGAATCAATGTGAACTCGAAACATAGAGCATGTGAGATATTAATATCTACATTGTCCGCCATGGCTGAGATTCGATATCGAAGCATGGAGCATGGAGATATTAAGATCTCCATTGTCCACCATGGCTGATAATCGATGTGCCAAAATATTCTGATGTTGTCAAACACATGCATATGTCGTTGACCTTGGATAAAGGATGTCCCTCCAAGAAAAATCTTAAGGGGTGCGCTCCTAGAATAATATAGTTAGTTTTATTATTTTTGTGATTCTAACATTTATTTTGCAGGTATTACTTGTCCCTAACTAACCCTATTAGTGGGGACATTACATACTAGTGGACAATGTTAAGGATCATCCACTTCCTATTATTACAAAACTAGACACAAACACATAAAATGTTCAAAGCACTTGAAGAGATGTTTAAGATAAACAATACCAATAGAATTCTCACACTAAAAAACAAACTCTCCAACATTAAGATGAATAAAAGAGATTCTATTGATTCATATTTCATGAGGATAACAGAACTAAGGAACCAACTCTCTACAATTGGTCACGTCTGTTGGTTCCCAAAACCGCAGATTGGAAATCCAAAAGCTTGCCACTTCTCCGGTAGGATCTCTCAATCAAATTTTGGCCAACAAACGGAAATCACTTAGATTCCCCTGCACTTCGGGCTCCGCTACACCCAAGCGGGTAAACCTTTACCTTAACATTGACTGCCTGGTTCAAGGCTTTTCTATAGCGAATTTAAACTTTGCGAGTTCCTCGGCTGGCAAGGTCCTTGAACTAGATCAAAATGAAACCAAAATGTTGGATAATGGGTAAATGTTTTGAACAATTGAATAATAATAAATTTGATGCTTGCAAGAGGAATATATAGATTTTCTGACTTCAATAAAAAGACCAGTGCCTTTGCTCATCCGGGTGATAGAGTCAACTTCAGTGAACTTTTACATACAACTTCATAATGTTCAATGCACTTGTACTGCCAATAATTTTGATAATCTAGATGCGACAAACCAATTATAATGCAATCTTTAAATTAGTCCAAATTGAATTTTAACTCCACTGAGATAAACTGGACATAGCTGCGGAAATAATTAAATATTTCACAAAACCTATGATAATCAAATTTAAGATGCTAACTGACCATGTCTACTTATCTGATAACAAAATCATATACAGAATTTTAAAATATAATTATGAAGGATGATTCGCCTGTAGTTTTAAATCTCCATGCCATTAATGATAAACAAAGAACATTTTTATTTTATTATTAAAATAAAATAATTTTATAATAATAAAATAAAGGAATTTCATTATAAAATCATATTGAACCCTTATTCCTCCTTACAATAAAATTTAAATATAAAATGCTCCTCTTTGTGTATGTAAAATGTTCGGATCTGTCTTACAATGTCCCTCACTACAAAATACATGTCCCTTATTTATATCTTAGATATATAAGGAGACGTGCCTTTAAATATGAAAGGGTGTTCCCCTTCTAATAATAAACAATACTTTCTATTAAATTTTAATCCCACCTCTTCATTTTCTCTTTTAAAATAATCATTGCGTAATCAAAGACCCTGACAAGTTAAATTGCATATATCATCGATAGATTTTTATGCCTTATACTTTTGGAAACATATGGAACGGAGGGCTATACTTCAAATTTTATTATTTCAATAACACTACTATACACAAGTCAATTCCGTCTGCCCGACATGTCTGGAAATCATTCCTTGAACTTTTCATACTTCGATTTTGCATAGACAGCGCTCCAAGATTCTTGTGTCTGCGTCTTCATTACTCCCGTGATGGTCTTCTTTTAATTTACAGGTTACTATAGCACTCTATGGAGGCAGAGACACCATTGTGGACATGATTCGATTCCTTGAAACTTTGTTTTGGAATGCTTTTTTCCTTGCCTATCTATTGCAAGTATCGTGTTGCACAAGATGTGTTCCTTCAGTCCTTCGAACCTCCTTAGCGGAAGTTCTTTTTCTTGCTCCTTCATATTTTGCGCTTACTGGTCCATGCCGGAGTCATATTTTTTATCTATAATACAAACACTGGAATTCGTTTTCCTTACCATACTGAGGTGCTGCGATTTTATCTGGCATCCACCAATTGTTATAGTGTAATGGGCACCCCTGGATATCCCAAAAAACTAAACCAATATGCTGAAAGGAATTTTGTCAAACAGTTTGCATGCAACCTCTTATTTTTCCGTTTAATGTTTTAATCCCCTTATAACTCCGGAAATCAAACGTTTATTTGTTTGTTGTGTTTTGTGCATGGAATTGGTATCATACAACATAAACAAGAAAGAAACTACAATAATATGCAAAGTGGAAATGAACTACTGCTAATAAAATGTTATTTTCAGAATTCATAAAACCAAATACATGGCAGATTTATCAACTCACTAATTACTTCAACAGTATTGACATAATACTCCAGCCCATGCTCTCGAACTTGCTGCTACAATACTTTGTCCTTCAATCAGTCCACTACCTTCGTAATACCATTCCCTCAAAGAGGCACAAGCATCGGACAAGTAGTGAAGAAGATATGAGCAAAATACCAAATTTGCCGATAGCCGAAAATGCAACTAAACTGCCTGATAATGAAGCCAATAACAAAGAATTCCAAAGGCCAAACCCCAAGGGAATGACGTCTAGAATGTTACAAGAGAGGATAGACGTCCTCAAATGCTAAGAACGGAGCTGCAACTCACACACCAATTTCTTCTCATATTCAACCTGCCTAATGAAGCCACAGATGCTTCCTTTTATTCTATTTCCAAGGGTCCGCTCAACTCATATGGGCAATGTGGGATAAAAGATGTGTAATATATAAAACATATATTAAAATACCCCTTATGTCTCCCTTGGGTACACATCACCATAAAATAAATATTAAAGTAACACTTTAATATTTTATAATTAAATTAGACGTTACTTTAATAAAACTTCAGGCATTAAAATGTATTAGCAATCGGACTCCGAATAATGCGAGTGATAGCTCATCGGAAAGCTCTCACCGAGGAGTATCGAATCCAATCACCAAAATTGACCTGCACTGTGTCTTGCAGACTTACTAAAAATAGTAAGTATGCCTGAAACTGAGTAAATCAACTTCGTTTTGGCCCAAACTGGAAATGACCAGGCCAAAACACTCCAGGATCCCATTAAACCCTTCGTTAGCCCTCGAGACCATGTAGAACAAGGCTAACGCACACACACACTTGGTCAACTGCTAAAATGGGGACATTACATATAGTTATGCCATACACAGTAATACTTTTCATCTCTACATTCACTTCTCTATGTCATTGCCCGGAGGTTGAAATTGAATGCCCATGATTATAAGATGGAAGTATGAGTCAAGAACAGACTTTCTCTCTTGCAGCTTTGAGCTTTCAAAAAAAGCATAAGTGCTAGGTTCCCTTTTCTTCAAATAATTGTCTCAATTTTTTGCCAAAAGAATTCTGTATTTTGTTCTGAGAAATGGAGACAATTCTTCGGTGTTCAAATTGTGGTAGCTTCCAAGCTCAGGTCTTGATGCCTGGAATGATTCTAGAAATTCCCTGCGGATTCTCCCATCACAATGGATAAGAACAGTTTCATCATCAAAATTACTCTTGGCATCAAAATTGTTTACTTTGGATTTGGATTTCCCTAGCAGTGACTTAATCAGTCTTTTAGCAACATTTCGAGCACTTCGAAATTTGTTTCAATAACAATTCTCCTACTTGATTGCAATCGTGTATTGGAGCTTTCAGAATCATAGCTAAAATATTTTGTAGTTTTCTTCAAAAGATGTAAGAGATAAATGATAGTAGATATCTTCCTTTGATCTTCTTCAACCTGAGCTCTATCAAGTAGCTTCATTAAGGCTATTCTTTCTTTCAACCTTTGGAGATACTATATCCAACCTATCAGCTGCTTAATTGAAAACCTCCGGTTTTGAAAAATTGCTACAACTGCTAGAACTCTATTATAGTAAAGTAATAATAACATCCCCAACTTCCCTCAATTGTTTTGTAGTTAGAATATTTTAATATGACTAATTATAATGCTAACAACTTTCATTTGCAATTCAACTTATGTTGCCGACGAGAATATTTGGCAATTTTATCTCCAACATTACTTCAAGAATGGAGGCCCAAAATTTTGCAGAATTTTGGGTTCCATCAACGTCTATGATGGCAAAGAATTAACCATGATAGCACTAAAAGGACTACCATCATCATGAGAAACTTTTAGACAAGGAGTATGTTCTCAATCCAAGCTTCCTAAACTTGATCTACTTAAGGCTAACTGCATACAAGAGGAGTGCCTGTTAATATCTTGAGGAATTGGTGATACTTCTACTAGAAGCGATATTCAAATTCTCACAACTCAAGTTGGTAAAAGGAAGAAACCTAAATTCAAAGGGAAAAGGAAACATATAGACTACTCTAAAATGCAATGCTTTAGATGCGACAACTATGGTCACTCGGCAAAACAATGCCCTAATAGACTGAAACATCAAGCATCCTTTGCCAAAGTCAACAAATTTGATATAGTTTAGAGAGATGTCCATTCTAAAAAACTTCAAAATATCCATAACAAGTGTAGAATATTGGATTAAGAGGGTATTCACTATTCTTTATCATTATCACCTAACCTATTGCGAAATAAATGTGGAACAATTTTAGAGTGAACCTGGCATGGTTACAATTTATGAGATAGAGACTCAGAATAATTGATTATTGCAAGGTGAACTTGTATTCGTAGAAGTTATTGGAAGGTGACGATCTTACAATAACTTAAATCATGATATACATTTCATGTAAATGTTGAAACAGATCATGATAAATAATATCTTGTAAATCAACAACTTAGTGTTAGATGTCATTCACTTGATAGTCTATAAGTTGTTTATAGGTATTTGGTGAATATCATGTGTTGATATTTTGCAAGCCATTACCATATTGAGTACTTGGTGAATATCATGTGTTGATATTCTACAGGTCATTACTCAAAGTATTTGGTGAATATCACATGTTGATATTATGGAGGCCAATACTCATGATATCAAAATGGTCGAGATCTTTGATCAAAGATATCCTTAAAAGTGTGTCATGCTTAATATTATCAATAGTGTAATACTTATCAATTTGTTATCCTTCTAAACTAAGAGGATTGTTTTATATATCACTATGATCTTCAGTATATTATATTGTTATTATTGTATAATAAATTGAGATGTAACATATATATATATATATATATATATATATATATATATACACACTAAATTTGAAATTTCAAATAGGGTTTGTTATACAATAATAATATCATATTAAATATACTGACTGTTCAAAGTCCTTGAACAACAAAATGTGTTGCCTGTCTAAGGCACAAAATGCATCGACAAGTTTTTAGGTACTTAATTTGTTTTATTATGATCGGGAGTCACGTGCCCAATGGAACGTGACTCCACGGTGGAGTCTCTCCCATTGGGGATGCGACTCCCAAACCATATATTTAAAGTGAGCATCAACTGTGTTTAAAGCACAACTGTGTTATTGGATACTTGTCAATAGTACTACTGAAACTAATTTACTATCCTCTGTATCACTAACAACCTATCAAATTAGATATAGTATTGACATTGTGTGAAAGATTAAAGTAGTTCATCATATAGACACAGATTACAAAGTGATTCAAAGCTACTTATATATAAGACCCTTATATATATTAATTTTCTGTCAAAAGAATTAAGAACCATTACATAGTGAATTTTATATAAAACTGATCTACAAATTTAACATAAAGTGCCTTCTTTAACTTACAAACATGAGAACCACTATTATGAACAACAAATCCTTCTGGTTGTTCTAGGTATACTTCCTCTTCTATGATGCCATTAAGAAATGCAGTCTTTACATCCATCTGGGGTATTTTTAACCCTTTTTATGCAGCAATAGCAATTACTGACTTGATTGAGGTGTGACAAGCAACTGGGGTAAATGTTTCTTCATAATCAATTCCTTCCTTGTGTAAGAAACCTCTGGCAACAAATCTTGCCTTGTGTTTTCCAACACTTTCATCTACTACATGCTTGATTTTAAAAAGTCATTGGAATGGTACAACTGATTCCTTTTGGTCTACAATGTCCCAAACATTATTCTTTAAAATAGATGGATTTGACATAGCCCCGATTCATCAACTGTGATGAATTCACGTCAAAGTTCACATCTGGAGTTAGAAGTACATTTCGTAGTCTCTTTCCATTATGATTGTTGACACTATATTTAAGATTGGAATTAGATGTGTGTTCATGTTATTGTATTGCTGGTTTATAATGCAATAATATATTCTAAAGTGTCTTGTTATAAGTATTTTGCTGGTTTTCTTTGCATATAACTATCTAACGTATTCTAAAATTTGTTTGAGAGAAGATTTGGGTAAAAGTATCCTGTAGGATATTACAGTGGTATCAGAGCATTGCACCTGCCATCTTGTTGGGCATAGTCAGAGGTTTCACCAAAAAAATTACAGAAGGGTTTATTAATAGGATTTTTGTATTCCCTCTTGATAAATACATATATTTTATCCAGGATAGTACTCTGGAATGGATGGGCTTGAAAATAAATAAAAAGCAATTACATTATGTTGTTACATTCATTCTTCAAATTAAACATTGACGTGGAGGTAAAGATTTAACATTTACTATTGGACTCATCTTTATTGAAGCAGATGCCTATGGTCGGGCTTGCAAAATCCCGTGGTGAATAATTTAGCTGAGGGAGAGAGGTATTGGCAGCAGCTGTTGTTTTATAAGGAATACATCGATATATTACCTTCTGCAGAATGTGTTTTTCTGCATATAGACTGAATTCATTAAATTAAAAGGTGTCTCATCTTTACCTGCAGATATTATGTTTTGCCGTAAGATTGCACTAGAGCTTTGGATAATCAAATTTCTTTCGGACTATAGTGTCTGGGAACCACTAATGGTCATTGCCACTATTGGGAGTTATTGATATTTTTTGTTGTGCACAATTAAATTATTACTCTATCTGTTCAAGTATTAAGTTCTTGAAAATAAATTTTTGCAGGGTCGTAAAACTTTGACAATCAGCAGATTGAAATTAAATGTTATCAATATTTTCTCTCAAACCTGGGTTTTCTCTTCAATTTTAGCATTGCGGCTTCATCAATACATCTGGTCAACATCAATAGTGGTGTGGCAATAGCAATCAGTTGATACACGACGTGTTGGGAGTGGCTGTGATTGTTCTGCATCACATGACATTCAAAGGGGAAGACAAGCCCATCTGTTATATCCCAAGCTCCTTTGTCGTTTCTAACCATTGTGGGTACCATGAGGCATATTATAATCGAACAAAGATAGCATGAACCACAATCTGTTCGACACAACAATATTGAGTTTTGAGGTATATCTCCACCAACACAGCAAAATCGAGGGGAAAAGAATACTAAACACCTGTAGTAGGACATCAGTCATTCGAGGCAGGGAAGTATAATGTATTGGTTGTTGTCGATAAATCTTGTGGATACTGATAAGCTTGAGGAGAATCACAGGATTGTTCTGACAAGAAGGCAGAGCCCATTCACAGCATGGTCCCTGGTGTCGACATACGAATCCATGTGTATAACCATTCCAGTGTAGGAAGAGTTGGTAACCACTTACAGCGTAATGTTTAATTGAGAAGCCTCCTCTTTGTCAGGAATCTCAAACCATGACAGTAACCTCCAATCTGGAGAAAGTAATTAGCAGAGAAACAAAATAATAAATAAGAAACCCCTCTAGTAATTGTGGATGCAAGAAAATCTAATTGTTCCAAAGCCGTTATAAAACCTGTTGAAGCTTCAGAGACAATGATGGGCAGAACAATGTGAGATGTGGAGGTTGTAGTTTAATAGGAGTCTTGATTAATTTACTCAGACGATTCCAAGTTGACCATTATTTTGTAGGAGCATTATTATTTGTTGGGATAGTACAAACTAAAGGCAAACATTACAGGAGTGTTACCTCTGTAAACTCTGACTTGTCCAAGTCAAAAACGTACCAAGTAACAATTTTTGGGCTCAGAATCATATGGGAGCAGAAGATCTTAATGTGAACTATAATTTAGTTCCGTGCAAAATTCTATGACCAACGTAGTTGATATTGACGGAAAACTGCAGGAGATGGTCATCCCCTGAGCAAGGGAATGTATCACCAGATAAGAGCCTAACAATATTATTAGAGGCTTGCAAATCGATTGCAGAACATAAAATACCTCTATTGCAGGTTGGCAATCTTCATCTTAACATTCAATCATAAGCCACCGGAATGCTAGTGACATAATTTCAACGATCTGAGTGTAGATACTAAGAGGACAAACAATTTTTTTCAATGCAATCACAATTGAAGTCTTGCAATCAAGAAGACATCAATATCGTAGTGCCATGGCTTCATTGATACATCTATTTAGCATCCATTGTACCAATACCATCATCAGGTGGAAATGCAGAGGCCTACAATTGGCTTACAACGACACATCTATTTGGCATCAATAGCAGAGTTATCATCATCGTGCATAAAGACCTGCGATTTGACACAATTACATCCATCAATGTGTTTGATCCTATGCAATTACTAAGAAGGTTACCACACACTGAAATTATATCAGATTACATTTCTACATCCGATCCCAAGAGCATACATCAAAGGCAATATTCATAATTGCAAAAATGACATTCATACTTCTGAAGTGTATATATCAAAGGCGACATCACACTTACATCACAGAGCATAGGTGGCATTCGCATCAGACCAATACATCATTCGGCATACTTGTACATCCTTGTTATGGCAGTGGATAGCATTGGGGCAATCACCATTACACTGTCATTCGTCATTATCCACAAATCACAACATAGATAACTATTATTAGAAGACCAAGCATACTGAGAAACCAAAATATCCTGACTAAAGCCATCAATCAAACTTCGAATAAGCTAAGAGATTAATTGAGAAGAATGTAAAGTGTTTGGCAGAATTACAGGGGGAAATGAAATAAATTTCGTGTGTTATCAATACTCAGCTGCTCGTCAAAATGACAATACTCATAAATTAGAAAAAATCATAAATTTTTAAGGATATACACGGCAATGGATACTACAGTAAATTTTCTGTCAAATTATAGCTGGTTGGAAGTAGTGAAAAATGGGACACCTTATAAACAAAGAATTCACAACTTTAAAATGGCATTAAATGACCTACTAGAATTGGCAAAAATGCTCTATGAGATAGGTAGCAGACTTGCGTTGAAATCACTAACAGTGGAAAATGTTCTCCACATTTTGATCGGTTCGGAGGGATGTTTGACCATGGTACAGCAATCACCTCCTCATTTAATGCAGATTGCTCTTGTTCCTATAGTGACAGGATTGAGTCATCAAAAGTGATTGAAGCATTCTTGGGCAAATCTTCAAAAGCATTGTAAAGGAGAAGGGAATAAAGAGTGGAATTAATAATGCAAATTTTCAAAATCTTAAGAGGGCATTGGAAAGAATGAAATCAAATTACTTGAAGTTGTTCAAGGTCAGGGATATAGCCATCAAACATGCAGAACATAAAGGGAAGGAGGTAGATGAGCTTTGTTTTCAATTGAGTATGAGCCACTTCTCCTTATATCAAGCTGAAAATCAGATTTTTTGGGCAGCCACTCACATAGATGATGGACATGATCATAGAAACAAGGAGATCATACACATTGTAGAAAGGATCAATACCCTTGGTGAGGATGTATTACAATAATAGATAAGACGTCTATTATTAGTTAATGGTTATCTTGTAAATATCTTTAGCTTTAGTTTGCTTTCGTTTTTTGCTTTCTCTGGAATAGATTGTTTCTATTCTTTACGATCGTTTCCTAAGGAAACATCGTCTCTTCCTTTTGTATAAATTGACCTTTCGGTCTCTGTTATTAATAAGCAAGTATTTACCAATTACCTTGTAATATGGTATCAGAGCTATTCCTTAAATTTTTTCGAAAAAATTTATAATTTCTTCGTGAAATTATTTGTTTAAATTTTTTCAAAATTATTTCTGTTGAATTTCTCTAAAACCCGCTTAGGGTTTTCGGCCTAGAGAAATTCTCGAACTCGGGTCTGCCTGTGTTTGTTCAGCACACTCTAACCCCATTTGTCCATGCACATCGATCCTTGAAGAAAAATTTGCCATTTTTTATCAAGAAATCTGAAGTTTTTTCAAGCTTTTTTCAGCTAGGGCCATTTTTTTTTGAAACCCTAATTTTTGGGGTCGAAAAAATATTTTGTGTGCAGATTCTTCGTGGGTTTTTCGAGAGCTCAACTGGGTTGTCGTCCATTTTTTCTGGGTGCCTTGATTTTTGAGCCAGCGGATCCAAAAAATGACAGCAGATTCCTTCTGGGTTTTTCGAGCTCTCTTCTGGGTCATTCTTTGGTTCTTCTGGGTCTTTTATATTTTTGCCTCGAAGAACGTGCCTTCACAGATTTTCATGGCATCTCTGACAAATATTTTACTCGAGCATAATTCCAAATTCAATGGTCGTAATATGGAACCTAAAAGCAGCGCATCATCGCAATCTTTGAATATCGAAACACCGATCAACTTGTTCTGGGTGTTAGGCAGCGTCCGACTTCTCCGAGTCCTGATCAAGGCGAAGCTGCATTTTTCGCCTTCTGAATCTGTTTCTGTTTTTTATGGGTTTGTTGATTTTCTCCTCAAAAATCATTTCAAGTTGTCTGTAATACACAAGGTTGCGTGAGATTCTGGGTTTGTTGATTTTCTCCTCAAAAATCATTTCAAGTTGTCTGTAATACGCAAGGTTGCGTGAGATTTTGGGTTTGTTGATTTTCTCCTCAAAAATCATTTCAAGTTGTTTATAATACGCAAGGTTGCGTGAGATTCTGGGTTTTACCGTTTTCTCCACAAAAACGAAGTTTTGTAAATGCAACTTATTATGAGTCATAGCACTCTTCTGGCAAAGCTTCTTGGTTTCAGCATTCTGTAGATGCAGGGAGGGTCTCAGTTATCATAGAATGTTTCGACATCCGTACGTTGACCATTAAGGGAGGGTATTAAGATAATATCTTATACTTTCTATAATAGTCAACTACTTGTTTGTAGTCTATCTTTCAATCTAGATAGGAATGTTTCCTATCCTGTCTCTTTTGTCTTCAGTACAGATAGGAATGTTTCCTATCCTGTCTTCAGTTTTGTTTCTAATTCCATCTTTAGTCTACGTTGTTTCTTTTAGAAACAACGTCCTTGTAATTCTTTATAAGGAACACAATTGTTCCTGCTCAGTGTGCTCTGCACTGTTCGCTTCGGGTTGCGAACCTGATTGCTTAGACTGGGCAGCTAAGCGTTTCCGACATGCAACCTTCATGTGACCATACTTGTGGCAATAGTTGCATTGAATGTTCTTCTTTTTGGTACCATCGGACGCTGGAGCAGAAGACTTCTGCTGAGATGGTTGCTGAAACTTGCCCTTATCCTTCTGAAAGGATTTCGCAGCAAAGGCTTGCTCAGTGGAGGTGGAACTGGAGCTGCTACCGAACTGTTGTTTCCACCGATCTTGCTGAAGTAGCAGGGTGCAGAGATCAGTGAACTTTAGATCAACACCAATAGATGTGATGTTGAGAGTCTCGATAAAATGCTCATAGGAATTTGGTAAACTTCGAAGAGTGATTACCACAATATCCTCTTCCTCCATCTTGCGACCGATGGCAAGTAACTGATCACGGATTTCCTGAATCCGATTCAGGTGTGCCTGGAGCGAGGTGCGCTCATCCATGACAATAGAAAACAGAGTGTTTTTCAGAAAGAAGGCTCTGCTCTTGTCGGAAGTCTCATGAAGACCTTTTAGATGTGTCCAGATTTCGGCCGCTGTCTTGCCGGATGGAATCTGAGAAAGCTGGTCATCAGCTACGGAGAGTTTGAGAAGCATTACTGCCTCTCGATTGTTCAGATCCCATGTATCTTGATCAGACAATGGGGGGGAATTTTGTTCTAATGTTTTCTCCAGCTTCTTGGATACACATGGCATCCAACGCCAGTTCACCACACCCCACACGCCACAACAGAACAGTGTAGTTGAACGTCGGAACAGGACAATCACCGAGATGGCTCGTTCCATGCTCGAACACAGACATGTTCCGAAGCGTTTTTGGGCAGAAGCAGTTAACACTGCAGTTTATCTGTTGAACCGGTCACCCACAGTGGCGGTCAAAGGTAAAACTCCGAAAGAGGCCTGGTCAGGTCACAAGCCCAGAATCAGTCACCTGAAGGTTTTTGGCTCTCTTGCTTTTGTTTGGATCCCTGAGGCTTCACGCACCAAGTTGGATGCCAAGAGTCAGAAACTGATGCTTGCTGGATATAGCAGTCTTCACAAAGCCTACCGCCTTATTGATGTTGAGACATCTCGTCTCATATACAGCTGCGATGTAGTCTTTGATGAGCAGCGAGGACCATTCATGCCTGTTTCTCCTGTTCCTGATCCAGCAGACCAGCCTATGCAGGTTCATGATTTGGGAGTTCGGCTTCCATTAGGTCCACCTGATGGGAGGGCTCCAGTAGCTCCTACAGCTCCAGTCCTGCCAGTGATACCTGTACAGCCACCTCCGGCTTCTCCTGCAGGATCACCTCATTTTGAAGATGCTTCACCTGAGTTTGATCCAAATTCTTCTGATCAGGATCCTGCTGATCAAGCATCTCCTAGTACTACTGCTGGTCATTCTCCTCTCCGGCCTAAGTGGTGGGCTAAGACACTTGCTGATCTTCATGATGATGAGCTCATTGATGGGAGAACTACTCGAAAAAAGAGCAAAACTATAGATTCTGTTAACTTTGCTCTTATGGCCAACATTCACAGTGTGTTTGAACCTCAAACATATTCCGAGGCTAAAGGAATTCCAGAGTGGGAACAGGCCATGCAATCTGAACACCAGAGCCTGCTGAAGAACAACACTTGGGTCCTTTCTGATCTTCCTCCAGGGAAGAAACCCATTAGCTGCAAATGGGTCTACAAAATCAAATACAAATCAGATGGTACTTTGGATAAGTACAAATCTCGTTTAGTGGCAAAGGGCTTTTCTCAGCGTCAGGGCATTGATTATGAGGAGACCTTTGCTCCTACTGCAAAGATGAGCACCATCAGATTAGTCCTAGCTATGGCAGCACAGTTTGGCTGGAAGGTCCATCAGATGGACGTAAAGAGTGCTTTCTTGAATGGTGATCTCCATGAAGAGGTCTACATGACGCAGCCTCCTGGTTTCAAGGTCGCTGGTAAAGACCATCAGGTTCTCAGATTGGTAAAAGCTCTCTATGGTTTGAAGCAGCCCCTCGGGCATGGTACATCAAGATTGATACGTACCTCAGTGATCAAGGCTTCAAGAGGAGTTCTTCAGACTCAAATCTGTACATCAAGACTACTGACAGTGACATCATCCTTCTGGTTATCTATGTGGATGATCTGATCATCACTGGCAGTTTGGCATCTTTGATTCAGGGAATCAAACAACACTTATGCCAGTCTTTTGATATGACTGACCTTGGGCTCATGCATTATTACTTAGGTGTTGAAGTTTGGCAACAGTCTTCTGGTATATTCGTCTCTCAGTCCAAATATGCCAGAGCCTTGTTAAACAAATTTCGAATGCAGGATTGCAAACCTGCATCTACACCTATGGAGAAAGGTCTCAAGTTATCAGCCAAGTCTGATTCTCCTTCCGTTGATGATACTACGTATAGGCAACTAGTAGGCAGCCTCATCTACCTATCTGCTACTAGGCCTGATATCAGCTTCGCAGTCAGCTATATTTCACGCTTTATGACAGCTCCTAAGGCTGATCATTGGATGGCAGCAAAGCGTGTGCTTCGTTATGTGAAGGGCACTTCTGATTATGGACTTCTGTATTCTCGGAGTTCTAATCCTAAACTCAGTGGGTTCACAGATTCAGATTGGGCAGGCTCTGTTGATGATAAAAAGTCAACATCTGGATATGTGTTCAGTTTGGGATCCGGTGCAGTCACATGGACCAGCAAGAAGCAGCAGGCAGTTTCTCTCTCTTCTACAGAGGCTGAATATAGAGGGACTGTTAAGGCAGGATGTGAAGCTGTCTGGCTTCGTCGGATGCTTGGGGATATGCAGATGTCACTAGCAGGACCGACTACTCTGTTGATAACGAAGGCGTTATCAAGTTAGCACGGAATCCAGTCTTCCATGAACAAACCAAGCATGTGGATGTTCATTCTCATTACATACGACAGCTGGTTGAAGACGGGACTATAGATCTGCAGTATGTTCCTACCTCAGATCAGACTGCAGACATTCTCACCAAGCCTCTTGGTCCTGATAAGTTTGTCAAATTCAAAGGACAGCTTGGTGTGTTAGATAGATTAACCATTAAGGGAGGGTATTACAATAATAGATAAGACGTCTATTATTAGTTAATGGTTATCTTGTAAATATCTTTAGCTTTAGTTTGCTTTCATTTTTTGCTTTCCCTGGAATAGATTGTTTCTATTCTTTACGATCATTTCCTAAGGAAACATCGTCTCTTCCTTTTGTGTAAATTGACCTTTCGGTCTCTGTTATTAATAAGCAAGTATTTACCAATTACCTTGTAATAGGATGAAGGTGAAGTTAGTATGCCCACTTCAATTTATCTATATGAGGCTCATTATGTTGAAGAAGACTTTAAGAACCAGCAAGAAGTAAACCATAAGAATTCTGATTTTTAGACAGCAGATGCATATCTTCACAATGTCAAGTGGATAGAGATGAACCAAGTGAAAATAATTCAAAGATTTCACTTGACAGTGAACTTTTCATTTTAATGGAGATAGTGTTTTGGTTGATGGTATTCATAGTGAACCAAGAGATGAAGTTGATAGTTGCTTCTCTGATTAGTCTACTATTATATTTTCAGATGTAGCTCAGCCTTTAGAAGACACTGAGTTGCAGATTGATCTCATCTAGAGGCACATACCTTATGAGATGATTTTCCTTTTGGTACTAGGGCACAATGTCAACATGGGTATCATTCCTATTCCTAATTCAGATTATAGTATTCCTAATTCAGATTATAGAAGCAACTTGTGGTAGTCTTATGAGTTGCACTTCATACATATTGGATGTTTTGTTGGGGTGATTTGCACGTTCAGTTGATTCAGGATGATGATTGAACTGACAAGTTGATTTCGGATCCAGGAGTTAATAGGTTGGCCATTTCGCATTATGTGGACCATGATGGGCTGCTTCACTGTCTGAGAATTGACACAGTTGTGATCAGAGTTTCTCAGTTTGACTTGGGATCCAGGAATCTTATTGATAGAAGAGTTGCATTTGGGTACCTTGCTTCGAATTCTAGCATGATGTGTTTTCAGATTGGGCTATAGAGCTACCTGCAAATTGATATGGGATCCTCATATTAGTTCACAGATTAATGATGGCTTGAGGGCAAGCAATCTCGAGGAAGGACTATAATGTCCTCTTTTCCGAGACAATAGAGAATTAATAGGCCAACCCATATATATATATTTGTGGAGGACTTAATGCAGAATTATTAAAGTCAATTTAATAATACAAAAGGGATTAACAAGACACGAATTCGCAAAAGGACAAGGGCAGGAATAAGGAAGCTAGAGAGTCACAGGTTGGGTTCATAAGAGAAGGAGGAGTTCATTTTGGTTATGCTTGGATTTGGGATTTCGTTTTCAATCTCTTTAAGAGAGTGGAAGCTTGTTGCTTTCAATTTGCAGAATTTGAGGATGGAACCCTTCAGGCTTCTTGAGTGGATTGGATGTAGCCCTGATTCATCAGTTGTGGTGAATTCACATCAGAGTTCACATCTAGAGTCACAGGTATATTTTGTAGTTTCTTTCGAGTCTGACTATTGAAACTACATTTAAAATTGGATTGAATATTTATTTATGTTATTGTATTGCTGGTTTATAATGCAATAATGCTAAGTTGCACAGGTACCTCCCCTCGGACCTGCAGAAGTTCAAGCCGATTCGTAGTTTGGGTCCGGTTCAAACTTGGTTCGACAAGGGTTCCAATTTTTGCCTGTTAGTTCGAACCCGGGAGGACTAGGCCAAAAAAATTGAACCAAGTTTGAACCACATGCTTTTTGAGCCCCGCAGATGGCAAATAAGTGCATTTTTTGCAAAATTTATTAAGTTCTTGGCATCCACAACCATAAAGGTTGTTACGAAATGCTTTTGGTGGCCTCTCATTGCCATATATTGTGGCCTCACATTGTCGTTTTTAAAAGAATTTGATGCCAACAGCATTGTTGCTGCTGCTGAGACAACTAATGCTAGAGAACAAGAAAATGAAGGCGAAGAAGATGAATATGAAGAAGAAGATAAAGATTGAAGAACTTAGAATATTAATAGATTTTTATTCCATTAGTTGAACAATGAATGTGAAATAATGATACTTGAACTTGATGCTACAATTTATTTTTAATGTTTTGAATCTTTAATGTTGAACTATATGATGGTATGAGCACTATGACTATATGATGGTAAGATCACTATGATCACAAGTTTATGGTGTTTTTGTTATTCAAATGTGTTTATGCTACTATGCTACATTCTAATTCTAACTCATGCTTTATAAATATGTATATATACATGTATTTTTTATAATTTTTATATGTTTTGTACTAACAAACCCAAACAAACCCAAACCCCTTTCCAAAATTTTGACAAACTTGCGAACCGGTTCTCAAACTCCGAACTTGGAACCGAACCTGAACCGGTAACTTAGCAATAACGAATTTTGGAGTATTTTGTTATGAATATTTTGCTAGTTTTATTTGCATAAAACTATCTGTTATAATCTGAAGTTTGTTTGAGAGAATATTTGGGCTAAACTATCCAGTAGGATATCACATTTTATCTATTTTAGTGGGATGATGTCTACAAGGTTGGTCTTCTCCTATGGGACTACATTCTTATGAAAACCTGGTAATTTTCTATTTGAAAGCATAAGGAACTTGAATGTTTTCATGCTTTTGATCTATTGGTAATGTTGTATGTACATCAATGTCATCTAGGATATAATTCTCATGGGCCCTCCAAGGTAGGATGAAATCCCTATCATTGCCCAATAGATTGATAAGTGTTGAGTTAACATATATAGATTTGATCCATTTAACTCACTTCCAGGAGGTTAGTATCAAAAAAGGAAGGGCGGATAGAAACACGGCTTGCAAACGCTGGAGTTGAAAAGCCATATCTACATGCATTGTTGTGATTGGGAAACATCATAGAGGAGATCCACTTCCAAGGCGCCTATATCACCATTGTAAGGGCTGCATTAAATACAAGGGCCATGTCTGATATGCACAAGCAAGCATGGGAGATTTCACACCTCAGGAAGGAGTCATTCAACCTGAAGAAATCAGAGATCTTTAGGAAGCCATTATAGCCAACCATATACAGTGACTAAAGAAGTATGCATTCATAAAGCTGCAAAAAAATTGAATGTGAACCATTTATGTCAATTTGATTGTTTCCATATGAATTGAAACTCCCTGGTGTATTATATTGTTATTCAATCAAGAACTTTTTTGTAAGCATAAATACGGTTGTATATTAAACTAATTTGACGATTCAGAGATGATAACTATGATGTCAAGTTCAATATTTTCTGTAAACATATAAAACGTAGTACAGGTTTATTCTGTGTCAAAACGTTTATGTTTATTCTGAGAAATTTACTTTGAGATTGAAAAGCTTTTCATCTATACTGCTATCTATCGATTGACTGTTGACATTTGCAAATTTTATACGTTGTATATGTTATCCCACGCTCCTGGGTCCAAGATCACGGACCAACATGCTATAAATCTATTCTATAACTTTATTATTGCAACTAAACTTATACAAGGAACAATCCAACGCCATTTAATAAATTTTAAGACCTTTGGCTATTTAAAAGCGGTTTTCAATGCCTGATTAGTTAATCTCGGTTTGACCCCGTGCCCCTCTTCCATGCACAAAGATACGCGGAGATTAAATCAAATTCCTTCTGTCTAGTCTATAAATGCCGAAAAAATTCCAAGATGTTGCAAAAAAAAAAATGAATAAAATAAAATGTTTCAACGTTTAACAAGGCCGATTCATATTTTCCTCTTCAACTACTAGAAGTTTAAACCAATAAAAAAACTTCTCATATCTGGGTCATGTCATCGTTCTCTGGGGTGCAGATTCTAGATCTGTTATACAGCTCAAATTAGTGCATTCATGTGCTTCTTTTTTATTTGTCTGTTCTAAATTACTCTTATAAAAAATAAATTGAAAAAGCATTTCAACCACATAAGAAGCCATTGTATGTTCTAGACTAGTGATCAGTTTTTGGTAAATAACAATGGAAGACCGATTTTATGCTGCACCCTATAAAGAATAAAGGTGCACCTCAACTTTGGCCGCCCCCTTGTTTGGCACTCTCTCTTTCAAATTGAAATAAACCTTGCGAATTTGCCCTTCTATCCTTAGATGTCCCTGTGGCTTCAGACGAGGAATAGCTAACCAAACGCCTCTCTCTCTCTCTGATGCTTCTCTCAAGACGCCCTTACATTTTCGAGGCCTCTTCCTCAATGCCTGTACATATAATTAAATAGAAGATTCCAGGAACAACACTAAAATGATTAATAAAGATTTTGGGCATGGCGCCGCTCTTATGTTCAATGGATGCACTAACAAAATTCGACGGGCGACCTTCGATGGAGGCTCTGTCAAAATTTGACGGCAGGCTACCTTCACATTTGACCGGAGACCTTCAAATTTTGAAAAGCTACCATTGAACACGCAACAACGTCATGTTCATGAAATAATTTAGTTTTACAATTTAGTATGTTTTTCTTATTTTTTATATGATGTATATGCTCCTATATATAAACACATATCTATATGTATCCAAATTTCTTAAAAATTTCATGTATCTACATACCTACTTCTTGTGTCATCCTTGAACCTAAATTGGTAACTTAGAAAAGCTTCTTCATCTTTCTATAATAACTTTATTTCATTCACACACATCACATTTAGGATGGGGTCCCATGGGCACCCGCTTCCTTAAAAATAGAGCCGGTGTTGTTGAGTATTTTTAGGGATATTTAAAAAGGGAAACGGTCCTATGGATTTATATGTGAATCCGCTTCAAAAAAATCATAGCTGTTAAATTGAAGAAAGTTTTTGTCTCATGAATTTTTTAAAAATTAAATTAAATTTATTCATAAATTTGTTTGGTGGGAATTCATTTTGGTGTGAAAATGAAGTGTAGATTATTGACAAATGGCATAATTCCTCCCTAAGCTGGTGGGGCTAAATTCAACCCCACCCCTTTTTCACCTGCTCAAATTGAGAGGGCTAAAAATTCGGGGCTCCTATTTTGTAAGAAAAGATTCCAATTAACCCTTTAGCCCCCCCTAAAAAGGTATCATGGAGCCACCCGCTTCACAAAAATAGAGCCCAAGCCCCTCCCATGGGACCCCTCCCTTAGTCTCTCGTGATCAAGGAACCTCTTGATCACGCAGTGGTGTTTAAGGAGAAAATGGAAGCAATCAATTTGTTAATGTAGACTAGATGAGATGAACTCATTAGTTAAATATGTTCAGCCCAAGTCATTCAATACAAGAGAAAGAATGGTTCTGAATATAACTCAGGTTAAATTAGCACAATCCAGGTGAGATGGAGGGATGTCAACACTAAACCCAAATTATATCACAAAAGTACCCAAGAAAGTCCTCTTTCATGCAATGTTTATTCACCTTAGATTTGTATTGTGAAGGTCTAATAATTACATTGATAGAGATTGCAAGACGCATAAGTGGTAACTAAGCACATGAAAGATTAGTTCTGAGACATCAAGATAAGAGTTATGAAAAATGCATACCTTCAAAGGGGAAATAGATAGATAGAGAGGAATGTTGATTTTCTACCACCTAGAGCTCCTAAAACAAAAAAAGCTCGACATTATCCAATAGAAAACCTAAAAATTTGAACTAAGTCAGTCTTTGATTTTGTCTAGGTAAAGGTCAACTTCACAACTTGTACTAGTATAGATCAACTTTTTGGGTATCAATCACCCTATACCTGG
This sequence comes from Cupressus sempervirens, assembly GCA_028749045.1. Taxonomy (NCBI): domain Eukaryota; kingdom Viridiplantae; phylum Streptophyta; class Pinopsida; order Cupressales; family Cupressaceae; genus Cupressus; species Cupressus sempervirens. The sequence goes on from CM053788.1 coordinate 18,080,353, forward strand.
GTCCCGGGATTTTCCAAATCTGGAAACTTCTCTTAAATTGGTACTCAAATATGTATCTGAAACTCTGATCTTGAACATGCATATAAGAGAAAAATCATTTTGCTTGTTGAGGAAGAGTTTGTCTTGGTCAAGCCCTAAAATATAATTACCAATGCAGATACAATTATATCATGCATGTGATCAAGCCTGTAATCTAATAACCTTGACTCAATGCATAGAAACCAAAAGGAAACTATGTAAGTCAAAACCTTATAAATGTGAATGCTTGCAATTTGCCTTGATGAAGATTTTAAAAACTTGAATCTAAGAACGAAAAATCTCCTCCTTAGAATCCAAACTCCACTACCACCTTGATGGAAGAAGCTTGATGCTAGAGAAGTATTAGATCTTGATGAATGCTTGAAGAATGCCAAAGGATTCTTGCTTTTATGCTCACTGTTGTTGGAATTCTTTAGAATAACTAAGAGTGGGGGTGAATTAGTTATCCAAGGTTCAGATGTACAATTAAAACTTTTCATAGCTTAGTGAACCCATATCCATTAAACATTTTCATCATGCATGCTTCCATTAGATTATGCAATCACTTAAACTTGTAGGTTGTTGTCAAATCAACTTTGCAAAAATGTAAACATGAAACATAATAGATTCAATAACACATTTGACACAATGATTTAACATGGAAACCCAATTTAGGAAAAACCACCAGTAACATGCTACTCATTCTCACTCTTCTAAAGTGATGCCTTGTGAAAGACCAACCTTGTTAAAGGTTACAATGCACACTGTTAAATGTGACTTGGTTAAAGGATTTCAATCACTCTGTTAGGAGTGAACTTTGTTAGAGGACTTTAGATCATTCACTTGGAATGTCACCTGGTTAAAGAATTTATAAATGACTGTTAGGTCAACCTTAATTCAAAGGATTTATCCTAGACTGATACATTGATTAGAAAGTAATAGTAAGGCTTGATCTGATAACAACTTACAACACACTTGCAGATTATAGATCCTTGTTTTAGTCCCCCATTATGCTTGGCTTTCACACACTTAAGCTATGATAGCATGTTCACCCTTTAAGCATCTATACCCTTAAGCCTTCTTGCTTTGCTTGCTAATGTAGTATCTTCGCTTAGGTCAATGAATAAACCAATACCCTAGACTCCTTGTCTTCCTTAAGTTCTTGCACATGACAACCTTTGTTTTTGACCAGCCATCTCTATAAATAGAGAACTAAGATATATTGCCATTCATCCTCCATCATTCATTTAAGGGTTAGGTTAAATTAGGTAGGATTCAATGAATCTACCCCTCATTTCATTTCATTCCCTTCTAAAAACTTCTCCTTCAATCCCCTTTGAATTTGCCACAAAATGGTTCATCATGAATTTTGTGCCACCAACTCATAAATCTTATCTTCCACACAGTTCACACAATTCAAGAAATCAAACTTGTCAGCTCAGATTCGTCAAATTCTCGATCTTTCTCATAATGTTGACACTCGTCATTAACTAGCTTCTGATGCTGGACACATACTGCGTTGCTCAACATCCTCTATCAAATCACTCGGCATGAACTAAAGTTTACTGTTGCTCGACATCAACTAAACTTTACTCGATTTACACTGTGTCACTCAACTTACACTAAAATTGACTTTGCTCAGCTCCAACTGATTTTCTGCTCGGCTTACACTAACTTTGCTCAGAACCTACTATGTAGAATGTTAAGCTTGGCAAACAAATTTCATTTAACTTGTACTTTTGAACTTAATTAGTGTAACCATCATTTGCAACCTTAAGTAGATTATTAATGCACTAGAATATCATTGTCTTAGCTAATCCTTGTACTCCTTTTCATATCATAACTCAACCTTTCCTCTAGGTGTTGATGTTACCTCATTTGATCAAATCCTCTTCATCAATCAAATTAATGATAGTACTTAAATCATATAAGCAATTGTCTTACCAGCAAGTAGCAGGTTTGACATTAGTGACAAAACAATGATTAAAACACATTTATTACACTATATCAATCTATTTTCAACAACTATGGTGTCTCCTCATGTGTGAATGATGTCCTCAATGTGAAAATGAAATGCCTAAACCCTCTTTAAAAAGTTATTTTTAGGCATAAAAACAAATAGAGACGACTGGAGCACTGAAAGAAACAATTTAAAAACTCGACACGTTTTTGGTCCCAAGACCAAATCAGGCTAACCTATACTAGTATAGGTTAACCCAACTAACACATACCTAGCTGATCTAGAGGGGAGATAATCTCAAGTTCTCAAGGATGTGCAAAAAGAAGTAAAATTTGATGAATGTGCCAGAAGATATGGCCAAAAAGGTGATAAAATAATACCTATGAGGATCATGCATAGAAATGGGTGATGGTTCATGCATATAAATGGGTGATAACCTATTGATCTTAGTAAGGGACCAAAACTACATTAAGGAGGACTAAAAGGTCTCAAAATAAATGCTTCCATTTTTAAATGGTATATTTACCCCCCTCCCCTTCCCCCCCTTTAGTGGGAGTATGAGGCAAGTCATAGTCTCAGTAAAGGAAAAGGAAGAGAGATGAAGGAGGCAAGTGAAAAAAATTACAAAGAGATAGAACATCACTACACTCAAGGAAGTAAGCCCCCAAATTTAGGATCCTAACTACATTCCCATGCATAAGAGCATGAATAAAAGGAAAAGAAAGACAAAACAACCAAAATAAAATCACCAAAAATGGGTTAGTACAAAACCCAAAGCAACCAGTGTCTAGATGGACAAGGGTTTGTTATCCGTAGAAGGAGGGGTGTGTGTGTGTAAATATAAATCCCAAGGATGGACAATGACCAGTTATACTTGTCAATGACTACTTGTAAGTTAAAATTGCATAAATATAGTACAAAGGAGGGTGCATGTATGCCCCCTTCCTTATGAAGACTATGTAGTCATAGATATCATAATGAAGGGAATCAAGGGCTATTACTTATAACAACATGGAGATGTCCTTAAACAACAATATATGTCATAAACTTAGCAAAGAGCATTAACTCTTACAAGCTAAGAAAATAGATAATCATGAAAGGATGTTTCACTTATGAGAAGAGACCCTTGAAAAGAAGAGAACTTATTAGCAAGACATCTACCTTCAAGATGAGTGTTTGAGCAAAGATAAGATCTTTGAGACAAAAGAAGGGGAGAAGGACAATAATGCACCCATTTAGCCCCCTATCTCCAGGTGAAATAGGGATTCTTGATGAAGGATAATAGGCATTAAAACACATAGAAAGGGAGGAAAACCAATGCCACTATACTAGGGAAAGTTGATCCTTAGAAAAAGAGAGAAAGAATGTACAAGCTACCTTGGCCCCCAAGTGTAAGGGCAAGATACATCATAGGATATAGAATTATCAAGAATGTAAAGTACTAGGGAAGATATCATGTGTGATGTAAATAATAGAGAAAAAAATGATGCCATACATGATTATTTAAATGACAAACACTCGAATCTAAGGCATGGAAATAATCTATCAAGAAGAGACAATCACATCTTGCATAAAATAATGCATCACATGAGAAAAATAAGAATGTATCACAAAATAATGCAAAACTATAGAGAAATGAAAAGGAGGACAAAAAAATACCATGTTATGCCTACTTAGTGTTCACAAAGTGAACAAAAAAGAGATAAAAAATACTTGAGAGAGGAGAAGGAATATCCAATAGATGCCCTAAATGAGAGATCATTTATAACAAAGATGCACTTACAAGCATAAGATTGCACTCGAGATGTTAATCCTTACATAACACAATCAATGCATGCAAGAGAGAACATCAAACTATAAGAGAATGAAAGTTTACAAGGGATATTGGATTAAATAAGAGAAAAGGTGGACAAATTATGTCTCCCTATGTAGTTTCAATTTATATGCCAGACATGTGATTTCAAGTCAACATAACATTGTACTTGAGATGTTAACCCTTACATAACACAATATATGTATGCAAGAAAGCATGTCATCATATAAAGGGAAAAGAAGTCAAAAAAGGGTGAAAATGGATCCTACTAAATAGATAGGAAAATGAAATAGGACCCTTTCCCCTCAAGTAAGAAGACAAGGAAAATTATTGTTATGTTTCTCATAAAGTATGACAATGAGACCATAAAGGGTAAGTTAGCAATGTGAAAAAGTGAGGAGCAACATAATAGGGATGTAGATATATTAAATAGAATGATCGTGGAAAATTAAACAGAATGATCATGGAAAAAAATAGCATTCATCATTGCAATCCATTTGAAACATATCATAAGTATTGAATTATTTATTTTGCAAATAGTAACATGTGCGAGTCTTATAGAAATGAATTTGATAAAACATGCAAATGGTGGGATTTTGTTTTTATGAAAGAGAAGAATATTGCTTAGGAAAAACTAGATTGAAATATAAAGAGAAACAATTAATATGTATATACTCAAAAAATAAAGGTGTTTGATTTTCAAATTCAAGGATGATGATTTTTCTATAAAATGTTGGTGTGAAATATAAGGTTCCCCAGTATTGAAGAGTTCGTAAGCCACCCATAGGGTCAATGTGAATAGGATCGTTATGGTCTAAGGTTGGATTTGTCAAAAAAGAATCAACATGGTCACCTTTTTCAACAAGCCCAAATTTGATTTGAGATGTATCTTGAAAGGAACAAGAAGAGGCATCAAAGATGTGATTCTCCCCTTCCAAGGTACTCATAGGAGAAGGACAAACATAACTCACCAAGGGCTCATCTATAGAAGGAATATTAAGGAAATTCATAGGAATCGGTTGATCATTAGGAGAATAATCATGTTATCATCTAGTTCTATAAAGGTTGCTTCACGAGGAAGGGAGTGATATGTTTCCTTATCTAAGGGTTCAGTCGAAATAGTAGAATCATCCAAGAATGGAAGAAAGTGAACATTAGGAGAAGAATAATCATGACTCAATAAAAAACCACAAGGGAGACAGTAGTCAATAACCTATCCAAGGGTTCATCCCAAATAGTAACATTATCAAGATTAGGAACATCACGAGTCACTAAAGATTGATGAACATCATCTTTGAAGAGAATGTACAATAGATGCTTTTGAAGAAAGGTTTCATGAGAATCAATAAAAGAAAGACTAAAGTGTCAAAGAAAACTTGAAAATAAATATAACAATCCCATTGAAAATAAAATGCAATAACTATGAAGCAGATGTTTGTGTGTCTTATAGTGTTTTAAACAAAATGCAATGCAATATAAGGATGAACTAGATATAGGATGCAATTTTTTATATTTTTTACAATGCAACTATATGAAATAAAACAATGAGATCTAACTGCAAAATCAAAGGTAAGATGTATAGATCTAGATGCAAACAAGATAGTGAACATGCAATGGAAATCTAACACCGAACGAAATATAACTACCAAATCAAGAAGATGATGCATATAAGATGAAAAACTTACACAAGAAAGATCTAACTCCAAAGTCAAAAGAGGGGATGTGTTGGGTTCATCAAAATGTTTAGGGAGGAAATAGAAGTAATTGATTTGTTAATATAAACTATATGAGATGAATTCATTAGTTAGAAATCTTCACCACAAGTCATTCAATACAAGAGAAAGTGGGGCTTCCAAATATAACTCTCAATATAATCCAAGTTATATTAGAAAAACCCAAGTATGCCACTAAACCCAAATTATATCAAAGAAGTGTGCAAGCAAATCCTCTTTCATGCAATATTCGTTCACCTTAGATTTGTAATGTGAAGGTAAGTATATCAGAGTGAATTGATTAGATTAATAAATATTGCAAGAATCATAAGTTGTAACTAAGCACATGAAAGATTAGTTTTAAAACATCAAGATAAGAGCTATAGAAAAATGCATACCTTAAGAGGTGGAAATAGATAGATGGAGAAGAACATTGATTTTATAACACTCACAGTTCCTGAAATAGAAAAAGCTTTGCATTGTCCAATAGAAAACTTGAAAAACTGAATAGGATTGGTCTTTGATGTTTCTTAGGTATAGATTGTGGTATAGGTTGACATGTACCTAGCTCCCAAATTTTTGTGGATCTGAAAACCTCTTTGAAATGGGTAATCAAACCTATATTTGAAAATTTGATCTTCAACCTGTGTAAAAGAGAAACATGATTTTGTTTGTTGGGAGAGGACTTGCTTTGGTCAAGCCCTAGATTGGAAATTCAACCTTGAAATTGAAATTTAAATGATAAAAGAAATGATAACGAGTAGTGTAAACAAATCTAACAATAGAAAATACAATTACCACTGGAGATGCAATTTTATTAAACATGTGGTAAAAAATGTAATATAATAGCCTTGACTCGATACAAAGAAACCAAAAGGAAACTATGTAAGTCAAAACCTCATGAATGTAAATTCTTACAAATTTCCTTGATGAATATTTGAACAACTTGAATGGAAGAATGGAAGATCTAGTCCTTAGAATCCAAACTCTACTATCACCTTGATAGAAGAAGCTTGATGTAGGAAGGAAGTGTTAGATCTTGACAAATGCTTGAAGAATTCCAAAGGACACTTTTTTGTGTGCTCATTATGATGTAAAGAAGTGCACGACCTTCTTGGTATAGCCGATGAGGAACAAGGTATAAGGTGGCCCCCAAGTTTAAAACTTTAGCCAAAGAACTACAATAAAACTTCATAACACAAGGGGTGGGGCGATCTTCTCTTAACAAAACCATCATGAAAATGAGAGAGAATCACTAAATTATCCATTTGAGAAAATTTACTAAAACAGGCAAGAAGAAGTTTCTTTAGATAACCATGAGCACACGGTCTAGAATAAAACTACTTTCAAAGAAGATTGAAACCAAAGGGATCCAATTCTCAACTTGTTTTTTTTCTAAAAACTAATGTATGGATGGTGCATTTGGAGGATTAACCACAAAAAATAAGAGATAGAGGGAGAGAGGGAGAGGAAGAATCAAAGGCCAAATAGATCTTTGATGCATGTAGAAATATCTACAGCACATCAGTCTTATCTATTGAATTTAATCTATTTCTTTTGTGTCTCAAATGTAACATAATCTCATCAAAGTATCCCACCAAAGTATTCATTTTCATAGAAAATGATTTAGATTTTACAAAATTGTAGTAGGGTTATGCCTTCTTGATCTCAGCCCATATTTTCTTGTAGCCAACCATTTCTTCTTATTTTCTGTTAGTTGATCCTCATCATATTTCTTATCAAAACATCTAGGTAGTCAAAATCATGAACCAATGGATTCATCTTTATCCTCTGGTTGAACTAGTTATAAAAAAATTATGGGTTGTTGTTCCTTGACACACTAACACTCAAGTAGTAAGGTTCTAAAACCTTCTTAAGTTGCAACCAACCACCTTTATTGGTCACAAAGAAGGGAAAAATAATATACTCAGGGAAAAAAGTTCCTTTACTCTTCCCTATCAATTCCTTCTCTCGAATCCATGCAATTTATCTCACAACTTTAGCAAAACCAAGTCCCAAAGTTACATTATATGGGAGAACATGGGGATTACCACCAAACCCATAAACCCTTAGCACTATGCTCACCAAATAAGGGATAACATCACCCCAATTATGCTCAACTTTCAAATCAGGCACCCTCTCTTTTGGCCTCAGAAAATACAATAACTTTTTAGGAATTATTGGAGGATTCATTTTCAACCTGATCCTAAGCTTAAAGGCAAAACAATTGTCAAAAATCAAATAATTGGCTGCATTCCAATCCTTATAAATGATTGTGCTCCAAGTCTATACTAACACATTCATTAGAGACTTTGTTCAAAGTCGTGAGTCGTGCAAAATAAACAACATTTTTATAAAGGAACACATGCATCAACAATGAGTACTAGTAGAACAAGATCGCCTCCCCCCCCCCAGTTCTTCAAATTTACCAATCCCTCTAGAATTTTGTCCACCAAATATAGAGAAAAATCACATATGACATTAAAATGTAGGCATTCGATTTGGATGACCATAAACATATAATATGGAGCGATCATTGCACTAGGATGATTCCCTAAAACTTGACATAGTGTATAGAAAGTAGCCTTAAAATGAGGGGCAAAGTAATCAATGGGAAAAGGCACCTGTGAGCTGGGACCATTATAATAAGTTGTAGTTCTTGCCTTAGTAACATGATTTTGTAGTAAACTCCCTCTAACAAAGTTCTTCTTCTTCTCATACTTTTTTGCAATCTCCATCATATCAACATCTTCAAGAAATCTTGTAGGGTCATGGTTGTCAAACACCTCTTAAATCTCTTCTCTACAAATTCTCAGCAATGGACCACCATTGTTGTCTCTCACCACCCTTGCAGATGGATCTAATTTGTTAGCCACTACCAATAACAATTTTACATCCATAAACACATTAGGAATAAACAAGTTCCCCAAATCGTATTTTTGTGCATTAGATTTAGGGTGATCCAAGTTATATTGTTAGTACAATAGCCCAAATATCTCCAATCTCATCATTGGTACAATTGCATAAAAAATATGGGTGGCCTTATTATATAAACCATCACCAATGGTTTTCCTTCCTGCTAACTTCTCCCCTTCATATTTATCATTGGTTGAGGGTTTTAATTGGTTCAAGAAATCGTAAAATAGATTTCTCTTTTGATACTCTATCTGGCATGAATGTTGTCTCTATGCCAACATCTTAACAAGCTAAGGCTTCCTTAACAATCATTTATGGAAAAAGAAACTAGGGTTTCCTAATGAATTCAACAATTCAGAATACATTTCAAGTCAATTTCAAAAAATTCAAACACTAACATGATCTTTACACTCTAATGAATCTTGTCCCCCACAATTTGAAACAATTCACTAGATAAACACCATGGAATAAGATAGAGATATGAAAAAATAGCTTTTTTCGCTCCAAGTTAATCCCCAATTTGCACAAAGAATCTTCACTCAATCCTCTATAGCTCAATAACACCTTAGAACTTGATTGAGTGTAGATTGATGGAATAATGGATTGAATTGGCTTTTTATTTACCATCTAAAACAACCACTTCAACTTCCAATCCATCATTTATTCATACGAGTGATAGAATGACTAAAAACACTTTTGCAACTAAAGTTTAAATTTGAGTTGTTGATCTTGCCCAAGTTGGCCACATTACGCAATGAGCACGTCATCACCCTAGTTGTACCTTCCTTCTGCAATCAACAACCTAGGACACATGGCAAGATCTTGTGATCCTATGGTAAATAAAGATCATACAAGTTTGATTGTGAGATCATGTCGACTGTTGATCTTGCCCACTAGTTATCAATCGATCAAGCCATAAACATCATTAAACCTTGGTCACATGTTAGCTTGGGATAAAATATTTGTTCATTAGTACAGTAGAAAAAAAGATGATCACTTTAATTTCTTGACAGATAATATCAATGTAATTGGCAACTAACATACTAAAATTCCTTCATCGACAACCTTGACAAATCATTTGAGGCCAATTGTCATCCACCTGGTCCTACCTCTTTAGTTATCCACTAGCCCAAGATATATGAAAGCATCTCGTCATCTTGCAATCAATATAGATTGTGGAACTTCAATGGTGGGATCTTCCCAGTTGATGATCCTAGCAAATATTTATTAGCAAATCAAGCAACACTTGCTTATCTCTTCTTAACATCTAAGCAACTTTTCTATTACTTTAAAATACCACTATTCATTTCTTGAATATGCTAAAAAAATTGGGCATTTTAGTATCTTGATATTTGACCATGAGGATTGTCAAATATAAATAGACAGATAGAATATTTTTAAAGTACACTAGGCGAGACATAACCTATGGGACAACCTTGCAACTAAACCAACATTAGCAATTTTGTTCTTATTTTGTGCAAGCTGATGATGAGCCCACCTAACTTCTCGATGTTCTCCTCACTGAATAAGTTGTGCAAAGAGATACTAGATATAATATCAACAAATTTGAACCTGATATCTTTGTATGCCTCACATTCTAACACAAAGTTTTGCTCATTTTCCACCTTTCCAGAGTTGCAAAATGTGCAAACTCTTTCTTCCCAAGACTTTTTTGGCCTCTTCCATCACCTTGTTTCACATCATAGTTGATGAGAATTGGTTTTGAGTTGTACAATAAGACTTTTACCTCTCCGAGAAATGTTAGCCCCTATGTATGCCTTTTGGAGTTGATCACACATGGGGTTGAACTCGTTGATATAGTAGGTTTTTTTTCCTCCCAAGTCTGTTTTCCCAGTTTTTCTTATAGAGTTTCTCCATAACAAAGATCCTTATTTCTTTATTATTTGAAAGACACGTGCTAAAAATAATATTTCATTTGCTCATCCACTTGATGTTTTTTTTGCATCCATGTCTTTTTACATTTGCACAAAATATCATAAAAGACCACTTTAAGCCATCTACCTCCACACATATTTTCAATTCTTTTTAGATAACTAATGAGGTGAACCATAGCAATTGCCTTGATATGTGTAGCCCCAATTTCACTTAACATAATTTCATATGAAAAGGTGTTTTTTAAATTTTAAACTAGTTTATGATCCATTGATTTTGGATCCCCTCAATTTATTTCCATTGTAAGGATGAGGTGTTATTGGCCCATATTTCACAACCATAGCACAAAAAGCCCAGATAAAGTTTGAGTAGTTTGATTTGACAAATGCTTACACACAATATCAAATTTGTGGTGAGAGATAATTTGAAAGTGCTTGAGTTTTGTGGTTTAAAAGTGCTTGTACGAAGAGAAACCCTAACTTGTTATATTTGGTTGTTACCTTTTTTCACTTAAGGATGGGTCATGTTATCACCGAATGGTACTAATGTGTTTATGTCCTAGTGTATTATGTATTACGTGTCATCCCCTTTTAAAATTCCACCAAATAATATAAGGTATGAAATAACACCATGGACAACCCAATGCACAACAAATGGAAAGTCCTCGTTGTCATTTCATCAACCAGGTCTATGCTACGACATCATCATGAGAGCATGCATAGATCAAAACATGCCACATAACCTACCACTTGAAAAGAATAAGGGACCTACCTAACATGACCACAATACCCTTAACTTAGGCATTTACAATAAAATGGACCACAATGCCAAGACATAATAAGCTTAGGGTAAGTGAGAACATAAGGCATACAGTTTAAAAGGGGATGACACTTAATACATAAAGCACCAGGATATAAACACATGAGTACCATTCGGTGATAACATGACCCCCCCTTAAGTGAAAAAAAGTAACAATCAAATATAACAAGTTAGGGTTTATCTTCATGCAAGTACTTCTAAACAACAAAACCCAAGCACTTTCAAATTATCTCTCACCACAACTCTGATATTATGTCTAAGCATCTGTCAAATAAAAAAATCTCTAATCACAAGTGTAATATTGTGAAACTATAAAATGGGAACATGTGTCCATAGAGAAAATAATGAAGAATCCATGTCAAATAACACTATCATCACATCAACTAATTTGATTAAAAATTAATCTATGTAATACCAATGACTTAAGGTCTAAATAATTCAAATTTAATACCATTTACTCAGATGTCAAACCTTAATAAATACAAAATATTTGGCTTTAGATTACTCACATGCGAAATTAATATTTTTCTGGATAAAAAAATGTAATATTGTGAAACCTAGAAATGGAAACATGTGTCCTCATAGAAAAAAATTAAGAAGTTATATCAACTAATATTATTGTAAGATCAACTAATTTGATTGAAATTTATCTATGTAACATCATTGGCACAAGGTGTAAAAAAATCAAATATAATACCATTTACTCATATGTCATACCTTAATAAATATTAAGTATATGGATTTAGATTATTCATGTGCAAACTTAATATTTTATTTGGTGATAAAGACTTTTGGATTTCAATTAGAAAATTAACTAAAAATAGATAGTTATAGTAGTGATTACTAACAACTTTTCTTAGAAAAATGTTGGCCAACTTATCCCTTCATACTATACCACAAATGGATACTTTTTTGGGAGGGGATGAGTCTTAACAAACTGAGGAGCATTTACTACTTTGAGGACAATGATTTCATTTACAAATGTTTCAATCATCCTAGGTCATGACTATCTTTCCACCGAGGGTCATTACAAATTCCACCACTCTTCTTAGCATGGTGTGTAGAATTAGGCGTGATGGTATAGGTGAGGTGGATCATTACTTCTTGTGTTGGTGACAAATAGAGAAGTGGCCAGGATGATATCTTGGTCAGGGCATGGATTCTTCGGCTCATGATGAGGACTAGTTCCAAATTGGTGAAGGGCAAGGGGAGCCATTTGGCTATATTTGTGTTGTAATTCTTTAGAGTGTGTTTAGATCCTAAGGTGCACAGGTTGGCTGCAATAAAATGCCTTAATGCAATCAAGGATTACCTCTACAAAAAAAAGCTAAACATTGATGAGGTCATCCAAAGGGAAGCATAAATGTAAAGGTGAAAATTCTCAACTCTGGCCTAATAGGGTTAACCAAGTAAGAACAATAATGGTGTCTCTAGAGTATTCTCACCTATGTTTGAATCTTTGATGTATGGGTTGAAACTTCAGTGTGGACTCAAAGCGTCTTAATGGGGAAACTAGTTACAATAGAAGAAGATTATTTTTGTAATGGTACATCTTATGTAAACTTTATCGACTATAAAAAATGTTACACTTTTTTATATTTATATAATTTGTTAGTATATTTATGCAATTTACTAGTATAGTTATTAGTTTTATATAAAGTGTTTAATTCATCAATAAATTTTCTATTGGTATGTACACAATGTAATATTGCTAGTAAAATGATTTCATTAATTTTCTACGATACTATATATCTCCAATTAATAATATAATTCACATTAAAACATCTTTGAATCACTGAGTTATTTATTACATTTATTTGAATACAACAAAACATTGCCAACGATATCACTCTTCTCTAGGATGTGGGAAAAAATGACTTTCCAACAGTTTCCTATTAAATTTGGTCGATTGCAAATTATTTGCCAACAATAGCTTTGGTTTATGCAAAAAATGGAAAAACTACGTATATAATTAAATTATTTCTACAAGTACTAAAAACTTGCCAATTATTCATCATTGTTCCTGAGGGGGTCAATATTAGAGTTACCATTGAATAAGACTTACTTGATCATATTAACAACCATAGATGAGAGTGAGGTAAGTGCCTTGCTAGCAATAAGCTCGTTATCAAACCAAATTTACATATGGATAAAGTTATTTCCAATGAAAATATTAGACTTAACGATTTTGTTCTTTATCTTGCAACCCTCAACTCCAATAAAATACCCTTTGATAACTTCATGAACTCTTGGCTTGAAAACGAATGGGTAAAAATATTAGGGTTTTTGTTTACCTTTTGTAGAATGGTTTAAAAGGAGTTATTTATCATTGTTTTCAAAAACCCTAGCCATCATAAAGAGGTGATTAAAAGATAATTTTTTATTGTTGACCAAGGGTGCTTTGGGGCTTAAAGTTGGTTTCCCAATACCAAGAATGATGAAGTCATTTCTCTATCTTACCCTAGGTGGGTTAGTATGCATAATATGCCCCTATATATGTGGTAGTTTATTACTAAAGTTATGAAAAACTAGGGAATTTCCTTAGGATTGATGACTCCCTCTCTTTGCTTCCACATTTAGATGGTTGGTTGTTGCTCTTGATTAACCAGGTACACTATTTAACAAAAGAACATATTTTGACCTTCAAGATGACACAATGGCCTACCTGATGGAGTATTTGGGAGGTATAAATGATTGTTTTTATGTAGAATAAAAGGACATTTAAGAAGAAATTGTCCATTTCTCAGTTTGTTCTTGTTTCAAACTCTACCACACTTCTTGTTGATAGTTCCTCCTCAATATGTTCCCAATTTAGAATCTACTTCAATTTGTCCCTACTTAAGGCTCTACATCTTGTACCATCTTAAATTAGAAGCACTCTAATTTAATGAAGGTTTAACACATATTGAATGCAATTCTATCATTTATTTGCATTTATCTTCTATTTTTCCTCCATTTAAATAATTGATTTAGTTTCATTGGACCTTTTATTGATTTAGAATTAATATAAATGGGTTGGACCTTTATTTCTCTTAAAAATTGTGTCCTCATTTATTAATTAATTTAAATTAATATTTAAAATTGGTCCTATCTTACATAATATTTTATCTCCCCTATAATTTAATATTATGTGTCTCCTCTTATTTTATAATTTGGGGTAGACCTTTATTACTTCAAACTAATAATCCTTAATTTACTCTCCTAAGAAATCTCATTTATGGCTCCACTTTAAGATGGGTCTTACCTCATTTTAAAGTTTGAGGCATTGGCCCCTTTGAGATCTCTATAAAAGGGATCTTTCTCATTTTATTTTCTTATCACACACATCTCATCAAGCAATCAACTCATCATACATTCACAAGACCAAACACTCGTGCTCAAGCCTTCAAGCACTCAAGCATTCAAGTGTTTAAGCATGATTCAAGAAATTCCTCCATTGAAGATCAATGATTCAAGCATCAAGCCATTGAAGGATTTTATCTAGCAAGATTTTCTTCAAGATCCTTTGTTGTTGATGTAGAGGTCTAGAGTTCTAGTGTTTATCTCCTTTGAGTTAAAGTTGATTCCTTTGAACCATCCAATGGTTCCTTCCTTCAAGGTTTACCTTCCACCAATCTTGGCCTCCAAGGCTCTTAATTCAACTTGCCTCCTAAGTATCTAGTTGAGTTGATATAAGAACAATGCCAACTAATTTGGGTACTAGTCCCATTAGCTTTTGTTTACCTTGTTTCTTCCCTTAGAACTCCAAACCCTTGCCTAAGATCTTTCCCATACACATGTTAAGTCCTTACCAATGTATTTTATACCTTCCATATCCTTTTTAGACCTTTAAAACACTTTGGGCCATCTTAGCATTCACTTTGCTATTGGGACCCACTTTAGGCCTAATTGGCCTATTTGTATTAGGTCTATTTTCACTAATTTGGCTAATTACTACAAATTATTCCATTCAACCCTATGGAAGACCAATTTGATTTTGAAAGCTATCACCTAGCGCTTCAAGAATCCATAATTACAGAGCTTCAAGTCACCCACAACCCTAATTGCTCTCAGGCCCTATTTCATAGGCTATCTTTTAGGCCTCTGGACCAATCAGAACAAAATGCATCCAACAGGCCTTCAAACTTCATGCCAACCCCTGCAACCATATTTTCCTTCAAGGGGAAACTCTAGGGCCTCCATCCATTCCATTGAGTAGGTCATACTAGAACACGTGTGCTCTCCAATTAGTTTCTTCACACTGTCTAGGCTCACCTACTCCAAGTAGTTAGCCTAGGGCATCACTCCAAAATTAGGAGTTCAATTGCAATAAAAAAAAATGAAGACAAAAACACTATGTAAAAGTCATAACCTATCATTCCACAAGGTTTCATGCATTTTTAACTATGGATGATCAAGTTAGGGCCATTTTAGTTCCTGCAACTCTGTAAATGGAAGTTGCAGCCACAATCACCTAAAATACAGTATAACTCTTCAATCCCTCAACTTGGAAACGAACTTGAATATGAAAAAGAAAGCTAAAACAAAACTCTACATTCTCATGAAGTCATATTATGCAATCCAATCCATAGACCACCATACAACAGGGCAAAAAAAATTGTAAATACAAGGAAAAACTCAAAAAAACATTCATATAGGTTGTTCACACGTGTGGTGAGCAACTAAATCTTCATCCTCTTCAAAAATATTCATCTCATGCTCAAATACCCAAGTGTGGGTGGTTACAACTGTCCATTCCTTCGTTTGCAACTTCTTGCAAAAGTTGCTCAAGCAACTTTTGAGCATTTCTTGCTTTTGAGCATTTTAGTCAATTTGATGCTCCCTGTCCTATCCTGAGACCTTAGTTAGTACCCTTAGGACCTTACAAGAGATCATCTCCCTGTTGGTACCCAATATGGACCTAGTATTTAAATTTTTTTAGTGTGAGGTCTTGAACCTCTTTGAACTAAGGTTCAAAGTAGTTCGAAGTGGTTCGATGGTTCAAATGGTTCATCTTACAATTCAGTGGTTCAGAAATTCAGGTTTAGATGGCTCCGCAGAAAGGTTCACTAGATTCATCGAATTCATCTAGGGTGTATCAATTCAAACATTTAAGAGTATGACTTCATGGCCCAAATCCTTCGATGCTACAACAAAGTGAGATGGAAGAACCCTTGTGGAAGAAGAGGAATAATCAATTATTGTGATATGGATCAAGATTTCTTTGAATAGGTGAAATAATAATCATCACGGGCAAACCAATCCAGAAAATTGTTAAGAGTAATTGATAAAGTGGTACATCTACATCTCACTTAGTGAACTAATGCATATGATGGAAGGAATCTCCAAGCTCAGTGGAGAGTTTGGAAGATTTCAAGAAAGGGAACATCATTGTGTATAGAAACAACTTTGTATCATGACAATAATGCCTAATATGTAATAAAGAATGGGAATCTCGCTACACATTTTGGAGGCTCCACATTATCCATATCTTAGTGTATCCATTTTGAATGGTGAAGTATAAGCACGGTGATGGACACACTAGAAATAGCTTCGAACTGCTCTATAAATCATCCCAAATCCAATATAGAGGTCGGCATTGGCAAAGCACATGAATTGTGTGACAGATTGCTACCCGAGTGTGTTTTGTACTAAGTTTGGAACATAGGAATGGCGGCAGATAGTGTGATAAAATACTCAAAGCCCAAAACATTCAGATATGATAGCAGCTCGATGGGCATGGGATTTATCTTAAAAGACATAGGCAATGTATGTGAACTATTGGATAAAATGGCAATGAGCATATCGCCATGGATGCGCTTTGAAGGTGAAATTTCAAGATTTCCGAAGGGGTGGAGAACCCGAGAGGCACCTCTGTCACCAAACCCAACCTATTATGATGATTGGTTGATCAAATGTCATGCTCTTACACACCTTCAAACACGAGGTCACTAGTTTTTAAACCGTGAAGGATGATATGTTCACCATGTCTTATGCCAAGCCAAAGCCTTCGTGCTTCCATGGTCTTCCACGACCGTGCAGGAAATGTTCGATGAAATGCCTATCGAGACTAAATAAAATGATCAGGCAAATTATACATGGAGGAGTTCAATTCCAAAGGAACTTGATTCTACGTTATGCATAATTCTCATGTATGTTGCGGTGCCCAAGATATATGTTGTCTAATTTATAACTATTTAATGCAGATGCATTTCAAGTGAGTGTAAAAGGAAAGGAAAAGTAAGGTGGTTTTATAGTCCACGACACTATGCCATAGTTTTTGGGTTTACATATGGTGACAGTGATATGGGACTACCTCGTACTCTTTTTCGAGAGGCGCTTGGCGCTACAAATGAGACGGACATACCCTACCCCCTAGTGGGATTTGAACTTGTGACCTCTCTTTCAAGAGTACAAGTTCTCCCCCACTAGGCCAACTATTGTATGGGATCAAGAGGGAAGTGCAGATTGAGCTAGCTAATCCAATACCATCTGGATGGTGCTTCAATCTGCCACCTCTTCGAAAAAAGTACGTTTTGAGCTTGGGTAGCACGCTCAATATGAGGAAGAGTGCCTACCATTGTCGTCATGCAAATACCTTCATGATAGTTATAGGGCCAAATGTTGAATCGAGACATGAAAGAACTTCGATGCATATGAATTATTTAATTGAAATACCTAAAACTTGAATGATTCAATCGAGCTCAATCAATGGGGATAAATTGAAAATATTTATTTCACACAGTCAGGGAAAGAGGATACTGTCAAAATACCCAACAAAGGACTGGTAAAAGGACTAAGGTGAATATATTTCAATAGGAACGATCTCCAAAGATTATAGAGTGCGTAGGTGATCATGAAGATATGCTTTGAATATTTGGAAGCACCTGTCAATGACACATTTCAGAAAGATGGAGTGCCCAATAAGTCCTATGCTCATCAACAAATGCAAATTCAATTTGGAACTTATTAAACATCTCAATTCAATATATCGAGAAGTGTTATGAAAGTAAGTTAGTGCCACATGTCAAATGCAGATATGAAACCTTTCAAAAGCCCAAATAGGAGAATATATCATTAGAATGTTCCTGTAACTGAACATAAGGAAATTCCTGAGTTCCTTAATCTCTAAAAAGAATTAAGTTGAAAAGAATCAGTTTTAATAACTGAAAGGAAACAAACTCATCGAAGAAAATAAATATGTGACAAAACAACAGAGTAGGGGTTGAATTTTGCTAGGGGAGACTTTGAGCGACAACAGAATTAGGGGCTGTGAATACATGGAGAGAATGAAGATATTTCTTTTTCCAGATAGTGGTTTTTGTAGGTATCAAACATCAAAGTCAGTTTTATTTTGTTGTGTTTAGAGGAGGAGTATTTAATACATCTGAACTTTGAGTCGGTGTTTTAAATTTCTGATCAATGTTGATCTTTGTACTATATTGGTTATCTTTGAATGTAGTTTGATACATATGATTGTTGTCACAATTATATTATGGACTTTGTGCTTTAATTGTTTGCATGTTTGGAAAAGACTATTCCTCTTTTTCTCTATGTCTGTTATGTAATGCACCATTGGGGTGAATGAACTTTGTGTCATTTACTGTTTATTTCCTTTCAGTTAGATTAGTTTTTCCACATCTATGTCATGTTTATGGATATATGTTTGTAAACTTTTTGTACTTTCTAGTTAAACGCATTCACATTTGTATCTTTGTGAATTCATTGTAAATCATACACGGGGAGCTGTACCCGGATAAATTCAGAGGGTGCTTACACTTTGTAGTAGCAATGTGACCCAACTGTTAGTGCATTTTCTATCTTCTTACTCAGGCTTTTAGGGTTAATTTGTATTTATTTCTTTAGAGGACAATTTTTTCACTAACAATCCCATAGTTGCACAAACTTAGCAACTTTTGGTCCACTTGACAACATTTTGACAACATGTTGACCTTATGAGCAACTTGTGCTCTAACAAAAAAATTAGGACAAGCTTGGATCCAAAGACCATTGGATCTTATTATACTCACACAAAGAATCTTAACTAACCCTAAACAACACCTAACCTAACATCAAACCAAAAAGGGAGGCACTCTATACCATACTCCCCTAGGACAAAGAACTCAAGTCCCTTGAGTTAGAAGGTCTTCAATGGTGACTCCATGTTTCAATATGTTTGCTTTAGTCATCCAAGTGGCTTCAACATCTGGCAATCCTTTCCATTTTACCAAATGTGTTTTTTAGGTACCCTTCATGGTCTTCTCGAGCACCTTGGAGTCCAATATACTGTCTAATCATAGAGGTTGAGGAGTGGGAAAATCTATGATCCAATCATCTTCTCACAAGTCTAAAAGAGTTTGCTAACCAATATCAGAAGGAAGACCCTTATAGGGAAACAAATCACATACATTGAAGATGAGTGAGATGCTCAATTCAAGAGGTAACTCCACCTCATATGCATTATTACCATACTTATGCAAGATATTTAATGGTCCTATCTTCTTCATCAGTAGCTTGGTTGGCTTCCCTTTTGGCAATCACTCCTTCCTAAGGTAGGAAAGTACCAAATCTCCCACCTTGAATTGTAAATCCCTCCTTGTCTTATTTGCCTTGGTTTTGTATTTTTCAACTTGGTGTTGTAAAGTCTTCCTAACTTGGTTATGAAGTTCCTTCATCCTCTCTGCAAAGGATTCCCCTTGAGTACCCCTTTTATCCTACAAACTGAGGTCTCTCAACTCCATGATCCCTCTTAGAGTAACCCCATAAACTATTTGAAATGGGCTCTTGACAATGCTCCTATTGATGGAGTCATTGTGGGCACATTCTGCCTATCCTATAATGTGATCCCATGACTGTCCATGTTGTTTAGTCAAACATCTTAATTGGTTGCCTAGAGATCTATTGACTACCTCAGTTTGTCCATCTGATGGAGGGTGATAGGTTGAAGATAAAGATAAGTTAATTCCTAAATTTTTCCAAAGGATTCTGTAGAAGTGGCGCACAAACTTACTATCCTTATCACTCACTATGTTGAGTGGCAATCCATGGATCCTCACTGTCTTTGAAGAAAACTCTTGCAATGTTTGAAGCATCACTGGTTTATCTGCAAGGAATGAAGTGTGCTATCTTGCTAAACCTATCCACCGCTATAAACACACTTTCATGTCCTCTTGGTGTCTTAGGCAGTCCCTGTTTCCCCACTTTTCATTCCCTAACTGATTAAAAAAAGTAAACACTTGTGTTTAAATGAAAAGAGAGAATTCTTGGTTTTTTTTGAGTCTAGGTATAAGTCCTCTTAGGTTGCATTTGCCATTCCTTTCAGCTTCTCAATTTAAGTCATGTTCTCAAAGTCATGACAACCAGGTTTGCAGGTTTTGACGGATTGACAAGGATCAAGTCCCAATTGTAGATTTTCATAGATACCTCTCTTCGTTTCTACGACATGGAGGATTTTCAAAAGAGGGTAAAGTCTAAGTGGATTCACCCCATCACTGAGAAACTTTGAGGATGTGGATTGGTCAAAGCTGCTTGTTTTTCAGTTGTAGTTCAGGCCCCAAAACTAATCTATGAGTGCATAAATCATTACAATCTATAGACAAGGCAAATTGTGTTGCCTGATGGAACAATGTTGATTTCAATTGATAGGCAAACTGTGGTCAATTGCCTCCGTGTGCTAGAATGGGAAGAATTCTCTGACTTGACTTTTGGGGGAGCCGTCTCTAAGTTCTCTGCAAAGAAGATGATCTGGAGGAAACAAATCATGTTGACATGGTTCTAGAAACCTCAGAGTGCTAAGAGTAAAGGCCCTAAAACCTTATTTGTGACCAACCTCAAACCATAGATTATTGATATTCTGGCTCTCCTACATAGGTTGAAAGGTGAGGTAGAAACTTTGAATATCGTCAAGCAATATTTTGTTTTAGTACAAGTCATTTGCTCTGGCACTCAATACATTGACTGAGCTCATGAGGTAAGTGAAAATCTATCCAACGCTCTTTGTCCAACCAAATTTTATAACACATTGTATATGTCTTCTTTCCCCATCTATATGTTGGCCTCATTGTAATTATGGCTAGGCCTCACAAGAGTAGAGAATTTTCTCGATGATGTGAAATCTTATGAGTTTTATCCATGCTTACAGCTATAGAATAGTTATGCAAAGAATGTGAAAGTAAATGATTCATTCACCATGAGGATTTGCAGGGAGCTACATGGATGTCCATAAAGGAGATTCAATCCTAAAACCATTAGTTGGTTTGGGAGTTATTTCATTCAATTCTCATCTTTTTCTTATTTGTGTCTTGCAGCTTTCGATGGATTCCCCTTAAAGCTACCAAGGTATCCCAGTGAAATGCTCATGCTGATCAAGATTATGCAGCAAGCCATTCAAGTGAACATATTGAGCATGAGCTTGAAGAAGAAGGGATATGAATTGCCCATGAAGGTGGGGCCTTTCAGCTACAATACCTACTCTGATGCCAAGAACATGTTGAAAGTATTTGAGATGAAGTACAATATGGACATGTATGAAGTCCTGAGGCCCATGTTTGACCTAAATGGGTATGCTAGAGATGTTCTACGAATAGGAAGTGTAATTAAGCATATCACCACTATTAAGGATTACTAGGTTGACTGCGAGGATGAGTTCGAGAGCTCTGATCGAGCCTTCACTAGATTAACAATTGATCAAGTAAAGATGTACAAAGTCAACATTGATTGAGAAGGAGTAGAGAACAATGGCCAGAATATGTATAGCAATGCTTACCTATCCAAGCTCAGAGGCACTCCAATAAGCTCAGAGCCTTATGAAGACAACAAGGAAGATCTAGATATAATGATGGCTCGAATCTACAAGAGGATCAAAAAATGGGTCGGATGGACCACAACTTAGAGGAGTCAGAGCAAAGGCATATTTGCTCAAGCTTCCCCAAAAGTTGCAGCACTTCCTCTTCCCAGGATGGTACATCCGGTACAACCTTGTCTATGTTAGAAATAGGGATTGCTTGGATGGGGGGGGGGGGAGGGGTGTGAATCAATAATCTGCAAACTTTAGTCACCAACTAGATATTATTACTTACTTTAAACCATGCGTAACAGAGCAATAAAGTAATGTTGCACAAAATAGCACACCTCTTATCACAAGAAATCCTTTGCATAAATACCATGCCTTTACATAAAATACTGTTGGGTCAACTAAAATTGTAATTCACTTTTCCAAGTTAGAGTAAACATCTAGGATGTTGGCCCTAATTGGACAAGTAATTGTTTTGCAACCAAAACAATTCTTTCCTTCAATTTTGTTGTCCTACATCATCAAAACATGATTATCTCTATTTCGTATAGTCTGTACAAACTTCTAAGGTTATACACGTCATCACCAACATGTATACTATCTCCATGTAACTTCAATTTTCATAATATGACATTTGCAACATGTTATAAACAAAACAATACATTGTTGTAAACTAAATTCTATACTTAGCCAATTTTTTGATAACCAAATGCTAAGTGTCTTTATTTTCAAGGTTTCCTATCAACATGTACACCACGTGTTGCCATTAATGACAACAAGTACATATCACTATTAGTCAATTGTCAATAGTTTATCACTCAAGGACCAACACAACCATCAGATGGAGGTGATCAACCTCCTGACAAGAGCATTCCTCTTGCCAAACCTTGTCAGGACGGTTCTCTTCCAGTGATTGAAAATACAACAGAAGTTGAGAAGAAGAAGGTTGAGGAATTGAAAGATGGTGTAGTTACAGTGCCTCTCTCACCTCATAACAGTCCAACCCCATCTGTAAGTGTTGCACTACTCCTACCAAGTAGTCCTCAAGTACAAGTGGTGGATCTTGGAGATGGTGTAAGCAGTGAAAGTGAGTCTATTGAGTCTGATGAAGCAACAAAGAAGAAAACATAAGTAGAGAAAGGTCTTGAATTTTTGAAGCTCACTTCATAGGCCCCAAAGAATCCTTTGGCTTTAGCTATGAAGACATTGACCTTGGTCAAAAGAAATATGTTCAGTATAGACACACTTGGGACTGCAACCAAGGTGATTGGCATAGAATCATGGATAGAGGACACCTTGGATAGAAAAAGGAAAAGAAAAGAAAATGGATTTCCCAATAAAGAAGCTTTATCTTTGGCTATCCTCTCTGGATCAACATTTAGTAAAGTCAAGAAGTAGAAGACCCTATCAATTCTTAGATAAGATCTTGACACAGGGCATCTGACTGTGGAGATTGCCAAGCCCACTAAAGAAGGGAGAATCGAAGACATGTCTATGGATGATTTTGCCCTGCATTCTATGGATCTTAGAAAAGTAAGACACAATACAAAGGTGGGCTTATGGAAGTCAACAAATGATGTGATAGAAGGACAACTCGAAAGTCTTAAGCTAGCAAAGGTCAGAATGAAGGAAAAAATTCATGAGGTTAATGGCTTCGTCAAGCAATTAGTCACCTCGTTGGCAAGCATCTCAAGAATGTCAATCACCAGTGATCCTACTGCTACTGACGTTCAATCTCTCATCTCCCAGCTACAAGAAGACAAGCATTTTGGATAGATTGGTAGAGAATGGAGCAAAAAACTTGAGTCAGAAGGACTTGCAATTATAGAGCAGATAGGCAATGCAATATTGAGGCTCAAAATAGAGAAGGATAATATCTCAACCAATAGAGCCACCCTGGCTGCAGAGAAAGTTAAGAGTGAAGATTGCATTTCCTTACTAAAGATGATTATCCACATGAAGGCTAGGGAAGCTATGGAAGTAAAGATTTTTCATAGGGGAGATGAGCCCTTATTTGAGTGGCTCCAGAGCATGCAATTCAAATCTAAAATAATTCTAGTGGTAGAGGAAGGATTGAAAGAAATGGAAACCAAAGTGAAAAAGGATCAAGACAAAGACTATGAACTATTAAGAGGTCTGCATACAGATTCCCTGGATAGTGGACAAGGAAAGGGGATCATCAAAGTGGTTGTCATGAAAAAGAACTTCTCTAATTATCTGGATGGCTTGATAGATATATCTTCCGATCACCAGAATAGAGTGTCCGAGCTCTAGGAACTCGGTGGATGTGTACACATGACTATGGAAGAAATACAGGAGCAGTTTGAATGTCATCAAGGATTTAGATAGAGAGCATTCTAGGTGGCTCTTGAGATACACCA
Source organism: Cupressus sempervirens (assembly GCA_028749045.1). NCBI lineage: Eukaryota > Viridiplantae > Streptophyta > Pinopsida > Cupressales > Cupressaceae > Cupressus > Cupressus sempervirens. The sequence goes on from CM053788.1 coordinate 18,104,636, forward strand.
AAATCCATGTTCATAGGCATGAGGAGTTGATTCCAATCATTGTCGTCGCCAAGGCCTTTAAGGAAAAGTCAAAAAAGAGAAATAAGACAATGCGATTCATATATGTCCTTTCACATTTTGATGTAATGATTGTAACTAACAAATTGGATCCTTGCCATTTGACAATTTTGAGGAGATGAACCAATTTGAGTCCCATTTTGTAATGCTCATCTCATAATCCTATATGTACTAAATTGAAAGATTAATAAAAGGTCGACTAATTTTTGGTGGGACATACTTGATATTGTAGAGATAATTTGAGGGTATTTTGTGTCATTTATTTTTTGTTCCATTCATTTCTACATTAGTTTTATGTGTTATGCTTTCGTATTGAACCAAGGAATGAACAGAGTTTTGTTCCGCTATTTCGAAACTGTGAGATGAAGATAATAGTATTTTTATTGGAAGTTCAAGAGAAATTCCTTTCCATGCTTTCTTTCAAAGTTAAGTCTTTTCCATTCTTAGAACTAAGATCTTGTTGATATTAGTTTAGTTGTAGATAGTATACATTGTTGAATTGTTTAAACTTTCCAAGTTCATAAGATGTGTGAATCCATAAACTTGACTAGTCCTAAAATTCAAACTCTTGCCTAAGATAGTTCTTGTTTAGGCCTTACTTGGTTCACCTTTCTTGTTCTTGGGTTAAGACCATACCCCATTTTAGAGTTAGAGATAAAACATAATTCATTGCAAATTCCAAACACAAAAGGGAGTTGTACCTAATAATTTAGAGGAAGTTAGTCATTTAGTAACGACTTTCCAACTGTTGTAATCAGTTGTTGTTCGCAAACATTGGGGATCCAAAAGAGTAAAAGGAAAGGGCAATATGTTTACCAACAGTCCCAAAACAAAATCCATGCTTAGGGACTCCCAAGGTCTCTGTGGTATGGATAAAGGTTGGTACAATCTGGTGTTGCTACTATGTCCCTTGGCTCTTTGGCATATCTAATAGTGCTCCACAAATTTCCTGACATCTGACTATAGTTTAGGCCAATGGTAATGCATATTCACTTGCACAAGTGTCTTTTCCACTCCAAAGTGGCCTCCCAAACTGCCTTGGTGTTTCTCCCTAACTATGTTCTCCCTCATGGAGCTTTGGGGTATACACAACAAGTGTCCCTTGAATAGTAGTCCATCCTACAACATATAGTTAGTAAAATCCACCCTAAATCCCTGTTTGAACTTCTCACATGCTTCATAAACATCTTTTAAATCTTTTTCTTCCTTGTAGTGGTCTTTAAGGTCACTCATTCCCACACTTTGTAACTACATTTCTTGAATAGATAACACTCTCCTGCTTAGAGCATCTACAACTTTGTTGCTAACACATTTCTTGTGTTTTATGACAAAGGTATATGCTTGCAAGTATTCTACCCATTGGAGGTGTCTCTGGTTCAACTTCTCTTGCCCATTCAAGAAGCTAAGGGCATGACTATCTATGTAAACTACGAATTCCCTTGGTAGGAGATAATGTCTGAACTTTGTGAGTGCTTGTAACATTTTATAAAACTCCAAATCATAGGTGGAGTACTTTTTCTTGGCTTCATTCAACTTCTTTGAGAAGAATGCCACACGATGTCCCTCTTGACTCAACACTGCCCCAATGGCTAGCTTACTAGCATCGCACTACACCACAAATAACTAATTGAAGTTAGGGAACCTAAGAGTAGGTAGTTCTTCTATCGTTTTCTTCAACATTTTGAAGCTTTTACCTGCTACTTCTGCCCACTTAAATTGACATTTAATTCTTGATTTAGTAGTATTTAGGATTGGCGCACATACATGACTAAAGTTTCTTACAAACTTCCTATAGTAAGATGCTTATCCATGAAAAAATCTAACGTCCCCTATGGATCAAGGTATTGGCCATTCCAATATAGTTTTGACCTTATCATGATCCATCTTTATGCATCCATTGGAAACAACAAATCCAAGGCATACTAGTTCAGTTTTAAAAAACTCATGTTTTTCTCAGTTGATCATCAACTTCTCCTGGTGTAGCCTCCTCAAAACCTTTTCCAAATTCTTCAGGTGCTACTCTTTAGACCTACTAAAAATCAAAATGTCATCTAGATAAAAAATTACAAATTTACCCATGAAGTCTACTAGCACTTCATTCATGAGCCTCATGAATGTGCTAGGTGCATTTGTCAAACCAAAAGGAATTACAAGCTACTCATACAACCCTTCATTTTTCTTGAAGGTTGTCTTCCATTCATCACTAGGCCTAACTTTGATTTGACGATACCCCAATTTCATATCCACCTTGGATTCAGTACAAATCGTCCATTTTCCATCCTTCTTAGGTGCAATGGGCACAACACAAGGACTTATGCTCTTTCTTATAAGCCCTTTCTCTAGCAAGCCTTGTATTTGTTTAGCAATTTGTGCATTCTAACTTGGAGTCATTTTATATGCTACCTTGCTGGGTAGATTAGCTCCTGGTATTAGGTCTATCTAATGAATCACATCCCTCATAGGTGGCAAATCACTAGGAAATCCATCATCTACTATCTCATGGCATTTTTCCAACAATGATTGCACGTCTTGAGGCATATTGACTTTCTCCTTAGTCTCTCCTGTTGGCTTCACTATCACTAGACAACATACCCCCTTTTCCTTCTTCATGACTTTAAGGAACTCCTTTCCATTCAAAAGATCATACTAGACCCCACATGCTTCTCTTTATTAGGTTCTATCAAAGGATCCATTTGAAACTTCTTACCTTGCTTAGTGATTACATAATTATTCCTTTCCCCATCATGAATGGCCTTTACATCATATTTCCATTGATGTCCTGATAGGAGGTAATAGACATCCATAGGCATTATGTCACATAACACTTTATCTTTGTACTCTCCTATTTCAAACTCCACTAAAGTTTGTTCATTCACCACTATTTGTTGACTCATGTTTAACCATGACACCTTGTAGCGTGTGGTATGGGGTATCCTTCTAAGCTTTAGTCTGTCCACCATCTCTATTGACACTATGTTCTTTGTGGAACCAAAATCCACTATCACCCTATAGATCTTCACATGTGACCTACAAGTAGTTTTGAACAAACTCTTCCTTTGGGGTGGCTTTGCAACACTAGGAACTTTCAATAGTGTCCTTCTCAACATAAGATTTTCTCCATCCAATTTTGGCCCTACCTTGGAGATTGGTGAGGTGACACTTTGTGTTTCCTCTTCTCCCACTAACTAAGTTCTTTTTTCTCCCATGGATGAGGTGGAACCTTTTTTAGGACATCTACCCATGATATGGCCCACTTGGTTGCAATTGTAGCATCTACCTATGAAGATTGAATCACCCTTGCCTTGCAACTTAAACCTACCCCTAGGAGGTCATCTTCCTTTGTATCCTCCCTTCTGAAATGAACCTTTACTCTGATTGCCTCCATTTTTATCTAGAGATTGAGCTTCTTTTGGCCTACTTGGGCTTTGTCCTCTTCCAAAGTTACCCCTTCTTCTAAATCCTCTATTGCCTCTTCCTCTTTATTGGGAATCATGTCTCCTCCTAGCCTTCTCCTCTCCTCTCAATGCTAATTGAAAGCGCTTGTGCATGTTTTTAGGGGTCATCATACTGATCTCATCTTGGATTCCTTGCCTCGATCGATTGAGATACCTTGCTACCCTCCTATCTCCTTGCCCTTAGACTCAACTTGTTGAATTCCTCAATATAGGCACTTACTGAAACTTCCCTTGCCTTAGGTTTTGTAACTTCTAATACATTTGTATCTCATAATCAATGAGTAAGAATTGTGCCCTCACCTAATTTTCATTTTATCCCAAGAAACTGTTTTCTTCTTCTCGACTGTTACCCTATCATCTTGCATCATATTCCACCAAACCAATGCTGACCCCTTGAGCCTAGCCTTGGCATAACTGACTCTCTTCTCCTCTAGCACTTCTTTATAATCAAATTGATTATCTATGACCTCTAGCCAATCTAGCAACTCTTCTCTATTCAAACTGCCACTATAGTAAGGAATGTGTTCCATATTATCTTTATTGATATATTTGAAGGTATCCAAGAACACTTTCTAGTCCTTATCAATCTCCACTTCTTTGCTTGTTCCAGATGTATCTCCTGTTTGGATTTCATCTTCTTCCTCACTTTCATCTCCCCATTCAATGACTTTCCTCTTACTCGTTGATTCCGTTGGATTGGCCATTGCCAATAGCTCTTGGACCAAGTCCACTATGATGCCCTTGCTCATTGCCTTGGGTGGCATGTTGTCAACCTCTTGGCTCTCCTCTTCTTCAGACATACACCAAATTTACTATAGTTCAGGCTCTAATACCACTCTGATGCAGAGGGTCTCATTGATTCCTTTGAACCATCCAATGGTTCCTTCCTTCAATGTCCACCTTCCACCAATCTTGGCCTCCAAGTCTCTTAATTCAACTTGCCTCCTAGATATAGTTGAGTTGATACAAGAACAATGCCAACTAATTTGGGTACTAGTCCCATTAGCCCTTGTTTATCATTTTTCTTCCCTTAGAACTCCAAACCCTTTCTTAAGATATTTCCCATACATATCTTAGGTCCTTACCAATATATTTGATACCTTCCATATCCTTTTTAGACCTTTCAAACACTTTTGGCCATCTTAGCAATCACTTTGCCATCGCTACCCACTTTAGGCCTAATTGTATTAGGTCTATTTTCACTATTTTGGCTAATTACTACAAATTTTTCCATTCGACCCTATGGAAGTTTTGTTAATCAGGATTTGCACTTTTAGCGAGATGTAAAATCAAGCTATCCTGTGAAATAGCAAAAACTCTCTTGGGTGGTGGGTTGTCCTAAAATGAGAGAAGAATCTTCGAAAGTTAGGCCAGTTCCTAAGTTGTGATCACCTAATCCTAAATTGTACTCGAGATAAGGGTAAGAAATGAATGAATGAATGATTAAAACTAATCTAAGTGAGGTGATACACCAATGGTTATTAATGTAATTTTGATTACTTCAGCACAAACTACGAAAAAGAAAATTATATCACAATATCAGACAATCACGTAATCACAACAGTGTTTCTATATAAGGATTGGGATCTCCCGCTTTAAAAGGGATACCTAAGTTTCACCGATTTTTTGCAAGAAAACAATAATCACAAACATAGACCTGCAATCACATGTATCACGATTCAAATCTGCAACTAGGAATGTAACTATAATGAAGGCGAACACAACATTAAAGCAAGGAATTCACAAAATTTGCACAAGAATCTATGATAAGGAACTGCTGTATCTCTATAATCAATGCTGAAAAATCTCTGTAACAAGTGCCCTTACAATCAACTCAAAATTTGCAATCTGTAAAAAATTTGAATCCGAAAGAAGGTCCCTCATAATGAGGTGAAAGTACAATATATAGAAGAATAACCCTAACTAGGATTCCAAACTCATGCCTAGGAAAAATCACCAAAAAATGATGAAAACAATGAAAGAGCCTCTGAAAACTGCACTCAACCACCTGCACAACTGCTGGATAACTCAAAACTGCCTTTAACTCTCCAAAATCATGCATAAAAACTCAAACTCGGATAAACTAAATAACCCTCAAAAATAGCATGTGAAAATGCTCCAAATTATGCAATATATGCATAAAATAAGCCCTCCATCTGAACTGCATGCATAACTGATGTCAATTGCCCCATAGCATGCTAAAAATATCATTAAATAATCCCATTAATGCATGAGAATCTTGAAACGCACTTGACCTCCATAAATATCCCATCTCCAAGTGTTAACTGAACCTCTTCTTTCCCCCATTTTTAGGCATTTAAAACTTCTTTTTAATTTCCTTTAATTAATTAATAAAATTAAAGGCCTTATAATTATAGCCTTTTAATTTATTAATTTTAGAAAAGTTCTTTTATTATTTTTAATTAATATTGATATGTTTTAATAAATTTTTTAATTTTTTCTTATTTAAAACATATCAATATTAGTTAAAAATAACGAAGGGAATATTAAATATATATATAAGTATTATATATATTAGATAAATATTGAGTCATAATTTATTTAATATATATAATATTTATAATATGTATCTTAGCTATTCGTAATGTATCTATATGCCTTAATGGATTTGGCATAATACATATAATAGATTTATCCAAAATTTATATGAAGTTAAAAAATGCTCAAACTTATATGTCCCGGACCCGAAACTCTATTAAAAAGAGAAAAGGGCGGATTTTGAAGTACGTTCAAAGTGATGGAAAAAGGAATGTTTTGTGTATTGTTCCTTTGCATGGAGGAAGAATGAAGGGTTTTTATCAACCCTAGCCGCATGACTGGTGTATGCTGCAATTTTCTTCTTACTGGTGGGCTTTGGACATCATTTTCTGCTTTCTCTGTTAGCAGTGGTTATTTTTATGTGCTGATGGGCGAGTTTACCATGCTGGCCACGGATTTTTGTGGGCATTCTTTCTTCCATCAGTGAGTTTGCTGGTTGGTACTAGGCAGTGTTGAGATGCCATATTCTACTTTCTTTGACAGCGGATTCATGTTATTCTGGGCGCCATTTTTTCTCCTTCTGCTGCGGGCTCTTTCTTGTCTTGCTTCTATATTGTAGACTCAACTCCATACTTGTTGAGACAACAGATTCACTTGGTTCTATTGTTGGACAGCTTGCTATGACGCCATATTCTTATATTTGACAGCAGATTTTAGTTGATACTGAGCAATATTGATACAGAGATTTGTTCTTTTGTTGGGTGTATCTTCATTTTTGGGCGTTCATACTTGTTGTGCGCTCTATTGTTGTTGTTGGGGTTTGCTAAAACTTCATGGTCATATACAAGCTGTAAGTTACTAAAAGTCTCCTTCATTTATAAGTTTGATTTATGCATAAAATAACCCATAAATATGAGATAATGCTATTAGATCTGCAAATAAGGGTTTCTCTTTGTTGATAATATCTATATTGTAGATAATCGACCTTCATTGATATCTGTTGGTTGTGTTCTAAGAAAATCTTCATTTTACTTGTTAAGTGGCTCCTCTTTATGAATCAAACCCCTGTCAAATTTAATTGAATGAGAAAATTTTTAATACTATTCGGAGAAACTGTACCATCTGAAAACACTTATTGTTGAATCTTTCACAGGATTGTTGAAAAGTAGAACTATATCTTCATTCCTTTCATGTATTTGATGAATTTCAGAAGTATAAAGAAATGTTAGCTGCCAGGATCTGACACTGAATCGTTGAAATTTTTTAAAGTAATGCATCATTCCATGCTATTTTGACTTTATTATAAACTTTCAATAGTAATTACCATGTTCTTTGAATGATTGCCAGCTGCTGATACACTTTATTCCATTTTGATCGTTCTTTCAAATAAACTTGATATTAGAAGTTCAAGAATAAGATAAGACACAATGCACACTGACATAAGCTTTGCAATTAAAATCAATCTAGAAACTTGTAGAGCTCTCCATAATGCTTGTATAAAACTAATTTCATCTTTTATTTCTGACTTCATTAGCTCCAGTCTTTAGTCTTGTCTCATACAAAGCTGTAAGGAAAGATGTATATCATTTTAACACATGAAGAATAATATAAACCATCCAACCAAGGTAACCCATCGTAATTGTTGTCATCAAAGCAAACCAATCATATGTCTAAAAATAATGAAGACAACAGAGTTCAATGGAGAAGGTAAGCCCAGAAGAGTTGTCATAAGAGGAGTAATATCTGCCTGGTTAACATCTACTCACTCTATGCTTTTAAGGTCCCATGCAGAGGGTGTAGGCATATCATGTGTATGTTCATGTGGATAAGAACTCCAGTTGTAGTGGTTTAACCCTCCATAGAAAATAGGCAAAAATATATGGACTCCCTGTAGCATATGTGTGATTGCTCCTATTGAAGACTAAATCAAACTCAATAGGATTTGCATTTTTCATCCTATTTTCTGTTACCAAAAAAAATCTCCTAGTCTGCTCAACACTATAAGTTAATGATTTTCTGATGTTGATACTCCCATTTCTCTTATTTTATTTGGCACTGATAAGTAATTCTGATTGACCTTGTGACTGATTGCACCTGTACTTTTCTTGATATATGCTGAAATATACTTGCAGAAATAATTGAAACTCCTTTAGCCTAAGACTACCAACCTAACATGTCCTCCATGATTCGACCGAAAGGTTCCATACCTGAACTTATGTATGCTCCTTCGACAGTCTCCTCTCATCTTTTTCCTTTGCCGCTACATGATTTAACCAGAAAGTTTCATGCTTGTATTTATGCACATCCTTTCAATGATCTCCTCAAAGTCTTCAATCAGCTACATTGGTTTAATCGGAAGGTCCCGTACTTGTAATTTATATATGCCCCCTCAACAGCCTCCCCAATATCTTTTGTCTTTGCCCGAACAATCTCAGTCAAAAAGGCTTCATGCATGTAATGTACGCATGATCCTTTCATAGCCTCAAGTCTTCATACTTGTATCTGCACATGGAACAAACTTATTAGTAAAAACAGGTTTTATCTTCTTCGGATTGTTCTTGCCTTCTCGCCTTTTAGCATAGTTATCTGGATAACCATGTTGTATAAACAACAGAGTATAGATGATAGGAAAGTTTTCCATTGCTCAGTTCGTATGAACTGATCCATTTCTTTACTCATTTTTTTGCAAGTTTTACTCCCAGACGGAGATGCGGGATCAACCCTCCAACGTTCAACGCAACAACTTTCCATTCAGGCAATGGATGCCTTTCCTTTTTATCTCTTTTTTAGTACTTTTTTGTTTGTACAATGTGTTTAATTCAGATATTTATGTTAGGAGTTGAGAGCACTAATAATATCTGAATGCATTGTATTCAAGTACTGTGTAAACATGAACACTATGTAAAAAAAATATTTTTTGAATACTTTGAATATTATTTCAATACTTGTATCCTGAAAAAGTGATCAATTCTCTTTCTTATGCTTCCTGTACTTTGTTTGCTGCATTCTTTTTGTTCTGTAATGTATATTCTCAACAGCTAAACACACTTAGTTAACAGATAAAACATAATCAGTTTAGCGTAAAACATAACAATTTAAGAGGCATGTTAAATTGGTAACAGGAAGACCATGTGATTCTAAAATCTATCACCTAGCACTTCAAGAATCCAAAATTACAAAGCTTCAAGTCACCCACAACCCTAATTGCTCTCAGGTTCTAGTTCCTAGGCTATATTTTAGGCCTTTAGACCAGTCACAACAAAATGCATCCGATAGGCCTACAAGCTTCATGCCAACCTTGAAACCATTTGTTCCTTCAAGGGGACACTCTAGGGCTTATATCTATGCTATTGAGCTAGTCATATCAAATCATGGGTGTGCTCTCCAATTAGTTCTTCACACTGTCCAGGCTCACCTACTCCAAGTAGTCAGCCTAAGGCATCACTCCAAAATTTGGAGTTCAATTGCAAGAACAAAAATGAAGACAAAAACAATATGTACAAGTCCTAACCTACCATTCCATAAGGTTTCATGCATTTTCAACCGTGGATGATTAGGTTAGGGCCATTTTAGTTCTTGCAACTCTGCAAATGGAAGTTACAACCATAAACACCTAAAATACAGTATAACTCTTCAATCCATCAACTTGGAAATGAATTTGAATATGCAAAAGAAAGCTAAAAAAAAACTCTATATTCCCATTAACTCATATTATGCAATCCAATCTGTACACGACCGTACAAGAGGGCAAAAATACTGTAAATGCAAGAAAAAACTCAAAAAAAGTATTCATACAAGTTGTTCACACATGTGGTCTGTAACTAAATCTTCATCCTCTTCAAAAATCTTCATCCCATGCTCAAATACCCAAGCATGCGTGGTTACACCTATCATTCCTTCATTTGCAACTTCTTGCAAAAATTAAGCAACCTTTGAGCATTTCTTTCTTTTGAAATTTTAGTCAACCTGATGCTCCTTGACCTATCCTAGGACCCTTAGGACCCTAAAGGAGACCATGTCCAATAGTTGCACAAAATTAGTAAAATTTGGTCCACTTGACAACATTTTGACCTTATGAACAACTTGTGCTAGACAAACAAATTAGGACAAGTTTGGATACAAAGACCATTGGATCTTATTATACTCACACAAAGACTCTTAACTAAGCCTAAACAACACCTAATCCAATATCAAACCAAAAAGGGAGGTGCTCTACACTAGTTGCATCTTCCACATCAATTTAGCTTTGTCTTCTTGATTCAAGAAATCCTACTATTGTAAGGTGAATTCATACAATTGCTTTACATTTATGCAATTCAATTATTTCAATTCAAGGTTAATTCCTAAACTAAGGTTTGACCAAAACAAACCCCCCGTCAACAAATAAAAATAAATTTTTTGCAAGTTGTGAATCTTGGATTGGCCAACAAGTTGCAAATTAGAGTACCATTTTCATCTTTTTATGAAGTCGTGAAATCAAAATCAATGGCACACAATCCATCAGGGTCGCAATGTGCCCCTGACAGTCTAATTAGGGTCTCAATGTGCCCCTAATTTACCCAAGTCACCCTTGATATCTCATCAAATGATTTATGGGTTTTGTTCGTAGTTTGAATCAACCCTTTAGGAGATAGTTTGATAGTCCATTTTTTAGGTTTTTCAAAAGGTATTTCTTTCCCCTCTTCCATTTCAATACACTTTATCATTTCTTTATATATCTTAGCTCTACATTACACATCTAGTTAGTTTTTGTTTATAGCTCTTGTTACAATAGGGTTTCAAGGACTTGGGTATCCTTTCTCCAAACCTATAACCATTAGATCTTTGTTTGTGTTAATGCTCCTTTATCACTTGGTTGACACAAATCTTCATAGATCTAGTTACCTTAAAGTTGGGATCGAAAAGATCAATCTCCTTGACTCCCTCTTTGAGTTGTGTAAGTGGGATTTGTAATGAACTTAGGGATTTATATTCTTGATTCAAATTTCCCCCTAGATGCCTCCCTTCTCATTGATGGTTCCTCCTTGGGTGGACTGAAGGATCCTTGGATGGTTGATAATGTGAATACCATTTATCCTAGTATGTCCGCTTTCGTGATTCTACCTATTGTTGCCCCTTCCCCCTTTATGTTTCTTCCTACCCCAATGAGCCTTTGTAGTTTGTTGGCCTCCCCAAAGAATAGAAACATGGATGCTCAACAATTTATAACTGAAAAACATTGATGTAGTTAAAATGAGGATTAAAAATGTTAGATTTTGGAATGGGAAAGGAATTTGAGTTTGTTACCAATCACAATTCTCTAAATGAGTCTACATAAGATGGAAACTTTAACAAGGATGTGGATGGAGTTATAGATAGTATGTCTAGGTTGAAGAAATGACTATTGGGGGGAGGGAGTTGTGGAGGCATCGTGGGTTCTATTGTAATGCTCCTGACAAGTTGATAAAGGACTCACATGAGGGTACCTTATTTGTAATAAAAAAGGCTTAGAACCATGAGTTCCCCCTCATTAATGTTATTATTGTAGCATAACCCACATATACCCCCTTTCAATCCAAGCCAATGATCTACTTATATTGTAGAGCCTATGGTTTTTGACAACACTCCCATCCTAAATAGACTTGATGGAGATTTAGTATTGGAAGATGGAGATAGTGGTAAATCTTGGTAATGATGATCTTTAGTAATGGTGGTAATTAATAAGGTTGATTTTTTTTGGGTTACCATTTTTAGAAAGTTTTCATTTTAACACATATTATTTGAATTACTTTCCCATAGGTTAAGCAATGTTGGTAAAGTTTCATGGCAAGATCAAATCCAGTTTTGAAGATATTGTATTTTTTTGTTTTGGAAGGTGGTACAAAAACTTTGAACCATGTTTTGAGTTCCTTAAAGACTTCGAAAGGATGTCAAACTTTTATAGGACAAGTACTTTTTCATATGAGTAGTGATTCAAGATTTTTTTGAAAAGTGCTTATAATAGCCAATTGAGTTGACTGGTTCACAAGGCATGGCCTGAAAGTTGAGCTACTTTAGGAGAAAAAAGTAAAATCCCTTCAAATACTCTAATGAGTGCCAAAACCACATTTGAGGGCATATTATTAGCATAATCCAATGTAGAGTAAAATATTATAATATTGGTTGGCCTAAAACAAGAAAAATTACAAGTTTCCAAAACCTTCTAAGGTGGTTACGTTAGAAAGTAAAGTCCACCAAGATAACAAGGTGGGAGGGGGGGGTGTGTGTGGGGTGAATCAGTTATCAGATCAATAGAATTGTTAACAACCTTATTAAACCATAAACATGTGATCAATATAAACAAAAACCATAAGATGATACACATACACAATGACACAAGATATGTTAACTAGGGAAACCCTTGATCATAGGGAAAACCTGATGGGGATGGTACCCACAAAATGATGTACTAATATTTAAGTTCCTTGTAAGAGGATGTAATTTTTTAGGAGCCAATGAAATACATTTAGCACATATGAGTCCCTATTCAGAGATTCCAACCTTGTTAGGAGTTGTGGAAGATAGATGGACCCACTATCTAATCAACTTCAGGGGCAAGACCATCGAACTCACTGTCCAATTGGCCTTTGTATTATTCCTTTCAAAAAAATAGAAATGTAATTGATCTCAACAACTCAATACTTTCTCTTTCCTCTTACAGTGCCTCTACCACAACAAAGCACTTCTTAGATCTCAATACCAGATACACAATCTCGTATCACAGTGATCCCTTCAATCGCTTACTCGCATTTACCAAATTCACATTTTACTTACTTCTTGCACTCTAGACATATTCCATCACAAAGAAAATAACTTTCCTTTATACCAAGTCCTCAAAATAATTCATTGAGTCAGCCTTGATGCTTTCCCAATTAGTTACAATAGGGCCTCATTAAGACATCTTTTTTATAATCACAAAATACTATTGGCTCATAGTCTTCACAACTTTTCACATGTGCAACCTTGAACTTTGTACACTTGTTGATGTCATCATTGGGTTGTCTTTTTTCTCTGTCCAACTAAACTCATCCAGATTCTATCCTTGTTCGAAGATATAATTTGAAAACAAGAAACCACTTCTTAGGTACTCTATCTGCAAACCATCTTCTATAAATCACAAATAACTGCCACTAGTCTTCGACTTTCTACATGTGCACTTACCACTCATGAAACACTATAGAACATGTCCCCAATTGCGCTTGACCTCATCTTCTGTACTCAATTTGTATGACCACAATCTCTCTCTGCCACTTTGCCAATCTTCTCAGTATGTTGACATCAATGACTGACATAGTCATGAATGCAACACATAGTCATGCTAATTATATCTCCACTGCTCTAGAAATGCTAGATACTCCACCATAGGAATATCACTAGCATTTCTAATAGGTTAAGATTCTCAATATAAAGAAGAAAAATGGGGGTTTTTGGGGGCAATTTTCATGGTGCATATGATGACTTTGGCTTGTAGATTAATGTAATAAAAATGCACATGTGGTTGTAGCATGTTATTTTTAAAAAAATTGTAATGTAATTTCATTTCAAATAACAAAAGCTAAGTGTCTCTTCTTGCAAATTATTCAGTTTTTAAATTTTTGTTTATTTCTCTGTTGTGTAGTGTATGTGTTTGGGTTACCAAGATGACTACCCTTCATCAAGCAATATCATAGAAGAAGTTCTAAAGTGTGTAGAAAAATTGTTTTAAATGAGGTAGTTTACACCATAAATGTGGTTGTGGTTTTGAGAGATAAGTGTGGAAAAAAGATATCTTCATAAATAAACTTTGGTGGAAGAATTGACGGTGTAACAAAAGAGGGTTTTAGAGCCATTGGGAGACAAGTGAAAATAAAAGAAGATATAAATAAAAGAATAATATTACAGTAAGAGATGAAAGTGAGGATGAATCTAAAGGAAAACTTGAAGATGAACAAGAAACTGCTAGAGATCTTGATAAAGCTAGGTTTTTTAGGGTCATTTTTTTGATTGGAATGATACCCAAAATTGAAGTTTCCACTTTTTCTAGAAATATTAATCAAGAAGAGTTGATCAATTGGATAGATGTTATGGAAGACTATTTTGAGGTTGAAGAAGTAGAAGATCCCAAGATGGTCAGATTCGCAAAGGCCAAGGTGAAAGGTTGTGCTACAATTTTGTAGACAGAGGTATAGTTGGGGAGAAATAAAAGAGGGAATGAGAAGATAACAAAATGAGATTAGAGAGTGGAAAAATTGAAGAGGTGGTTCATTCTTATGACTATGAGCTTGAATTGTGGAAGAAAATGCTAGGGTTCAAGAAAATATGAATATTTGTTCAAGAATATATAAAAGAGTTCTTTTGAGTCATTATTAGAACATGTCATTCTAAATCCAATAAGGAGAGGTTTCTTGTTACATAATTAGGTCGTGGGTTATTATTCAAGAAGAGTTGATAATGATAATAATGTCTACCATTGAAGACACATGTCAAATTTATTTGAAGGTAGAAGAAAAAATGAATAATATTTTTTTTAAGGGCAAAATGACATAAATGAATTTAACAATGTAAACTAGACGAGATGAATTCATTAGTTGAACAATTTCACCCCAAGTCATCAATAAGAGGGGCTTCCAAACATAAATCTCAATACAACCCAAATTAGATTAGCAAAAGCCAAATATGATGAAGGGATGCAAATGCTAAACCAAAATTATAGTAAGGAAGTATGCAAGAAAGTCATCTTCATACAATGTTCAATAACTTTAGAAAATGACTTAGAGAATAATGAAAGCACTAAAAAATATGACCAAAAAGGTGATAAAATAATGCATAAAGGGTCATGCATAGAAATAAGAGATGACCTATAAATTGTAGTGAGATTGGAAGAAGAAAGAGAGATAGTACATTTAGCCCCCACTTTAATGGGAGTATGAGGCAAGTCATACTCATTGTAAAGGTAGAAGAAGAATAGATATCGATATAAGTCATAACGAGATAGAACATCACCAAGCTCAAGAACAGAAGCCCCGAAACCTAGGATCTTAACTCCATTCCCATGCATAAGAGCATGAAAACAAAGTAAAAGAAGACAAAAGAAAAACAAAATCAAAAGACACCAACGAGGATAGTACTAAAACCCAAATCAATTAGTGAAAGATATTTTTTGCTAAAGAAATGCCTTACTCACCAATATCAAATTTGAAAGGCTATTACAAAAGCATAAAAGATCACATAGGAAAGAAAAGAGTGTCAGAAAGGATGATATCCCATACCATTCTATCTTACTAGAGAGAGAGAGAGAGAGAGAGAGAGTAATTGTCTTACCCAACAAGTTTTTTTTGCTTTACTGTGAATAAAAAAAAGAAAAGCAAGATTGAATGGTCTACTAAGTATGTGTGCTTGATAGTCAATCTATGCAACTATCAACAACTTTTGCATGTATGTTTGTACCCCCATGGATCAATTCATTGGTATCACCACATTTTGTGAATATATATGTACTCTTTGTGGATGAACAAGGGTCTATTATGCATAGAGATATGCATATGTGTGTGTGAATGCATTTCCCAAAGATGGACAAGGTTCACTTATGCCTATAAGGGAGTGGCATGTTACAAAGAAAAAAAACACATAAAAAGTAAATTATAGTACAAGGACAGTGTAGGTATGTCCCCTTCTTATGATGGCTATTTAGTTATAGGCATCATAAGGAAGAGGACTAGGAATAACTACTTCTAGCAACAAAAATACATCCTTTTAGCGGTAAGGTATGCTACAAACTTAGCGAAGAGTGTTGGCTCTTATAAGCTAAGTAATAGATAATTATGGAAGGACATGTCACTTATGAGAATATACCCTTGTGGTGGAGCCTAGTAAATTCATTAAGGATTTTACATAATAATGTTGTCTCTATTTTGCAAAGGCATTCCTAAAGGGTCTATGAAGTAGCTATAGGCACCATTTTGTAGTCAATATAATGAGGGATTCATGAAATAACGATATTTCTATTTCACATGGTACATTTTTTGACTTGTGCGAAATAATGATTCAATGACTTTCACAAGGAAAGAACATGCACATACTACGATACAATGAATAAGGTTACATCTTTTTCAAATGACATGTGATCAATAGATAAATCAACGGTTCATAATTAATCATATGGGTGGCAAATTTGGCTGTTAGGTTATCAAAAGATTACAATCAATATTAAAGAAGAAGAGAATTAATTACATGCTTGTCATTCAAAAGGTGAATGGAATATCAAGAAGATGACATGTAAAGCTAGTAAGTTGATGATATCATTTCCAAGGACAATTACCCCATGTAGAATATCTCGTTACATTTATGGCAAAGTGGAGGTTGGTTGTAAGACATTCTATAAATGTTCAAATGTTGTTTGCCTTTTCAAGTAACAATTTTGACTATGAAAATGGGATTTCCTATAGTGGAAGGGTCTGCAAATGAAAAACCAAGTCCTCTTGTTCAACCAAACTTAACTAGCAAGGAAAATGAGGAGAAGAGTGACATTCTTACTAGGATCATGATGACCTCACAAACTCTCTCTGCCAACCTGAAGGAAGCCATGATAATGCTAGAAAAAGAACAAGAGAAAGAAGAGTTGTGTGAATTGTTTATCAAATTTAGAATGGATCTCATGGAACTTGAGGAATAGATTGTAGATGTGGTAGAAAATTGGGGCCTTGACAAATTCTAGATGTTTTAAAGAACAAAGAACTATTTTGCAAAAATCGATGATCAATGGTTTATTTTTGTAAAATGTAATTATTGAAATTTTAAAATATGATGGTTGGAAGCTTGTCTCTTCCCTTTTAACTTATTATGTGATAAATTTTTATTATAAAGTGTTTTTTGATAACTTCTTATTATAAAGTACTTTCTTATAACTTCTTATCTGATTGGTTTCCTTGAAAGAATTAAAGACAATTAGAGAAGTTGGTTTAACATACTTAACACATTTACATTAATAGGATTGAGCAACTAATGATTCACAAAAATCTAAATTATCTTGTGAAGATGTGCCACGCTTTGGATTGAATTGACTCTATGCCCAAAAGTAGATAAGGACTAGTTTGATATAAAACAATTGTTTAAAAAGTATGACGAATAATTTATAGTAAATTTTGCATTTTGTTTTGAAGATTAGTTAGAAGTTCATTAGGGTTAAACTCAAGGCACACCTGCCCCTGTCATACTAGACCTAAAGAGTAGAGGTTTTGGTTCTTTAAGGTGTCAAACATGTTCATTGGCCTAAATTGCATCTTTGCAGTAGTGATCTTTTAAGATGTTTTCCAAACTGCAATTTTGGCATCCAACACCTCAAAAGGAAGAGATATTGTCAGTGAGACATTTACCTTCAAGATGAGTGTTTGAACAAAGATAACAAATTCAATATGAGAGAGGGTGGAGAACAACAATGCACCCGTTCAACCCCCTATGCATAAGGGAAAATAGGGATCTTTCGGTGAAGGATGACATACTTTAAAATACATAGTAAGGGTTAATATTTATAATGGACAAAGTTTTGCAAATAAAGAAGAGGTGATGATCAAAGACATGCATCTCTTGTATATAAGAGAGATTCATAATCAAGAAAAGCAATTCCCTAAAGGAAACGAATGTCACATGATAAACAAATGCCACTATACTAAGGAAAAATGATCCTTAGAGATAGAGAGAAAGATTCTATTGGGAAACATGCCCCCAACTATAGAGGCGAGAAACCACAAATAAGAAATAGGAACAATGATAAGATCATACTGGATTATAAAGTGATAAACAAACTCTTGTAAGATATAAAGGAGTGTAAGCAACAACCATAAGAGTCTTACACAAAACAAAACAATATATAACAAACAAGATATATCATAGAATAATGCAATACCATAGATGAAGAGAAGGCAAGATACAACATATGATATGAACTCTGAATCATAATGTGCTAGAAAAGATATTACATATGAATTAAACTATAGATAATTATTAAATGACAAATAATCAAATCCAAGATATGAAAATAAACTACTAGGCAATAACAATCACATCTTGTGCGAAACAAAACATTAGGTACCAACAAATAAGAATGAGATGAAAGGATACCATGTTATGCCTACTTGGTCACCACAAGAACAACAAAGAGATAATGGATCCTTAGAGAAGAAAAGAGAGAACAATATAGATCTCTTATAATATACCTATGGTACAAACATAAAGTTTGACATAGAAATGTAATACAAGAAGCCAATGCAAAGTAACTACATTATAGAGAATACACGTTGCAAGGAAAATACACAAGATAAAGAAGGAAAAGGTATAACATATTAAGCACCCTAAACATTTTTCCTACATACCAAATATACACTTCCTAGAAAGGATATTAAAGTATTGAGAAACATGTAACCAAAAACAAAATAGATCCCAATAAAAAATGAACCTTGCACCCTAGTTAAGATGAACAAGGAGAAGGTATTATTGTACCACTCTTTACACATATTATTGTTGAAAATAATTGATTAATTGTGTATCATCTTTGATGGTACACAAAATATCATATCATTTTTAGTCATTGTATGCTGAGCTCACTTGGGCATTGAAGTCAGTTTCCTATGTCTGCCGAGCATTCCAGAGTTTGCCTAGTTCAAAAGATAGTGTCTACCGAGTTCACTCGGGTGACAAAGTAAAGTCTGTAGAAGTTGAGTGTTAACTGAGCTTACTCAGTTAATGAAGGAAATGTTGGATGGAACCAATGTTAACCGAGTTCATTTGTTTAACACAAGAAAATCGCTTTGAGTTAGTATCTACCAAGTAGGGTTGGCTAACAAAGGATTTTCTTATTTTGGCATATTGAGTTCAACTGATTTGCTTGTTGGTTCTAGTTGACTGAGAAGATAAATATTAATTATTCAAAGTTGTATTCAAGTTGACTTGACAATGTGTAATATATAAATATAAGGTCAAGTTGAGGATTGAATGTGTGGAATATAATTGAAGATTTGATGATGATTAGAGGAAGTGAGTTAGAAGGATAAGCAGAATATCCTTGTTGAGATGCAAATATACATTTGATCAGGAAGGATCAAGTATACAAGCCAAAATTGAGATCTGTAATCAACAATTTAGTTGCATCAGAAATCGGGTCATCTCATTGTTACTCTCTAACCATTGTAGCAATGATCTAAATCTCTCAACAGAGTTGGCTTAACAACTATTTGTAAATCCTCTAACAAGGTGGCATTTCTATTGAATTGTCTAAAGACCTCTAACAAGATTGTTCCTAACATGGTGATTAAATATTCTAATAGGGTCACACCTAACAGTGTGTTTTTTAATCTTTAACAGGGTTGGCTCCTAATAGGGCTCACTTCAGAAAATTAGTAACTAGTTGCAATTGGTGGTTTTTCCCAAATTGGGTTTCCACGTTAAAATCTTGACATCAATTGTGTTCATGCTATTTCTTGTATATGTTTGCAACTCAGTTAAAGTAAGATCAATTACAGACAATATCTTAAGATTTTCATGATAAGCATTTACCGAGTTACAACATTTTTCCTGTGTGTTTACCAGGTTATAACAAAGATCAATTTTGATTTGTATTGACATCTAAGAGATTTGGGATTTATTTGTGTGGTAATTGATTCACCCCTCCCCTCTCAATTACTCCTCTTATATTTCCAACAACTATATAGAATAAAAAAGAGTGGCCCCAATAGTGACTAGTAAGGCTAAGTAATCTTATAAGATATCTCATGTATAAGAAATCTTACGAATTTCAACTTTATCATGAACATATCAAACAAATTCATCACAATCACAAAGTAATGTTCATTTTTGTAGCAAAAAGGACATGAAAAATTATTAAAAAGGCACATATCTTAGTTTGGGTGTTGTCAAAAGGTTGCAATAGATTCTCAACACTAAAGCTTCCCAAGAATCATGAGGAGGTAAACATGCAGTTGGAAGAAGAATACGAAGATGAGGTTGTGGAGGAGGGAGGGTAGGAAGAACATTGGAAGGGGGAACATAGAAAATGCTCTATTTATGTTGGGGCTTAGGAGGGTAAATGGGAATCTTAATATGATGTTCATCAATGTTAAGTCCTAAACCCTTATAACTTTGTCTCTTCGTAATATTATAATTTGTAGTATAAGTAATTCTAAGGGTAGATGGAGAAAATGGTTTGTCTTGAGGTTTAAGAGAATACACAATGTATGGAGGAATGGAATGAGGAGTTTTATGTACGAGAGAGTGAGGGGTATTTGTGGGAGGTGGTGGAGAAGATGGCTCATTGGGGAATTCTCTAACATCAGGGTCATGAACCATATTTTGAAGATGTTGGAAGGTTGTAGAGGTATGAGGGGATTGGTCATGAGAAGGCGATGCATGATTAGGCATAGGATTAGGAGTATCATCAACAAAATCTCTAATGCCATCTAAAAGACAAATAATGAATCCAAGTGAAAGTCTAATGATTATCTTGAAACACACCTTATCAAGAAACCTTGTATTAGTTATCCTCATCAGAAAGCATGTAAAGACGTGAACATCATGAAATTAAAGAAACTTGCACACACATCAAAAGCATGATAAATAGATGCAAGAACAAAAGTGGCAATATATACGATTATGCACCATGCTACTTCAAAGAATGACACTGTTGCAAAATAAGATCTAGATTCACAAAGCAGTCTAACTTCACAAGATAGCCAAATCTAACTCCAAAATGCAAGAAATAAGTGTCACACATCAGGTTCACCAAAATGTTTAGGGGGAAAATGTCACAAATGAATTTAACAATATAAACTAGATAAGATGAATTCATCAGTCTAATAATTTTAGCCCAAGTCATTCATTCAATACAAGAGAAAGGGAGTCCTCCAAACATAAATATCAATATAACCCAAGTTAGATTAACAAAACCCAAATAGGATGAAGAGATCTCAGTACTAAACCCAAATTATACTAAGGAAGTACCCAATCAAGTCCTCTTTCATGCAATGTTCATTAACTTTAGATGTGCAATGTGAATGTAAATTGAACCAATTGATTTAGTGGAAATGATGTAATAGATCTAGAGGCTATATGTATGAAACAAGTGCAATTAAAGAATAAAAACATATCTATGATGTGAGATGAAATAGAAGAAAAGAAAAGTTGACCTAATAAATGTGCAAGGGAAAGTGTTTATCTGCTCTGAAAACAACGGATCTACAATTGCTATAGAAAATCTGACTGGGGATATGTGATAAGTGTAGTAAACCTTATCAATCTCAAATCTCTAGTTACAGGTTGATCTGGGTGACATCTATCGGTAGGTTTATGGGATGATGGACATGTTCCTAGAGCACAAAAATAAAGCTAACTCATATTTTTTCTAAATTCCTCAATTGATAGTTTAAGATCCAAATTCACAATTTTGATAACCTATTCCTACACACAAGAAAAAATGGTTTTTCTTGTTGCGGGAGGGCTTGCCTTGGTCAAGCCCTAGATTAAGGAATAAACTTTAAAATTGAAATGATAATATTGATAAAAAAAATGCTAGCAAGTAGTAGAACTGAATCTAGCAATGAAGAATATAACTATCTCTTTAGATGCAATTGTATTTAGTATGTAATCAAGCGTGCAAATGTAATAATCTTGACTCAAAGAAACCAAAAGGAAACCATGAAAGTCAAAACCTCATGATTGGAAATGGTTGTGATATGTCTTAATAAAGATCAGAAAAATACAAATGGATGAAAGGAATATCTCCTCCTTGGAGCCAAACTCCACTACCACCTTGCATGTAGAAGCTTGTTGCAAGAAGGAAATGCTAGATTTTGATGAATGTTTGAAGGATGCTTACTGAAGTTCCTTGCAAATGATTGCTTGATGTCTCATGCATGCATGTGTATGCTTGATCACATGTATGGATGGATAAAAATGAAATGGCCAAGCCTCCTTATATACTAGTTTTCAGGATAAAAAACAAAACAAGCTGACTGGGCCAAAAAATAAAACAATTTAAACACCGAAGACACTTTAGGCCTCAAAACCTAAATCCCTCTAGGTATAGGTTGACCTGATCGACCCATAAAGGTATATCAACCAGGTTGACCTAAACTTGAGGATGTCCCGAGGAGAGGGAACCCCAAGGTCTTGGGGAAAGTGTAGAAAGATTCAGGGAATAATGAAAGCATTGGGAGATATGACAAAAAATGCAATAAAATAATGCCTAAGGAGCCATGCATTAAAATGAGAGATAACCTAGAAATTAGAGCAATAATGGAAAAAGAAATAGAGACCAAAACCACTCTATGGAGGCTAAAAGGTTTTAAAATGAAGTGCTTCCATTTTACATGTTATCATAGAGTACCCAATAAACAAGGACATTTGTTCTAGTTATCATAAGATTTTAGATACAAGCAATGGAGGTACTCTTTTTGAATAAATACAGCTAGAAATGACAACAAGTTTAGCGATCAAAATTCACAGTTGAAGAACACACTTTAAGAAGCAATTACAAATGACCTAACATCCTAGCACCCTATTTTTGAGTGCTTGCTTTTTCTAGGAAGTCCCATAGAATACTTTCTCAATTTATGTATGTCATCCTTGCGCAAGAACCATGCTAATCTTCTCTATATCATTCCAATTTTATTGGATGTCTCCAAAGAGACCCCATAGAATACTTTGATCGTACAAACATTATTAAAATCTTTCATTCATTCATTACACAATTTAAAATTAAAATATTGAAATATTAAAAAACAAAATTTTTTTGTAAGACTATTACATAGACAATTTTTAGCATTAAAAACAACAGCAATAATTTCTCACCTTTCTTTCCATTCCATTTATTCAACAAGGACGCAATGTGTCTAGTTCCTGCGGATAGTGGTTTAGTAGTTTTGATTTGTGTTGTGGATTGTAGTTTTGATTTTTGTTGAGTTCAATAGAAAGAAATAATATTAATGTTAAGTGTTGTTTAACAATTAAAATAAGTGTTAGAGATTTTGTCGAAAAAAAAAAGGTTTTTAAAAGTCTCTAAAATAATTTGCTTTGTGTACAAAAACTTG
Organism: Cupressus sempervirens; assembly: GCA_028749045.1. NCBI lineage: Eukaryota > Viridiplantae > Streptophyta > Pinopsida > Cupressales > Cupressaceae > Cupressus > Cupressus sempervirens. Next base: position 18,127,719 of record CM053788.1, read on the forward strand.
TAAGCCCCATTATAGTACAAAACAACCAGTCAAATTGTCAATAAATATATTTTTGTAAATTAGTTTAAATATTATATATATTTAAATTTTATAGTTTCAAAAAGTAAATAAATAATAAACTATTCTGATTGGATAAAATATTAGATGTCAATATATATTTTTGTCAATTTTTTTATTTTATTTTATTGAAACAAAGCAAATTTACAAAGAATAACAGCTACACGAGGTAGCTGGAAGAGAGATACAACATATAAAACAAATCACTACAAAACAACTGGCATTACATTGAAAGGACATGACGAAATACTTTGCAAAGGTCCATATGGCAGTCACTTTGAAGCTGATTCACTTGGTCTTTAAGTTGCTGTAGCTGAGCCATGGCCGACGGATTCCTTTTAGATAAATCTGATATTTGAGACAACAAAAAAGCAACCTGAAAAACTACATCAGAGTATAACATTAAGATGCCTCTTTCCTGCAAATAACTGCCTGAAAAAATAGCACTGCATCTAGTTTTCCAAATATGTCTTAGGATAACTTGCCTAATAGAATCGGCAATAACATCCTTATGAAGGCCAAAACCAAGGAGAGCTTCCTTCCAATTCCATTTATGGTGAAAAATAGCTGAAAAGTTTTTAAAGATAACATTCCATTGCTTTTTCACATAGGGGCAGTCCCAAAATATATGTTTCATATTGTCCGTATACAAACAAAAAGGGCATCGAATTGGTTGCACTGCAATGTATTTTAATTTGTCACCAACAGGTAATTTGTGGTGTAAAACCTTCCAGGCTAGCAATTGTGAATCCGTATCAGCTTTGGATTTCCAAACTTGTGCACTCATATTGATCCATCTCTTCATACTAAATCTGCATTTCCATTTCTGATTGAGACGGGGGAGGATAGACCAATGAGGTAAGGAGCTCAAATATGCTTTCTTAAGTGGAAGATGGTTAAAATGAGATGTAAAGAACCATTTCCAGTCTTTAAAAAAGTTGCATTCTCTTGGAGTGCAGATTTTAATGGACAACTCAAGAGGAACTAGTGACTGTACAAATATGATAAACAACTTGTATTTGTTATCTAGAGAAAATTGGTTTTTAATCTTCAGCCATGAAGCCCACTCAAAAGTACTAAAGTCCCAAATGTCCTTAAAGTTTCTCACACCTTTCTTGAACAAATAAGAGGCATGCTTTGGAAAGCAAATAGCAAGGGGTAAGTTGTGGTATTGAACCAGCTTGTTCCACCAAATGGAAGAAGAAGCAAAGCTGAAACCATGCTGCAAAGAGGAATCATTCCATTGAAGAAAACGACAGACATGTTGCCAAGCCTTCCAAATGGATTGCAAGGGAACAGAAGCCTTGATTTTAAAAAAAGGAGCCATGATGATCTTGTCAAGCCAATTGACTGCCTGCCATTTTTTATTTGCAACAACCTACAACACACGATTACGAACAAGAATTTTCCATGGTTCATCTCCTTTAATAGCTCTTAGTATCCATTTTGCAGCGAGACACACCCCTTGAGTCTTAGGGTCAATAATTCCCAACCTACCCCTATGCCTTGGTTGAATGCAATGAGACCAAGAAGCACCAATAAATCCATCATTTCCATCCCATTTAGACCAAAGGAATTTCCGAATAAGTTTGTCCAATTCTTCATATTTCCTCTTTGATGGCATCCAACACGAGGAATAGTAAACATGAGAAGCAATGAATATTTTATTTGCAACTTGTATTTTCCCTGCTAAAGATAGGAATGTATTATTCCAATTGAATAATTTCTCTTTAAGTCGATTGAGAAACCACTTCCACATGTCTGAAAGAGAAACTCCAATACCAAATGGAATGCCCAAATATCTAGTGATCTCACCATGCTTAATATGCCTCCATTCCTTAGGAATCCACTTTGGAATTTGCTCAGAATGGGTCATCATAAATTCAGTTTTACTATGGGCCAACTGGGAGCCAGAAACAACACAATATAATTCCAATATATCCAGCACATTATTTAGCTCTGCTTTAGAATTTTGCAAGAACAGCATGCTGTCATCAGCAAAATGAGAGTTAATAACCAACTGATTTTGAGGAATGGAAATCCCTTTGATGAGATTCAAATGGTTCGCACCATGAAGGAGGTATCCCAAGGCATCAGCTGTAAGAACGTATAAGAAGGGTGATAAAGGACAACCCTACCTAATGGATCGCTGTAATTCAAATGGTGTTGTCAAAGAATTATTAATCACAATTTGAGCATCGGCATCCTGGAACAACATTTTAACATGTTTTTGTAATTTAGGTCCAAAGCCCAACCAATGAAGCATTTTAAGAATGAAATCCCAACGAATTCTGTCATAAGCTTTATCAAAGTCTAGCTTGACCAGCAATGCACTTTGCCCCGATTGTTGTGCCCATTCAATAGTCTCCCAAGCAAGCATAAGGTTATCCAAAATGAATCTGCCTTTAATAAATCCCGCTTGTTTAGGTCTAGCGATACTTTGAACCACTGGTTTAATTCTCATAGCCAAGGTTTTTGCAATAATTTTATATGAAGTGTTTAATAGAGTGATCAGTCTCCAACCAGCAACAGTGTTTTCATTCCTCCCTTTAGGAATCAGTTTGATAAGTCCCCTATTAATATCATTCCCAAGGGAACCTTTGTGAAAGGTTTCCAAATAAAGCATGTAAAAATCATCCTTAATATAATTCCACATAATTTGATAAAATTCAGCAGGAAGACCATGGGCTCTTGTAAGGTTTCATACAAAAAAAAGCACAAAAATATGTCTTTTCTTAGAAAATATATTTTTGTCAATTAGTTTAAATATAATATATAATAAAACTTTTTAATTGCAAAAAGTAATTGAAGTTGCACTCTTTATTACCAATCAAAGTGTTAATAAATATTTTGTATTGAATTATTATTAAGACAAGAAACATTAAAACTTTATATGTTAAAAAGTATTTGAATAATAAATTGTGCATTGAATGCCATGCTAGGTATGGTGTATCCTAAATGCAGCTTTAAAATCGGTAACTTACGAAGTCGTCGCACGCAGAGGATTCAATTCAATGTGCAGGAATACGGTAAAGTGGGGTTTCCAGAAGTGACAAACTCTATACAGAATATAAAATTCATTTCTTGGCAACTTGCCGAATTAGGGCAAATGCACCCGTTGCAGAAAGTATGCACAAACTAGATGCAGAAACTACTTCCTGTACGAATACATGGAAGACGAAGGTGCAGGAGGAGAAGACGAAGGCGACGGGGACATAAATAGATTGAACGCCAACATCAACGTAAATGGCAGCGAAGATGGAATAACTATGGCAGAATTTGAAATGCACAGAACCCACAAGAAATTTGCTGTAAGACAGCTGCCTTCGAAGGGTCTCTCGTTTCAGGTATGGCCTGCAGCCTCTGCTCTCTGTTGGTTCCTTGATGAAATGTTTTGGCACCACGCGGGCATTATAACTGCTGCTGATGAAAATACGAGAATATCCAGTTGCATTGGAAAAGACGTTGGATCGATAATTGGGGTTGAGCCAAATTCATCAGCAGACGGGTATAGTGAAGTGGGTTATGTTGCGCGACTTTTATTACAGAACAGAGGTGATAGGCCGGCATTGAAGGTTCTTGAACTGGGATCAGGTACTGGAATGGTGGGCATTGCTGCAGCACTGTTGGGTGCTCACGTAATCATCACTGACCTTCCTCATGTCCTTCCAAACCTTGAGTTTAATGCGTCAATCAATGAAGGACTCCTACAGGTAGAGAAAATCTTGGATTCATAAGTGTTTGAAAGTTTTAAAAACTTGACAATATAAAAAAAATTGTCTGGGATGAAAATCAATCTTACTAAAGCTTGTATATAAAATATTTTGTAAATTCCCAGTAAATATATATTGGAACTGAGCTGCTTCTGGATTAGATTGTGTAATTTTTTTTTTGTAGAAAAACTTACACGATCTAATTCAGAAGCACCTACATTCTATTCACATGGATTGTGGAAACTTCATTTTGTTAATATATATTGTTTAGTAGAAATTCATGGAAATGTCAACTCAACTTCCTGAGTGAATATGCATTGTTAAGTAGAAATATATGAAAATGTCAACTCAATTTCCTGATGTTTTAGTAAAATAATTGGTGAATTCTTTAAGAAAATCTTATCGCTTTCTAGATACTGAGGAGAATCTAAAGTCAATTCGCTTCAGGTTTTAGACAAAATAGTGGTGATTTTTTCAAAGGAAGTGACATTTGCTTGATAGAAACTGGGGATCATTTTTTGATTTGAGCAATATCTACGATTGCTTTTAGAAGACTAGACAATAAGCAGACACTCTCCGCTAAAATCTTCCTTGCCCACAGGCTAGCAACCAGGGGGGCAGTCTGTGTGTCAAGGCCCTCAGGTGGGGAGAAGAGGAAGATGTTGTGGAAGTAGGGCACAATTTTGACCTGATTCTAGCATCAGATGTTGTTTATCATGAGAACTTATTCGATCCCCTTCTGCTCACTCTCAAACGGTTTCTGTTGGGTAATTGTGAGAAAGCTAACAATCCAATCCTGCTCATGGCTCATCTCAGGAGGTGGAAGAAGGATGCTCGTTTCTTTAAGAAGGCAAAGAAATTGTTTAATGTTAGGGTTGTGCACAAACACACAGCCCTACCTGGATCCCGTTTGGGAGTGATTATCTACTGTTTCACAAACAAGGAAACAGTCACAGCATTGATCTGATTGCTTTGCATTGGAACCTTGTAATTTCAATTCCTGTGGAGTGGTATTTTCTATGTTAATTCAAGCAACCTTTGCTTGAGCAAGGAATGTAAAGCCAATTTTGGCATAATTTTACAAATAAAATGATAAGAGTTCATGTATCATTTGGAGACTTGCTCGATTTGAAATTTGGGTCTCTGCTTTTGAGTGGCATTCTAAGGACTTTTTATTTTGTAAGTAGTTGATGATTTTATTTTGCTAGCATCTCCAAATTTGATATAGAAAATGTTTCCTTCCAATACAATGATACAAGTTATGGCATTTGGGTTTCAAATTTACATCAAGTTGTCTCCATCAGGCCAGTTGCACTTAGCTTCATGAGAAATTGAAGTAATTGGTATTGGCGTAGTTTATAGAGGATGTGAGAACAATAATAATCGAATAATTTTTTTTTTTTGGAAACTAGACACACAATGAACAATTACCAATGTGACAAAGACCACTTTGGAATGTTTTGGCCACTTTGATCTCTCAACAATAGTCTATACGAAGTTGTGTCAAAAATAATGTTAATATGATCCAAGTATTTATCTACTATAACGGCATTTTGAAATATACATTTAGGTTCTTTTGGTTCGAAGCCCTTGTTCAATTGCTTATATATCACAACCAAGCTGTTTGAGACAGTCACATTACTTGCACATGCTGGTAGTATGCTACTATCAGTTGCATACTAAAATTGTAAGAAGAAAAAGCAACTGTTTCATCTACAAAAAATATCTTCTTGTCCACAGGCACTGTACTAAAAGGTAATTAACGAGAGTTATTTTACTTCAACTTATATGAATATATGGTTAAGCTCTTGTTGTTTGATAGGTAATGGTAACGATCCTTTCCAGGTGAGTGTTGATTTAGAATCAATAGATTGTAATGAATGAATGTAAAGCACATGCAAAATAACGCCAAAGCTTTTGTAGAGAAGATCTAGGATTTGTAATAGGTGATGTCGAAAATGTTTTTTCCAAGTGAGCCTTGCACAGGAATGGTAAAAGAGTAAAGCTTGTGCCCTAGCACTTGCATGAATTCAAAGTCACATTTATACTAAGAATGGTGTGTCCATTTCGCTGGGGATAATTTTGTATAGCTTAACACTAAAAGTTATTTCAATTTTGTTCACATGTTTCCTGCAAATAAAGTATTTCATTGCCATCAGTTAAGTGTCAGTAATGCAATTCACTATAAGTTATAATTCTAATTATGATTGTTTAAATAGGTTGTAGTGTTATAGGTCGGGAGGGATTCTGTTTATAGGGTTCTTAATGTTGTCTGCATAAAAATATTGTACTGTTATTAGTTCAGTACCTATTCAGCTTATTCTATGGTCCCCTTATGATCATATTTTTTTGGTTGGCTTAGTTGCATCGTGTTTCAAAATCCTCAACATAAGCTTGTTCCTGAATATAATAGCAGTGATTTATTAAATTATATAGAAAGCACGTGAGTCCAAGTCATACAAGACTGTCTATATTTTACATTTAAACGTGTTATGCGAGGCTTGAAATTGTGTTCTGGAAATTGTTTTACATTTTGCAAGCATAGTTGGGAGCTTGTGCTGGTTACAAGTACTCATGCTACAGAGGGATGTAAAAGTTGTCTCCAAGCCAAGATTAGTAGTGTTAAAGATTCACTCTTGTTGTATGCCGGGGGGGGAGGGCAGCAGCAGGGAGGGGAGGGGAGAGTGATTTACCGCAATTTCAAAGACTCCTTTCTATGTTTTCAATTTAGATTTCCTTCTTGTTGGTTACCTGGTTTCCTAAAAAGATGATTCTAAAAACATTTTGGATATTCATTTGATTCAGGGATGGGGAGGCGGAGATGGAGGGGGAGGAGGCTGCAACTTCAAGACTCCTTTCTAGGTTTTCAATTTAGATTTCCTTCTTGTTGGTTTCCTGGTTTCCCAAAAAGATGATTCTAAAAACATTTTGGATATTCATTTGATTCCTATTTGGGAACTGACAAATTAGTAAGGGGAGAAATTTAAGGGGAAAAATTATAATCATGCCAATCTTTTAATGAAACTTTGGCATCTAGATTTTACCGCAACTTCAAGACTCCTTTCTAGGTCTCCAATTTAGATTTGCTTGTTATTGGTTTCCGAATAGGAACCTAGCAAATTAGAAGGGGCGAAAATTTATAATTATGCTCAAATATGTTTGAAACTAGACTTATATAAAAATTTGCCTAAAGCTTTAGTGGCAGAGTAGGATAGGGTTGTGACTTTGCTTTCTATAGATCTTGGGTTCGACTCCAAGGCTAAGACTTACCTGAGGTATATGGTTTGTGGGAAATTGTGTACATTCACAGAGAAATAGCTGTATGGATCTTACCTCTGGAGAAGATGGTGTTATTTTTGTTGACTCCCAAAACGAAGTTGAGGTATTTAGTATTGCACTAAATGATAGTTAGGTGAATAAAGAAGAAAATATGAGCAATGACAAATAAAATATATCAATTCTTGAAATTGATTATCAAGGACGAGTAGCAGAGATGAGCAAGAAGTGGAGTAGGGATGTGAAGTGGGAATAGAAGTGGAACACGATTAGTCCAAAAGTGGTGCAAAAAGAACGTCACTAAATACATATCCTCAAAAAGATTCCATTCAATTTGAAATATAACCAATTATATAATGACACCTAAAGACACCGATAAACATGACTTAGTGCGCAACTATGCATCTTTTGTCTTTTTAGTACATTTATGTCTTTTTAGTACATTTTTTGACACCTTGGCTAAAAACAGATGTTATATGACATCATTCTTTAGCATGTGGTCTGAAGCCGAATTTTATAAGTAGGGGACTTGGCAAGTATTTTTTTAATACTTTTTTAAGAAATTCAAAATAAAAAAATATTTTTTTAAGAATTTTATTTGGAGTCACAAACATAGTGTCACCCAATTCTAGCTCCTCCCTTTTGCATGCTTATGATGTCGAAAATGTCAAAAGTTGCTTTGTTGTTTGATACATCACCCTCAATTATCACTATCATTTATAACAAAGTTAGCAATCGTTATTTCCATAAGAACGACATAAATGTTGCTACACTTAGTGATAAAAATATTGAGACATATTAGTGTACCCTAAATTTTAATTTGAAGACCTTTCTCTAAATAGATGTAAAGATGAGGATCATGTGGACACGTCTCTTTGGTGCAAAACTTGTTTTCCTTACGTATATGGAGAAATGGTTATCAATGATAGACTCTCACTTCAACACCATACATTGGAAAGGGGATCCTAAAATGTGACCCCCTAAAAGATTAAATCTTATAAGTATAACCCAAATAGATAAAAGGGGTGCTAATCCATTATCTAGCTCCTTTAGAGATGTTAATTCTAAGAACCTTTTGGGGCTTTCCATTTAAAGTATGTGTATAGAAGGAGATGCGATGAATAAGCAAGGAAAGTAGAGTTCCTAATCTTGCAATGATAAAAAATAAGATAACTAATCTTGTGTATCAAAAAAGTGCTATGAAAGAGGAAGAAAGAAGATGTACCCACCTTGAGGGTTTGTAGAGGAAGCCACATCAAATCTATAGAACACTCTCAAACTATACTAAAATTGGAAACAAGCTAAGATTTGGAAACCTGAGAATTGAACCTTTCTATTGTGAAACTATGGAAGCTACAAGAACATGTCTAACATGGGGCGAGCTATACCGGTATAGGTCAAACTTGAGGTGAATTATACCCTAGAGAGATAAATCGAGGGGTTTCAAGACTAACTATAACTGTAACTGCACCTTCGGATCTGCACTGCCAATTTTGAATCTTCCAAATCTACACCTGCGCACAAGAAGGGTGAAATTTTAGGGAAGAAAGGGGTTTGCCTTGGTCAAGCTCTCATTGAGGAATCAACCTTGAAATGAGATAAGTAAAAAAAGTTAAACGGTAAGTATTGCCTTGCTTGTCAAACCCTTATAGACGGATTTGGATTGCTTTCAACCACAAAGATGTATACTTGCTTGAATTGTATGCCTGATGTAGGATTGTAGAATGTAGGATGTCTTCACTTATGCAACAGATCAACATTTGCCCAAACCATATATGAATGCTTGATGAAGATGAAGAAGAATGAAGATGGATGTAGATCTCCCTCCTTGGTGACCAACTCCTTTATCTCCTATAAAGAAAGACACCAGATCTATAGAAGGAAATGTTTGCTTGAACTCCTTGAATGAACAATAGTTTGCTTGAGAGTGGATAACTTGTATGTTGTGTGCATGAAAATGAAGGGAAAAGATCTCCTCTTATAGTAATATTGGGGTCAATATCCACGAGGGCCAATTCTACTAGTGAGAAAAGTGAAATGCTTTGCATTGGGCCTTGAAACTTACCAAATTTAAAACCATGGGGTATACGCTGCCTTAAGTTTGATTTCATAATACATATGATACAACAAATTACTAAGATGAAGATTGCCATGAAACAAAGTGGTTATTTGAAAAACTTGGATCTTCACTTGGGATGTCCCATAAAATTGAATTTTGTATTGATGGTGTTAATTGTGACTTGAAGAATGCTTATAATTCATCCACAAAGGAGAACACCAATATATGTCAAAGTGATGTATACTATTCAACTTGTCCTAAAGATTAACGTGAATATTGTTGATTACAAATCTTTCTTCTGTGATGAAGATGTAGCTTCTAATGTTATGTATGTAAGTAATGTGCTTGAACTTGAATCCGTTGTATGTGTCTAAAATATGAGTGATATAATGTTGTGTAGCAAGACATGCAAAGTTGAAGATCAATATGTTGTTGCTTAATTTGAAAAGTTTAGACTTTAAAATTTATCGATTTTCTTACATTTGTTTTAATTCTTTTGATGCTAACCTAATCTTCAAAGTTTTAACCCTATTTTTGTGAGCATGGATAATGCGTTATAGATAAATCTTACACCTATTATTTGTAATTTCCCTATCATAGTATTGATGATGGTGGAATTAGCTCACCTTCTTGGATCATGTTCATAGATTGACACACAGAGGTAAGGCATCTTTGTTTTGAGTAAGATAAGTAACCTAACAAGGGGGTCAACCCTTAAACAATCACGACCCAAAGGCATCAAAGAGAACAACACTAAAATAGTGGTGCTAACCTTAATGTGCTATCAACGACATATTAATGACACACAAGCATAACAAACGTTGTCAAGAGAAAAATGAACAATATGCTATCACAAAGGCTAGTAACTCTCCTTAAGAGTGGGAGGGTTGCTCCCTCACTAGATGTGGAGAAAAGTGAGTTCAAATGAAGAACTCTTTTGCTTGCATTGTTGAACAACTGTCTAGGCGACATTGTCATTAGTATCCTCACCATGAGGGGGAACCACTAATGAAGCACCATTTGGAATTATGTTAGCACTAGGGATGGAGTGTTGATAAGATAAGATAAATCTATTAATGTCCAACAAAAGACCACCAAGGTCTAAGGAACTAAGAGCATACAAGCAAGGAAGTAGCGGACTACAAGACACCAAATGGTGTCTGGGAAAGAGCAAGCGAGAACAAAATACAACAAAACAACAAAGGGGCCAATAAGGAGGCAAGACCTAGGGACCCTTCCTCCATTGAAAGAACTTTGACATCGAACGAGATGAATCTGGGCATGAAAGACCTCTGGTCTGTCACTGAGTTGTGGGAGTGGTGTCGCTGAGGAGTAAGAGTAGTAGTAGTACTGTAATATCCCTGTCCAAATCTGATTGAAACTTTCTATATTTGCTTTTAGAAATTTTGTCAAACACTTGTACAGCAAAGGGATATATGACTTATTTTTATTTTCAATTTGTTTTCAGAATAAGAAAGATGACTTCTAATATCATAGGATGACTAAAAAATGACTTCTCTTTCGCTTAGTCTACACCTAACATGAAATGCAATTCTTTTTTTTGTTTTTTCTTGATGCAATATATGACATCAATTCAATGCAAATTAACTCTTACAACCAAGTGACATTATGTCAAACAATTGGCATGCAAACTAACATTATATTTCAAACTTCAAAATTGATATTTTGCTGATATAAAAATTCTGATATAAAATCAGGTTACAATGTCTTCAACAATCTAACTAGACTGTCCATACAGAACCATGTAGATGCATTTTCAGATAATGCATAAACATGAAGATAAAATGAAGGGAACCTGAGATTGGTAAGAAGCTTTAAAACTGATCAGAATCTGTCATGCACTATAGTGGTAACACTACACTGTAGCAGATGGGTATAAACTTCCTAATATGCCTCCAAATTAGCTGCTTAACTCCTTCCAAAGTGCAGATAAAATTAGCGCATCGAATGACCCTTAAATCTGCAGTGTATCTTCTTCATGAATTGCTGCAAAAACTCAATAAGCTTCAATGAGATGACTAAAATATCACCTCCAATAAATGCAACAATATCAGCTGATAGTTTCATAGCCTCAAAGTTGCCAATCAAAGAGAATTATTGTTCTCAATGACTAAAATGTCTTGCAGAAACCCTTGGCTCCACAAGTGCACAAGCAAATGTCAATATCAAATCTAGATGCCCTACAATGAGGCTCTCTCATCTATTTATTCTATTCCTTCACCCCTTCTAGAAGAGCATAAATTATTATTTTATTGCACTTTTCTAGAAGCTTCCTCCTTTCCAACAATAATTAATTGTGCTTCTAGAAGATTAACTTTTCCATATAATATAATATTATTTTAGTGACTTATGATTTAATATTTATTTTAGTCATTTTAAAATTAAATTAATTAAATATAAAGTCACCTTTTAATTTTTAAATTATTTAATGACTTTATAAGAAATTAATTTAATTATTTCACCTTATTTCTCCACTTAGCCTTCAAAGAATGAAAGGCTAAGAACTCCATTAAGAGGCTAAAAAGATGGGGACATTACAAGTACTAAATCCAGTGTCAGGTCTCACCGATCTAGAGTGGCCAGCCATGGAGGTACTGTCAGCACCAGAGGTTCGCTTCACGCCCCTTGTCGAAGACAAGGGGGAGGAGGAGAAGAAGAAGGTGATGAAGGGTTGATCCATGACCTTCTGGGGTGTCAAGCGCTACAAAGTGGAGTCCCAGAACTGCATCGCCTCCTTGAGATAGAGCATCAGGCATATCTGATCCATATACATGAAGAAAGTTGTGAGGGAACTACACTCTCTGAAAAGGCAATAGAACCTCCCTTTGATCTCATAGTAGGACAGGCAACAAAAGATGAAATGGGTCTCTATCTCAGCCCCTGACAAGGAGCATACGTGAAAAATTCGGTCCTCTCTACTCATATGATGATCAATTTGGATCCGTAACCAGTGGGAGCCAACTCTAAAAGATCTAAGAGAGATGTGAAAGGCATGACACCAACGCCGTGATAAGTAGCTAGGCTATGTAATAACCCCATTAGTGATAACCAATAAGTGCTCAACATAAAAGGCCATCTTAGGATGTAACCCCTCGGCCGAGTTACTCTAGGTTGAGGAAATCATACATTGTTAGTTGAAGCTTGTAACAAAAGATGGGTAGAAGGCAAAGAATGGTCCACATGGCCAAAGGGGGGCTGCACTAGTAGGAGCAAGTGTGGTATCCATGTGATTTACAATAGAGCATGATTGGATTTACAACAAGTGAATCACCTAAATTTGTAGTTGGAGCTTCATCTTCATCATTAGCCTACGAGGAATCCTTAGAGGTGGAATCAAAGAGAGAATGAGAAGCTCGAACGGTCAAATGAGCATCATTTGCATCCTTTCACCAAGCGGTAGCACCTATATAATACAAAAAAGACTATCATGTTGTCAAATTTCTATTAGAGAAGCATTGCCAACATCAAAAAGGGAGGCCCTCATAATCATGCAATTGAGTCTAAGGCCTATCCCCAATCATTGGGAGTGGTGTGGAGGTATCCATGTCAACCAAAATACAAGTGAACGTATAGTGATCCAATGGAGTCGTAGCCTTATCCATATTCAAGGAATGGCCAATAGAATTTCCAATGGCCTCAAAGCAAAAAATCTCCCAAAAATGGAGTGGGATATTGGGGACACAAACCCACACAAAGTGAGCATTGAGTAATTTAATGAGGGGATTGAAGGAGATAATTTAAGGTTTGGTGGAAATAGAGTGATTCCACACCCACTACTTGCTCAACACCAAATCACATTCTTCAAAGGAAGAAGGCCCATCTCCTTTTGATATAGTTAGATGTTACTAGAGTTTAAGGGTTTCCAATAACTTGTTACCCAACATTGCAGATCTAGAAGAGAAGGCTAGAGGTTAGCAAATGTACAAACCAACTAATGACATTTGTAGAACTCCACATTATCGACCACATTTGAGCTACATACCACAGGGGAGGCCTTGGCATAGACAATGGGTTGAGCTTTCACCTTTGTAGCCTTGAGAGGAATGGTAGCAACAAATTTGACAACATAAGTATAGCTTCGTCCACCAACATAAGTCTTTGGCAGGGGTGGATGAGAAGCCCTCCCCCCACCAACACCTAGGTGTAGAGATGACTCCTTCCTAGAAAGAGCATCAACAAAAGTAACCTCATCAACACCAACATTTTCAGTAGTATCAGACATCACTGCAACACCAAAAATTGTAGTCACAGTAGCGACATTAAGTGCTATACGTAGAGTTGTTGAATCCTTTGTAATGCACATACTCGTTGGACCAAAAGAAGCCATTGCAAAGAGTGAGGGAATGCTTTCCTTGCAGGAAGCACCAACACCCAACTTCCCCAAAAGATGCCCAAATGCAGGACTCGCTCCAATAGTCGAGCATAATGTGTGAGAAAGTAACATATGGCATTTTGATTTTTTTAAGGTATTGCTATTTATGTTTACACATTCAGGCATAAGACGTTTCATTTGTTGTAACTAAATGGTAGTTACAATTATGGATTGAGAGAGAGTATCTCCTTTTAATATTTCTTTGATAGAGGCAAGTGAATGCAAAAAAATTGGCCTAAACTTATGCCATGACCCCTTTGTGAAGTATAACCAACAATTATGTTTGCAAACCTTATTTGGAATCTTAACTTTATATGTTATCTTCTTGCAAGTTATATTGTACATAATTCCTTCTTGTTTTGTCATCTATGTCTGTACTTATATTCTCTTAATTTTTTTTCTTTTTACTCATTCTCTTTTTGCCCTTTTTGACTACTCCCAAAGAATAGTTCTAAATTCCCACTATGCAAACAAGTGAGACATATGCCTTAACTAGACCCTATTGGGACTCAATCTAACAAAGCCAAACCTTGTTTGTTCCTAGCTCTTGTGTGCACTTAGATGTCATTTTCCCATACATATAACCAATCTTAAAAATCTTTGTACATATCTACATCTATGATTTTTGTTTGAATGTTGTCAAAACACCCCCATTTGTCTATCATGTGTTATAAATTAGAAATTTCTAAAAAAATCTCAGTGTAAGGTGTTTTATGTTCACACTTCTTGGAACTATGCCCATGTTAGAGCTTCCCTTCATGATATGCTTTCTTCCCAACTTTTTTGTTTCATTTGTCCCATTCAAGCTATTATAACTTCACCATGTAGACATGCATTTCATCCATATCCCAACTTTGTCCCTCCATGTTGTCAAATATCAGAGTTTTCCTTCCTGGCATTGATTGCCTCCAACCCATGCATTTCCCTTATATTTTTTAAAATATTACTTTATCTAACCAACATGATTTCTCTTTAAACATTGATTCCCTAATTCTTACACTAAGTTATTGGTCAAAGTTACAATTTTGGCCACACTTTTACCCAAAGCATTTTAGTGAATTAGGATTTGAACTTGTAATAGCACTTGTGGAATTTTTATGTGTTTTCCAAGTTACTATATGAATGAATATATGTGTGAAATAAAGAGGCATGTCTCTTTAACATATTAACTTACATTAGTTATAGTTATAACACAAGTAATATACCCTCAATATATATATATATATATATATATACTCTTAATATAAGTTAATTATTCCATATATAATATAATTTATCCGTTAATGAAGAAGGATAAAACACAGATATTACACCATAGGTAACATTTCAAAAATAATACGTATAGGAAATCTTTGATCAGAAGATTTCTAGAATATGATATCATGTAAGTATTGGCCTATTAGAATATCAACATATGATATTCACCAATTACTATTTCATATCGAATTTGGTAACATGAGCATTGGCATATCAAAATATCAATCAAATGATATTCACCAAATACTCTGAGTAATGGCCTATAAGAACATCAACTAAATGATATCCGCCAAGTACTCAATGTGGTAATGGCCTATCAAAATATCAAGGCAAGATATACACCAAGTACTGAAAATATATCTATACAAGCAACTTGTAGATAATCAAATTAATGATATCAACTGCCTAGTTGTTGATTTATAAGATAGAGCCTTTACATGAAACAATTTCGTAAAAATGAATCATGCTACAAGTTATTGTAAGGACGTCACTTTACAACAACTTCTCCTAATACAAGTGATAATCATTTAGAAGTCGTCACTTCTTCATGATGTACCCTGGGGACAGGCTCATACATGTATGACATAAAAAGTTCGCTTGAAGTCTCCATGAATACTGTCATGCGGTGTTGTCACAACATTCACCATAAAACACATCAGAGAATAAGGTTTCTCCCTCTTAGTTTGATATCAACTTTTCTGACCTCTTAGCACAAGGAACTCTCTGATGAAGTATTAGACTTCCTCTGAATCTGTTATCATCCTTCTAACCTCTTGGTAGCAAGTCATGTCATGCTTCCTTAGTTCAATGGTTATCCTGATAGCATAAGGCTTTCCAGTGTACATACATGAGACTTTATCCCATGAATCATAGTCCTTTAGCTGTTATAGTTTCTGACTAGTGGAGAATCCATCAATCAAGGTCTACTCCTTTTGAACCAATATCATCAAAAGTTTGATTTAAGCATTTTATTTTCTGCTCCCTCTCTTTCTCCAAGGTTGCCACTAATGAACTATCAGACTCCCTCTCATAATTTCAATCATCAAGGATATTTGCTTCAAGAAACTCACATTATCCAACCTAATCATGAGATGATTCACGAATCCTAAATCATAGCTTCTTTGAAGCTACTATCATAAGATTTAGTCTGGACAATATTTGGTAGCATGCTTAATGTACCAATCTTCTTTTCTTGCAAGAACATCCTCAGAGACAAAGGAAAAGATAAGGGCAAATAGCTCTTTATAGTAATTATAGAAATACAAAATAAGAGAAATGTAAAACTCAAAGATAATGAGTACTTATCTGCACATCCTTGATATGAGTTGCTCCAATGAGGGTCCATTAGGTAACTATGTTCGATGCCTTTATATGACCTTCCTGGTAGACACTGATTTGTACCTCCTAATTCTATTTGATATTTTGAAACGAATGTAACTTAACAACAAAAAATTGTGTCCATCATTTTGTAAGATCTTTGTATCCATCTGTAGAAATTGGTATTTCAGAGTGATCCCTACAAGATCCATCATAAAACATAATCTGTACAAAAAACACGATCTCTGTGTAGAACATGATCTCTGTAATCCAAGCTCTTGTCATCTCAAAATAAAAAACAACCCCCAGTGCCATATAGTGCAAGGCTCTCCGTTCATACAAACTGTATGATAGTTTGCATGGTGCCTTAAACTGATTTGGGACTGATATTATGGATAGTCTGAGGAGTTAATAATTTAAATTGACCAAGTTTGCATAAATCATTACTGTTTTTGAGATACAAAAATATATGTACACTTCTCTTTTACTGTTTACTTGTGAAACACTCATAAATGAGTCTTTAATTTTTGTTTCTGGACACTGGATACAACTCATGTGACAAACGAAGGTATGCACTATCTTTTTGTTGATGGAAGATGTTTCTAGGAGTTAATAATTCCGTCCTTGTACACGGTGGTAGAGAATCTGTAAATCACTTTAATGTCGATCGTGAAAGCTGTCATTTTTTTTTCATTTTGAATCGCCGTCTTGACTAGAGCCTTCAAGCAAACGCTACTCTCAATCATTACATTCTTCATAATATATCTTGGTTCAATAAGAGATCACCAATGGAGTATATACACACCCAATCAAGAAAACATAGTCCATATGTTGAGATGCAGAATGCCTTCGTCAACATCATTGACATCTATATTATCATAGTGATCAACTAGTAAAGGGAACAAGTAAAAAACATAATATATACCATACAGAATCATATAAGTATATGATCAATTCTTCATTGCTATATGCGCTCCTTTAGAGGAAAGGTGTCTAAGCAATAATGAATTTGCAAACTGAATGCTTTACGCTAACAACTCTAACACCACATAGCTAAGTGTATTCATAATCACATTAAACATTATAGGCTACAACAAAGACCCTTGCAATCAACCCTCCCAAATTGTATGTTTAACCTAGCTTGCACAGTAGATAACATATTGGGCTCCACTTTAGAGTCACAAGAATTAAGAAATACTTCACGTTCTATTGGTGTGGCACACGAACAACCTGCCTTATCCTTTTAATGACCTCAATCTTTGGTATTGAAGAACCGTCAGCTATACACACAAGAGTCTCTTCAGATTCAATGAAGGTGATGCTACTTTTATGAAGCTCTTCAACTTACCAACTAGTATTAATTAAAAAATAGTGACCATTGTGTTGCATTTGTTGCAGATCATACAACCTCCTCTATCTTCATACAATGAAAACTAATGGTACCTATGTGTCCATTCTTGAGTTACATTGGCTTATCCTCCAATGAAATATTGATGAGATGTCACACAAACTATGATTTGGGATAAACAATTAGATATACAACTCTTGATGAAGACTCTATTAGTGTTGAAAGACCTCCACCTCTGCACTACCTGAGCCTTATAAACAAACAAGCAGTGATGAAAGATAAATATTCTTTGTCGAGTGTTTTATCTTCATTTTGAGGAAGCCAGAATAGATGGATTAAAGCTTGTGCGGTTACAGATCTATCTCCTTACTCCATCCGTGACAACTCGAGATGTCTCAAAGCTTCCATTTCTTTAAAGTCGAGGAACTAGATGTCATATTCCCTCATTAGCCACATCTTTAAAATATTAGTTGATAGATGAATATCCTGTTATCATATTTATTAGTCACATGCAGGTTGTGGACTATAATGGATTCTCAACCAAGTGCACTCACTTGGGTACTGTTATTTGAAATTTCCTGCTTTAAGCGGACGAGTGCATCAATTTTCCGACCACTAAACAAAATTTGATAAATTTCAGATGAGTCATCGAGGAATTATGTTCGTAATGAATTTTGATGTCTCCACTTACTAGGCCTCGTGCTTTTAGATATTTCTACTATTCACTGCTACAATAAAAGTATCACCCACGTCTAGGAATATGATAAACTCCATGATCGCGATCATATATAGATAACCCTCAATGTGGATCTTTCTCTGAAGATTACTCACCAGAATCGTCACATGCTTCAATAATGTATTTTAATGTGAGGCTGACTCTATTACTCTTCGAAAATGTGTGAATTGAGATCTGGTTCACTAGAGTAATAGTATGCCAATAATATATTTTTAACCTTGGGTTCTCTGTACTAAAGTGGCGATCCTTTGAACTGCTCCCCATTTCCAAGCCTTAGAGGACACAAACATTGTTTCTATACTACTGGCACCCACGGTGGTAATGATCCACTACACCATCTTTGTAAGAAAAGTTGAGGGAGACCTAGAGTTTCTAGTAGAGGCAAAACAAATACACCCTTCTCTATAACCCCAAATGCTCGTAGTCACCTTTCTCTCCCCAACGGACTTTATAAATAACCAGATTTGAGTGGATGAAAAATCCCTACATCTCCCATTTAGAGTTCGTCAGAGCTTCCAACTTTAGCAAGCCCGTACAATCCATGCTCCACATTTACTTCGTGGGAAAGAAGAATGTCTCAGTGCTTGATGAATTTGGCCAACACTCACCAATTGCATTTGATTCAAAGACTCTCAACTTCAATGACATAAACATATAAATCTACGACAACATTACATCTTTCCTTCCAAGCTTTACTTTGATACCATGTTAGTGAATTAGAATTTGAACTTATAATAGCACTTGTGGAATTTTTATGTGTTTTCCAACTTACTATATGAATGAATATATATGTGAAATAAAGAGACATGTCTCTTTAACATATTAACTTACATTAGTTATAGTTATAACACAAGTAATATACCCTCAATATATTATAATTGTTATATAATAATATGTAATAAGATATATATAAGTTAATTATTCCATATATAATATTTGTCATATATTATATAGTTCATATATATAATATAATTTATCCGACATAATTATAACATTAACAAAACACTTATTCCTTAGTATTTCTCATTCATAAGTGGTATGTGTTAAGGTGTAGCTTCAACCCCCAAACTCTAAAACTTCGTAATTTTTATAGTTTCCTCTCACTGACCTCTCTACATGACCCAATTCACAAAAATTGAGATGATCTAATATGCAAAACTAGCATTCTTGTCTAAAAACAACTATGCATCATAAGGGCGCAAGTCTAAAACTCTTGGCAATGGAGGATGAGGAACACCATGCCACTTCTAATGTGCTAGTTGTGTTTATTATATCAATTATTTTCACACAAGCTCCAAGCTACCTTTTCAACAAATTCTGAGAAATCTCAATTTTTTTTTAACAATATTAGTGATCCGGATTTGTCAATCAATTTCTCGCACGAATACAAGTGATCATAGAAAATGCAATAAATGTGAGTTGCTTTTACATATAATAAGGCAATCATTCTTTTTTACTACACAATTGTAGTGTAGATAGTGTTCTAGGGCTTTTAATATACTAATTAATTGTGCTAGAGTTGATAATTTCAAATAATCACCTGCAATCAATAGTTGTCACAACACAAATCAAAATCAAGATAGATTTACCAAACAAAATCTTAGAATTGTATTGAAGCAATAACATGAATAAATCATTACTATAAGTGTTCAATTCTTATAAAAGAAAATCCTAGATCAAACTTAGGTTAAGATTATATTAGACTATGATAAGCATCCTCATCCTATGCAATGATGACAATATGACCTATAGGTACATCGATGTAATAATATAGAAGATACTCTTATCTTAATGAAAATGTTAAACACAAATGGGCCTAATAATAATGAACGATTAACTAATTATAAGTGATTACATTTACACCCTAACAACACCCCTTAAGATCAATTTTGGAGCAACTAAAGAATAATCAAGAATTCATTAACAATGCCATGGTCTCATCCTTAATATTTGATTGGCTTCATAACAATGAGATGTACCTTTGTCAGTATTCAAACTCCAACATGCTATCAAGTTGTTGCCGTTATTAACAATGAAGAAAATTTCCATGCCTCTCATGTTCCAACCAAAAGAACTAATTTTGAAATTGGAGAGATCCTGCAAATTTACGTCTGTTGAATGGCATTACGCTTTGAAATAAAAGTTTGAAATGCACCAATCGAGAACTCAAAACCCTTTTGTTTTTTATCTTGTTTCCAATGAGAGAGCGTAGGGTGCATGGCCACCTCAAGTCTCAAACACGGTGTAAGGAAATGCATTTTTAAATTTTGATTTAGCGATGCTTAAAGATATGCGTCTGATTTTTAGTGCCTTTTAAAGGCAGGGAACTATTGTTTTCTTTTCACCTCCCATCTATTAAGTTTTTAGGGAACAACTGTTCTATTCTTAAAGTTATATCTAAAGTTATTTGCTTGTATATTTTTACATCTATTTATGAAAACAAATTTTTTTTTTTTCAATTGGCTAATGATTGTTTTCCTAGGGAGAAAATTCAATTTTCTCAAACAAAAATACAAATATTTTCTAACATGCATTAATGAATTCATTAATTACAACTTTATCTTTTCCATATTTTTGACAAGTTCATAATTAATTACAACTTTATCTTTTCCACATTTCTCACAAGTTCATTAGATTTTCCAAAAAGTAATTTTTGTATCTTCGCAACAAAAATAATGTCTAATCAATGTTAATTATCACAATTTTTAGTTTTGAAAATAATTTTTAAAAATGTTAATATATTTTAAATTATTTTAAAAATTAATTTTATATAAGTCAATGTAAATTATAAAATTTGGTTTTTAATTAAAATATACTATTGCTATTAAGAGTTGTATTGCTTTATATATATAGACTTTAGTATATATTAATAAAAATAATTTAAAAACGATTAATTTCTAAATTTAACTTATGTAATAAAATTCTAAAAAAATTAAATTTTCTTGGTTAAAAATCTATTAATTCAAATCTCGTGATTTTACAATGCATTACATTAAGTTCTATATTTTTAGACAAAGACTAGTCGCCACATTATTCTATAAAGCTAAAATTTAAAATATTAATTAAAAATCTAAATTAAATTTGTTAAAATTTCTAACTTCTCTTTTCAAACACATTGTATGTCTTTGACTATTACATCCATATGGTCTAAAGATTAAATGATTTTTTAATCTATCATTAAAATATGAATCATTAACTGCAAAGGCAGGGACTCAAGCTCTTCCAAGAGCTCTTGTTTAAGTATGTCAATAGTTTGACCTCAACCTCCAAATAAGTTTCCAAGTAGACACCTTAGAATTAGGTCTGTAACGCTAATAATTTGGCTGGACCATAAAAAATGACATGTTAAATTTTTAAATATTCTTAAATATGACTCTTAAATTTATTAATAAACTGCCAAATTTTAGTATAGACTATAATATTTCATTTAATGATATAAATATATGCTATGTATGATATATATTTATGATAAAAATATGTTATTTTATAGTATATATATATATATATATATATATATATATATATATATATATATATATATATATATATATATATATATATATATATATATATATATATATATATATATATATATATATATATATATATTGGTTATATTCTTATATTATCTATTATGTTATATTTATATTAATTTAAAATATTTTTAAAATAAAATTATACATATGAAATTAGAACTTTAATTTATAATTATAATTTTTTATCAACAAATACAAATTTCTATACATATATTATTATTATTCATTTAGAATCTTTTTAAATAAAACTTATGACTTTAAAAAATACAAGCATACTTTTATAAAATTTTGTATAATTGCTAATTTATATATTTATATTAATTTAGAATATTTTAAAAATAAAATTAGACATATGAAATTCAATTTTTTTTTAATCAACAAATACAAATTTCTATATGTATATTGTTATTATTCATTTAGAATCTTTTTAAATAAAACCTATGAATTTAAAACATGTAAGCATACTTTTATAAAAAATTGTATGCATTGTTAATTTATATCTATTACATAATAGTTTATTATATATTATTATTTGTTTAAAAAAAATTTGAGTAAATTTGAGATTTTTACAAATACTACTAATTTATCTTAATTTTCTAGCTTTAATTTCTTTAAATTATTTATTATATATTGATAAAATATTTAAATTTATTTGAAGTATTTGTATCTATCAAAGGGCCCTTGGTCTACTAGTGAAGTTGAAAGGCTCACAAAGAGCTCACCAGGGATCAAGTCTAGCTGAGTGCATGGCCTCCGACATCTAAAAGGCATGAGGCCGAATCATGCCGTGGGCGACTTTGGCGGGATGGATACCCCTTAGTCCTTAGTTCTTAACCAAAGAGGCTATGCGAAAAAAGCTGAATCTCCATTGAAAAAATGACAATCAATATTTTTCATAAAATGTAAAATGAAAGACATTAAAATGATCAAACCGTAATAAAAAAAATTATATGACAGGTAGGGGTGATGTCAACTTCCAATATATGCACATTAAGTGAAAGACATTAAAATGATTAAACTATAATAAAAAAATAATATGACAGGTAGGGGTGACCGTCAACTTCCAATACATGCACATCGAGTGAAATGTGGTCCTGCTACCCGATCGCTAAAATAGAAAAGCATTTCATGTGTCTTCCTCATCTGATATAGGTTTTGATTATATCCCCAAAAAATTGCTTGGTTGAAGTTTTTTAAAGTTAAAGAAGATTTGAGTCAAATATTAACATAATCAAATCACCCAGCATCAGGAAAGGTTAGAAAATCAGGAATATTTGGAAATGTGTGGATATGGTCACGGATGTGTATTCTCCCCTTATTAGATACAAATAAAGGAATACATGCACTCAGGGAGGGGTAGAAGTTTATCTGACCACACAATTATATTTCAAAGTCGAATCTTGATAACAATATGAGCAATGAACATTGCAATGAATTTGAATATACATTCGCAGGTATGTCTATGGAATTATTGTCAGAACCAAATTTTGTAAAAGAGTTGAAACTTACAAAAGCAAATTTAAAAATTTAAAAATCAGTCATAGAATCCTACCTTGTGCTTCAAAAATCCTCCCAACATGGTATAGAATTCTCAAATTCTTGCTCCTCGCCAATTTTGCGCTTGCAACTCCACTTCAAACAAGCTGATAAAATGAAATTGTGAGTGAACGTGAAGATTTATGAGGGTTTAATAGAGCATAGAGGGCATGGAGGGAGTCCACTTGCCATTAAAGTTCAGCTCTAGGCACAAGAATTATCAATTTTTTAAAAAAAATTAAAACACTTTCTGTCTGCCTATGGATGGGAGATGCCTGGACATTCTTGGCATGACCCGAAGACGCTCTAGCATCCCTCTCATTCCCGAGCCATCGAAGGCATCTCAATAGCGATGGCAATTTGGCGGGGGAATGTCTCCACTGCTGAAACAGTGAGAAGAGGGGACATATCTCCATGTTTCACTGGAAAATTGAGACTTTGTTTAAGTATATCAATTTATTTGGAAGTTGGTGTACCCATTTGTTGTTGAGCACTAAGCTTGCTGCTTGGTTGGAGCATAAACTAGTCAATCAGATGCCATGCTGGTTTGTGAACCCAGAGATTGATTTCAATTACAGGCTTAAACCATTGGTTAGTAGCTCCTTTAGTCAGCTTGAACAGATGGGATCACAAATGTAGATCTTCCAGATTTTGAACATGAAGTTAATGAAATTCTAGACCCTTTTGTACAAAACCAATGCATGTGACCTGTTGTGCTTCAAATGCAGACTGCTGATTTTACTACACATTCTCCTATCAAGGTGCAAGGGCTTTATTCTCCCTGTTTTGGACACAGAATTGCCAGGTTGCCTAAACAGGTTTTACATACATCTGCCATAGATGGTTTTGCTGGAGCAATAGGTTTCTGAGCTTGGACTTCTCTGTCTTTCAAAATCAGTTGTAGGTTTAGATTTAGTGGGATTCAAAGCTCAGTTATTTCTCTGGGGGCTTGGTATTTCAGGATAGATTTGGGGAATGGCAATTGAAGTTCAAGCAATTTTAGATAGAACCATCTTGTAATATTTAAGGAATTGAAAGGGTCATTCTTGATCATTCTGGATTAGGATGAAAAGATAAAGTGTCCCTGTAATGTCCCCTTTTTCTGGGACATTAAAATTTGATAGGCCAATCCCATATATGACCTTTGAGGACTTAATACAGAATTACTAAGTCAATTTTAATTAAAGGAGAGTGAATTAGATATGATTTGGCTTGAGGGGTAGGGACAAGAATACAAAAGCTGAAGAGTCATAGGTTGGGTCTTTTAAGGAGGATAAGTTCATTTCAACATGCTTGGTTTATGATTCAGATTTCAATTTCTCTCTTGAGAGAGTCATTTGAAAAGCTTCAGCTTTCATCCAGCATGAGAGAGTAAAACCTTGTGCCAGTAGACAGTGGACGCAAACCCATTGTCCATGGAGACGTCATATCAAGTGTCTCGCGTGTGCTCATAGGGTCTTTCTTAGTATTCAAATCTGGCTATAAAATTGTGTTTAAGATTGGATTTTTGAATACTAGTTATTGTGTTGCTGATGTATAATGCAATAACATATTTTACGGTATTTTATGAGAATCTATTGGTTTATATTGTTGGTTTAAAATGCATCTTCATATGTTTATGTTCAGAGAATTTTCTTGAGATAAAATCGGATCAATATCCATTTGGGATATTTCAGTGGTATCAGAGCAACAATTCCTGCCATCCTGTGGAGTTATATTAAGCAACAAGGTGTTTACAGCTCTAAAATGGTTTTCATCTGGTGAAGAAACAAATATATTTTATTTAGAGACTTTAATATAAACATATTAATTATAGAGATTACAAAATCTCTACTCAAACTTGAAATATTTTCTAAAGGGTTTGATACCGCATATTCTAATACAGCCATATTACTTGAGAAAATTGGTTTTAGATTATTTGTATTCGGGGAAGAAAAAGGAAATATTTTAGTATATAATGTCTGCGAAGATGGGATAATTCATTGCTGTGAAATTTGGGATTGATTATTTTATCATTGGAAGCTCAAATATAAGGTTTGGATATTTCTAATAGTGTCAGGGAGGAATATTTGTTTGGGGAGCACATACTTGATGGTCAAAATATTTATCTTGCAGGTCCATTGTTTCTGAGACTGTATGCAAAGAAAATTTTATCGGGCAGCCTATGATATCGATTAGTATTGTGAAGTTTATCATTGTGAAGCAAAGATTGCCATCGAGCAGATTCAGAGGACTATAGTTGATATTTAAATTTGGTGTAGTATTAAAATTTGTGGTGTCAAAGTAAGGTCGGGGAACATTTTATGGGTAAATGGTTCATAGACCCTGATGATGGTATTCAGAAAATATAAATATTGAAGTAGTAGTTGCCATAAATAACAATTGCTAAAGAATTCTTTAGCACTTGCCATAGCTAATTTTTGAAGCCAAATTGTTGAGGAATCTATAATTTGAATCCATACTTTTTAGTGTTATCGTGAATTTGGATTCCTATCATTGTCACAACAGATAGCAGTGTTGGGATTACCACTGAAGATAATTTGTGGCCCAGTGCATTCAAATGCTCATCATTTGAGTCCATAATCCTTCAAGAAAACAATCGTCAAGTCCTTCCTTACATGATTCTAAAGATTAAAGACTGTGTGTTGGTGTAAAGCTTGCTATCAGGTTGAGAACAAGCAACATAATAAAAACGGTGACTACAAGAGTTAAAAAAATGTTATTATTCGTGTTTCCTAACCCCTCTGAGGTTGTAAGTTGAACAATCACAATATCAAGAGAGCCATCTATAACTGAAGAAATGAATTTTAGTGTCAATACATCCATTGAGCACGTGTGAAGAGCACACATCTTCGCTTGCTGACGAGTTACAAACAAAATCGTCTTTCTAGAATCTTGCCAACTTTGGAGTGCATTAATCATCTCATGCAAGAAGACAAGGAGGTTGGGTAATGACTACTATTTTGGCATGCCAGGACAAACTTCAATTTGTGGAGTCGTTACATAAAAGAATTCTTGGAAATAATCCCCTATCTTTTAAGCGTTATAATTTTTTTACAAATGGTAATCAACGACATCTTCACAACAGGAAATAGCGCACTACAATCTTATAGATGAATGACTTATAAATTTGTGAGAGAATCAAAATTTTGGTGGTGAACAGAAAGAGTATTTGTTGAAGTCCAATTAGTATCAGGGGTGTGAAAAACTCACTAATTGGCGTAAGGACTCTAGGTTTTGCCTTTGACACTTGTCGTGAGCTATTTTGGGAAGACTCTTCATGACCCTTGCCACCACTTTCAATTGTTACTAAGGGAGCTGCTGGAATTAATAGAGTCGGCTATCTTTGTGGGGCAGATTGATACATTTGAAGGTATGAGCATTCAAGCCAAAGTCCCATGTAGTTGCATACAATGAATTGGGTTACCGTAAAAATTTCAATGTGTTGGTGGTTGTCAAGCAAGCCATATTCCGGTTGTTGCTTGAGAATCAATATTGTTTCGAGCATAGCGTTAGAGTTTTCGGCTAGGACTCTGTCGTGAAACATCTCCTACAACCGTGGGTTGTCTTAATGGAGTTTGGTATGTGGTGAGAGCTTAAGCTTGTTGACTGTATCTATGCATTTGTATATCATTTAGGTTCTATTTCATTTGAATCTTTGGAGTGAAAGTTTAAAGATTGCAAATTTGGGAGTTTTCACAATTTTTTGCTTGCAGAATCCTTACTTGAGAACAGGTGTAGGACAGGGGGTATGCTAAGCCACCATGACAACTTATTGGTTGACACTGTTGTTTCATATTGATATCCACACTTGTCAGCATAGATTTATATACTCCAATTCATGGGCACAATATACAGTCTAATATTCTTTAAGTCAACAAGGAGAAATAGCAAAGGACAAATTCATATTGGTGTCTTTCCTATTTGGTGATATTGCATTCTAAGTTGCCGTAAATCTATGGTGACAAGAAACTTGTAGAATTTGTTTTCAAGATTAAAGTCTGCAACATCAATCTTGTGACAATTTTCCATTTGAAGCAAACTGATTAAGCTATTTCTGAACTGTGTATCACTATCCAATCTAACTCTATTCATAACTACTAATAAGAGTGGGGTTGGGAGATGAAGGTGAACTTTAGCAGCATTAGATTTGCAATTTCAAATTGGCATCAACTAACAACTTGGCCTGAGTACTATATGAAACAAGTGGCATTGGGAAGGGGTCATTAATTTTCACGTTGAGCATACCAACAAATTGAACAACTACAACAATGCTAAGAGATTTGTTTTCTGAATTGGAGGTAATCTTAGGACTTAGGTGATAAGCAACATGCAGTTTGGTGATTTACAATAGTGAAATCTTGCTTCAACTGTCACTGCAAAAGGAAATACACTCTTTAATCAAACAAAAGCACAGGTAATTGAAGCGGTCATGGAAAGTCTAAAAAATCGAGTGTTTTCTTCATTTAATGACACCTTTAATGGTGAACAACTAAGAAACTTGCAGAAAGAAAAACAATTGGGTCGGCTATACGTACTTGGGTTGCAACTAAAACACATGGAATCCTCAAATGATGTTCTCTCCAAATTGGAAGACATGGAAACATTTTTGACCAATGTAGAGCAGGCAGAGTGTAGGTTCACGAATTGGGCTTTACAACCTTCAATTGTTACCTTGGTCCAACCCAAGTTCATGGAACATCCACATAAAGATGTGAGGCTTGTAATTGCCTCTTGTCTCAATGAGGTTATGCGTATAACATCTCCTACAATAGCCTACAATGATGAGGCATTGAAGAAAGTTCTGCAGCTGATAGTGAAGAACTTGAAGGGGTTACATGATGACAAAAACCTTGCTTTTGGTGAGAGGGTTCAGATTTTGAATATTATGGCAGAGATAGGGTTATTTTATATTATGATTGACCTTGAATGCAAAGATTTAACTATTTAGCTGTTAGAATGTTTCTTGTTTGAAATCAGGAGCTACCATTCAGGAAGTACAAAGACTCACATACACACTATTATATCTTCAGTTCTTGATGTAGATCTTGAAATTTGCAAGAGTTTGCAGTCAACCTTGTTAGCCTTTTGGAGAGGGGAACACAGATATTACAAGGGCCTATTTAAGCCGGTGATCTCATCTGTAGCCTTAGAGCTTTTGGAGGAAGTAATTAAGCATGGAATCAATAAATTTCAAGATCGCATGACAAATAGTAAGCTGATCTTCATGGGTTTACCAATTAAAGGGACTCCTATGAGGCTTTACGAGAATTATAACAGTGAGGAGGAAGGTAAAGTAATTCAGACCAATGATGGGAAGAATATGAGTAAGGAACATATAGGTTTCTACATTAGTGATTTGGAGGTTAGCCTTGACAAACATCTCAATGAGGTGAGTTCTACTCGAGGTAAGAGCATGTTGAAATCTTTGAATGATGAATGTTTGCATAAGAATGATGTCATAGCAGCAGCTTTGCCTTTGCATTCAGATCAAGGAGCAAGGAAATTAAGGCTCATGATTATATTCTTGAGGTGTGATGAGCCATGTGTTTCTTACACACATGATATAAATTTAGAGGAACAATCCAAGATGATACCTGCAAGACAATGAATTGCTTCAACATGACAATAATAAGATGCATGCCTTAAAGAACCAGTTGAAGGTTAGTGAAGACATGGTTGTGGCATCTTTGGTGCGTTATGACATCACTTACAGGATGGTTCAAGATCTCCATAGGAAGGCTCAAAAGGGAGTGGAAGGAGATTGGCTTGTTGCTGATTTGCAGGTAGTCAAAACAGCCCTTGAATCTATGAAATTAGATTATTTATGTTTGCTTTCCGATAAGGATTATATTCTTAAGGTTGTCGGAATATATGTTGATCAGTTGAGTAAAAGAAAGAATGAGATTATAGAGCTCAACATGGAGGTTAAGTATGCTCAAGAGGCATTGGATGATACTCAGATTGCTTTGCATGAAGCAGAAAACCAGGTTAGGGCCACAAATCATACTAGAGGTCATAAGAGTAAAGAGGGGCAGGAATTCAAGAAGTAATTGATGAACTTGATAGCATTCAACAAACTTATGACTTGGATAGTTGTCCCAAAAGACCAAGTACCAAAACTTAAGATCACATTCAGCTTGTAGACAACCTTTTGTTTGAAAAAGATGCTGATTGGATAATAGAGAATCCGCTATTCGAGTCCAATGATGGCACACTCATTGAATTTGGTCAGGAGTTTCGCATTGATAATTGTTGCAACCGAGAGGTTGTTGCCTTGATGGAGGGACATAACATTGATTACAAATCAGCCTTGGATAGAGATGTGGTAAGCAGTATAGCTAGAGTACATACAATGAGAGGAGTAGCGTTGTGGTAGTTGAGCAGTTGAAGTACTCCATCCAATATGGACACAAAGCAACAAAATAGTACAAATAGTTGGGAAGGTGTATGGCCCTTTTGTTTGTGGGATCCAAGAGGAACATTCCCATGGTTCATAATGTTTCCGGGAGTTGGCTGGCACACAATTGAGTTCCCACAATTATTTGACCACACAAGTGCTTGTGATCTCAATTGGAGTGAGATTCTCAGTTGCATTGAGGATCTTCTTGTATATGATGGTAGCACACATCAAATTGTTCAGGTTGAACATGCGATGGTTTGGGATCCTAGCATTAGCACACTTGATGTATTGCTATCAAGGGAAGATAGTGAATGGCTATGTAGTTCTCAGTCTGTAATGTCTCCATTTGTTGCTAGCATCAAAATTTTAGGGATTAGCCTAATATTGGACCCTTGTAGGCAAATGAGTATGGTTAGAGGGTCTTCCGAGGATTGATTCATCCCCAACATGAAGGGATTTGTGGATTTGGCCTTGATTTGATATCATTTGGACTTTCTTTGCCATACTTACTATGTATAGTAAGTTAGGAGTAATAGAGATGGACCCTTTCTATTTTTAGAAAGTGTATTTGGTCACATGGGGAATTATGATGAAAGATTCCTATTTCAGATGGCATGGCAATCAGACAAGTATTTCAAAAAATATTAAAGTTCAAGTGACTTAAGTGATTTATTTAAATATTTTAATGTTATTATAAAGTTATAAAGTAACTTATAATAATAAAGTCACTTTAATATTATAAAGTGCAAATATAAAGTTACATTATGACAAAAGTAACTTAAGTGACTAAAAGACGAAATTGACTTTTTATCCCACATTGCCTAGTTGTTTTTGTCTTCCCTCATATCGAGGTTATAAAAGCGTGGGGCTACATTGGATTGACAACATGAAATATCTCTATATTTTGAAGACAATCTCGATTGCTTAAATGTGACTAGTTATTCTCGAGGACGAAGCCCCTTGAGATAGTTCGAGTAGTTGGATGTAGCCCTAGCCTCTCATTGGATTATTTGCTCATGTAGGAAGTGAAGTTGTATTGTGATACGTTTCTTCTATATGGGATCCCACTTCCATGAAGTAACACTTGTGAAAGTTTGATAGGAACGGTATACTAGCATAGCTCGGACTTCAATATTTAGCCCAGGAAATTGATTATATAATCTGGGAATTATCCTTGTCGTTGTTTTGCAAAGTGTTGTTGTTGTATAGCAATTTTGCCATACTTCTCTACTATGAAATCTGTGACCGAGGAGTCATTTTATGCAAAGGAAATTGACTATGTGAAGGACTTGATGACTGTGGATTTGATCTCTCATCCTGCAATCTTAATTGGGGGAAATCTTTGGGTATTTTGTGGCTGCTATTACCTACCTGTGGCAGCAATTGAGGTTTGTGTGGAGTTGTTTATCATCCCTAAAGGGTGGTGTCACATTCTAACACCCCTGCGTGCAAGGATAGAGCATATCAATTCATCTATTTGGGGCTGTGATCTGCAATAGTGGTTGCTGATTCTGGGCAGCATTTGGAGTGTTGTTGAAAGTCTGAAACTAATTGCAGACCTGCATTGATATTAGAGAAGATTGTCTCCATTTTCAGAGGCCTAAGAATTAAGTATTTGGGATCAGCGTATACATTGGGGTCTGCAACCTGACTTTATCAGGCCTACATTTGAAAGTTGGGCACTGTTATGTGGTGTGATTCGGGTCTGGTATTTACAGTCTCCTTAATCTGCATCGTATGCCTAGAATCTGGAGTCTTTGGAGGCGTTAGACTTCTCCTGTGACTGCTTGGCATCTTGCAACTATGTTTGGGCGCCTGGTTGCTTTTGATTACCATCATTTGGAGGCTATGATTATCATATTTAGGTTCACAGTTTAATCTAAATGATAATTGCTTAACGTTCAGTAGATGATGTGAGTTTTGGCAATGTTTGTTTTGCAGATTATAGATATTTCAGTATTGTAGATGAAGCATTAAGAACAGTTTTGTATTTGTTCCACTCCTGTAATCCTAATTCTTGGCATAGTATTCGTAGGGACTTAACAATGGGATATTTTAATTCCATTGCATATTGCGGAAAATCCATTTGCAAAGCCTACAAGATCACAATATAAATCGAAGCCTAGTATAAGAGTTACATGCCAAATTTTTGACCAAATGCCTAATTACTGATTATAAAAGGAGTTGGTGTTTGACGAAGTTATAACTGGTTTAGGTTATTACAGTGGTATCAATGCCACAAGCCTTGCCATCTTGTGGAAAAATAGAACATTTGCAAACTGATTTTTATCCAAAAAAATGTCAGCCAAGAATGAGTAAAAGACATTATAAATTCAGCCATCCTGTTGGGTACAGTTAGAGGTTTGTTCAAAGTTCAGTTGTGGAGTTATAAATGTTGTAATGGTGTTTACAGTTCTCAAATTTCTATCAAATTGGAGTAAACAAAGAAGCACAAATATTTGCAAATCTGTAGGATTCTTAATATATTTTGGGCTTCCATATCATATCCTAGAAATTTTGAGTGATCAGCACTCTAGCTTTCTTTTCCTATGGACAGACAGAGGACGACTGGTAGTTCTGGAAGCTGGTGGAGTAATATGGAATTTAGCAAGAAAATGAATGCTTTGTAGGAGAGTATGGAAAGACTTAAACTTCATCAACAGAGGTTGGCAGAAAGCTTGTCGGATCCAGAGATAGTTGAAAGGATAGTGAAGTATATAATTTCTACCTTTAGAAAGCCGACTTCGAGCTTGCAAGAAAGGAAGCTTTAGTTTTCCCCGACAGGTGTCCATCCCTGTATTTAGTATGAGACCTGCTAGTCTTGTTTGTAGTGTTGATGGTGGACCCTTTTTACAGAGATTGGTAGATGTGTCAGTACCCTTGGTAGATAGCCGCACTAAGCTTCAACATGTTGAGGCCCCTAGAGTTGTTGCAATTAGTGCATAAACAATTGATGCAATTATTACTACTGATACTTCAGTCTCTCTTGAGGAGGGAATTATTATTGGAGATTTGTATGGGAGTTGCTATAGTGTTGCTCTAGTGTA
Organism: Cupressus sempervirens; assembly: GCA_028749045.1. Taxonomy (NCBI): domain Eukaryota; kingdom Viridiplantae; phylum Streptophyta; class Pinopsida; order Cupressales; family Cupressaceae; genus Cupressus; species Cupressus sempervirens. The sequence goes on from CM053788.1 coordinate 18,160,397, forward strand.
GAGGGCAATTGCTTCCTCGGGTGGGACCGATGCATGTGTGGAGTCACCCAGCTATGATGCTAATGATTTGGGTGTTACAGCGAAGTCAGTAGATGTGGGTTCATGCTCTAGTGTTATTGATTCACGGTCTGGCATAGAGTCGTGTGCAAAGTCAGGTGACAGCAATTGAGACTCTATTAGGTGATGGGGATGCAGACAGTGTGGACACCTCTGGTGATTTGTTGGATGATGTTATGATTTGCACTAGGTATGATACCCCTTGTTAGATATTGGGTGACGATTCTTATGAGTTTTGGATGAGTCTCGGAATCAATGCTTACAAGATCTTACTATTGAGATGGAAGCTAAGACATGCGAGACTGAGATTGCGAGGACTTCTATTTCTTCTGGGGAGTTGTTTGAGGTACACTGTAGTTGTATCTCAGGTGTAAGGTTGTGCAAGGACAATGGCACATATATGAGTGATCTTGTGGTGGACGGTTCTGATTCAGTTTTCTATCACAGTAAAGTTAGTGAGACATAAAGTTTGCATAGGAGTCAGGGGTTACAAAGGCATCATGTGACTTCTTAGCTGAAGGTGAGTGATAGTGACATTTATTCATCTCTTGATCATTATGATGCTATTTGACATATGCTAGCTACATTTGGCTTGGGTGCCCCAGTGTCAGATGAGCACGATGATAGTAGTTTTTTCCTAGCAGAGGTTCATGTACTTCGAGAGGCTGTTAGGATCTTGAAGCATAGTTACTCTCAATTGGTTGATGACAGAGATTACCTTCTGGAGTGGGGTAGCACCTGCTATGAGGTGTTGTTAGGGAAAGAGGAGGAGGTGGTTGAGCTCACCCAGGAGCTTGAGGTGATAGTGGACTCTCTTCAGTATACTCAGTTGGCTCTTCAAGAGTCATAGTCACAATTGGGTGAGGTTACCATGGAGTTAGAACGAGTACAGTCAACACCAGCCCCAGACCCTATTAAGTTACATATTGTGGTTGTTGGTGAGTTTGCTTCTAAAGTTGAGGATGAGGGACATGATGATGCTTGTCAAGGAAAGAGGAGGTTGTTGAGCTCACTTAGGAGATTGAGGTGACAGTGGACTCTCTTCAATATACTCAGTTGGCTCTTCAGGAGTCATAGTCATAGTTGGGTGAGGTTTCTGTGGAGTTAGAATAGGTACAGTCAACACCAGCCCAGACCCTGTTAAGTTACATATTGTGGTTGGTGGTGAGTTTGCTTCTACAGTTGAGGATGAGGGACGTGATGATGTGGCAAACACCTTCGTCCAGGATACGAGTGTAGTATGTACAGAGGAAGTGAGAGCATCAGTGGAGACGAGATCTCATAGTGATTTGCTTCCTTCTACTGGAAGTGAATCTAATTCTTCTTTTCATGCAGTTGGTAGCATGGGATAGTTCGCATTGTCACATTTTCAGAGAGATCAGTTGTGGATTGCAGGGGAGCAAATTGATGCTTCCACATATAATTTCTACTGTACTGAGTCACTCATGGAATATTTTCTTGAGAGCTCAGATTTGTGGGAGATTTCATACAATATATCTGAGGGTGCTCTCATTTAGGGCTCTCGTGCTATTCAACGGTTGGTGAGGAAGATTGTAGAGACCTTCGCTACAATGCTTCCCAATAGGGATTTGGTGGTTGGGCTTGCTGAGGGGGTTACCCAGGATCCTGCTTGACTAATGGTTCAAAGTCAAAGATTGGAGCCATCTTCTAATTTCTAGTTTGATGACAATAAGCCCTTGATAGAGATTGGGAGTTTTTATCGACATTACATTGTGAGGAGTGCTCATCACTTTTCTCTTGACCCACAGGTGGAGGATTTGGTTTTCAGTGTTATGGAAGGTGACAGAAGGTTTGGTATTCATTACACTCGCAGAGGGCATACTTCTCCGCTAATGGAGGGAGATTATGAGATACAAGGTATTGGGAAATAGTTGGATGTGTTAGTGATTGAGATGAATCAAAATTAGAAATGGTTGACCCAACTGATTTCAAAGTCAAGATTTGAGCAGAGAATGATATCACTTTTTCTAAAAGCAAAAGGTGATGATACAATTGTGGCTTCAGATTTGCAGGACATTTCTTATGAGACACTGCATGAGTTGGGCACACTTGAGGTGGAACGTGATGAGGATTTATGTAAGTTTCTCAGATCATGTATTTGATGGCGATGCAATGATAGTGGGAGTAGAAGCATGTGATGATATTGTCATATTAGCAGCCACTTCTGTGTCGATTGAGCCATCCATTGAGGAGTTTAGCAGTATGCATGTGGTTCTATATGTGTGCTTCGATGATAGTACCCTTGTTATTGTTGATGAAGTGAGCAATGCAGTGATAGAGTCATGTTACACTATCGATCAACAAAGTGTTGATGTTCACTCCATGGAAAATCCTACATTTGACATGGATGCAACATTGTCTTATAACAATCCGTTGTTTGAGTTTGAGGTTGATCACTCACTTGAGTGGGGTGGGGCTCAATTTACACCATCTGTAAAGATTTAGTTTTGTGTTCCGACAGTTAGTAATGTTCCTGTGTCTCCAAATTTTGATGTGGTTACACCTATGGCTAATACAGTGGGCATAAGTGCATATGGTCTCCTGTAGCTATGTCTCTTCAAGGGATTGTTGCTCTAAATTCCAATCTAGTTTATATTATATGGGTGAGAACTAGGACGAAGATATTTCTTGTGGGGGACTCCTATGGTGATATTCTAGCTCCTACATCATTAGCACAAGTTTTGAGTGCCATACTACAAGTTATGTTGTTGGTCATATTGATGTTAGTGGTATGCAGTTGGTTTAGTATTAACAGGGGTGTTACGTACTACTTCATTTGGGATCCAGGTCGAGGTTGGAGTTCATTGTGATTGTTGGATTGCTTGAGGGCAAGCAATCTCGGGAAGGGAGGACTGTAATGTCCTCATTTGTTGCCAGCATCAAAATTTCAGGGATTAGCCTAATATTGGACTCTTGTAGGCAAATGAGTATGTTTAGAGGGTCTTCTGAGGATTGATTCATCTCCAACATTCAAGGATTTGTGGATTTGGTCTTCATTCGATATCATTTGGACTTCCTTTGCCATACTTACTATGTATAGTAAGTTAGGACTAATAGAGATGGACCCTTTCTATTTTTAGAAACTGTATTTGGTCACATAGGGAATTATGAGGAAAGATTCCTATTTCAGACGACATGGCAATTAAACAAGTATATCAAGAGATATTAAAGTTCAAGTGACTTGAGTGATTTATTTAAATATTTTAATGTTATTATAAAGTTCTAAAGTAACTTATAATAATAAAGTCACTTTAATATTATAAAGTGCAAATATAAAGTTACTTTATGACAAAATTAACTTAAGTGACTATAAGACAAAATTGGCTTTTTATCCCACATTGCATAGTTGTTTGTCTTCCCTCATATCGAGGTTATAAAAGCGTGGAGCTACAATGAGATTGACACCATGAAATATATCTATATCTTGAAGACAATCTCGGTTGCTTAAATGTGATTGGTTATTCTTGAGGACGAAGCCCCTTGAGATAGTTTGAGAAGTTGGACATAGCCCTAGCCTCTCATTGGATTATTTGCTCATGTAGGAAGTGGAGTTGCATTGTGATACATTTCTTCTGTATGGGATCTTGCTTCCACGAAGTAAATAATAGTTGTGAAAGTTTGATAGGAATGGTATACTAGCATAGCTCGGACTTCAGTATTTAGCCCAACCAAGCGATTATATAATCCGGGAACTATCCTTGCTGTTGTTTTGCAAAGTGTTGTTGTATAGCAATTTTGCCATACTTCTCTACTGTGATATTTGTGACTGAGTCGTCATTTTATGCAAAGGAAATTGACTATGTGAAGGACTTGATGACTTTGGATTTAATCTCTCATCCTGCAATCTTAACTGGGGGAAATCTTTGGGCATTTTGTGGCTGCTATTACCTACCTGTGGCAGTGATTGAGGTTTTTGTGGAGTTGTTTATCATCCTTAAAGGGTGGCGTCACATTTTAACACCCCTGCGTGCAAGGATAGAGCATATCAATTCATCTATTTGGGCCTGCGATCTGCAATAGTGGTTTTTGATTATGGGCAGCATTTGGAGTGTTGTTGAAAGTCTGAAACTAATTGCAGACCTGCGTTGATACTGGAGAAGCCTGTTTCCATTTTCAAAGGCCTACGAATTAAGTACTTGGGATTAGCATTTACATTGGGGTCTGCAACCTGACTTTATCAAGCCTACGTTTGATAGTTAGGCACTGTTATGTGGCGTGATTCGAGTCTGGTATTTACAATCTGCATAATCTGCATCGTATGCCTAGAATCTGGAGTCTTTGGAGGCGTTAGACTTCTCCTGTGACTGCTTGGCATCTTGTAACTATGTTTGGGCGCCTAGTTGCTTTTGATTACCATCATTTGGAGGCTACGATTATCATATTCAGGTTCACAGTTTAATCTAAATGATAATTGCTTAATGTTCAATAGATGATGTGAGTTTTGGCAATGTTTGTTTTGCAGATTATAGATATTTCAGTATTGTAGATGAAGCATTATAACAGTTTTGTATTTGTTCCAGTCCTGTAATCCTAATTCTTGGCATAGTATTCGCAGGGACTTAACAATGGGATTTTTTAATTCCATTGCATATATCGGAAAATACATTTGCAAAGCCTACAATATCACAATATAAATCGAAGCCCAGTATAAGAGTTACATGCCAAATGTTTGACCAAATGCCTAATTACTGATTATAAAAGGAGTTGGTGTTTGACGAAGTTATAACTGGTTGAGGTTATTACACAATCTTTCCTTCCTATCACAGTAGCACAATGGGTTGTCAAAACATTATTCATGATGTTGATATGGGATCTTGGTATCATGGTTGCATACTTACAATTGTTTGAGGGCAAACAATCTCGAGAGGGGAGGACTATAATGTCCCCTTTTTCTGCGACATTAAAAATTGATAGGCCAATCACATATATGACCTTTGAGGACTTAATATTGAATTATTAAGCCAATTTTAATTAAAGGAGAGTGAATTAGAAATGATTTGGCTTGAGGGACAAGGACAATAATACAAAAGCTGTAGAGTCACAGGTTGGGTTTTTTAAGGAGAAGAAGTTCATTTCAACATGCTTGGTTTATGATTCAAATTTCAGTTTCTCTCTTGAGAGAGTCATTTGGAAAGCTTCAACTTTCATCCAGTGTGACGACATAAACCCTCGTGCCGGTAGATAGTGGGCAAACCCATTGTCCGTTGAGACATCATATCAGGTGTCTTGCCTGTGCTTACAGGTTCTTTCTTAGTATTCCAATCTAGCTATAAAACTGTGTTTAGGATTGAATACTAGTTATTGTGTTACTGATGTTTAATGCAATAACATATTTTATGGTATTTTATGAGAATCTACTGGTTTATATTGTTGATTTATAATGCATCTTCATATGTTTATGTTTTGAGAATTATCTTGAGATAAAATCGGGTCAATATCCATTTGGGATATTTCAGTCCCCTTTGTCAGAATTTGATTTACTGGAATGAGAGAATCTCACTCTTACTGATCAGCTGGAATAAACTCTTGAGAAATAAGATTGAGTTCTTGCATGTTCCCCACACATTGCCTAGGCAAAGTAGTAGCGTGTCTATTATGAAAGAAGAATTTGCATTATCTCAATGGATCAGACTGCAACATATATATTGCTTAAAGCCCAAGTTAGCTTTGTAAGGTCATTCGATGCTCCAGCTTTACATATGGATGATGCATCTTAAATACATTGCTAGAAACCCAACAATGTATTGAACATGCTCATTGTATCACTGATATAAAGCCCTCCAAACATTCTTCTTGAAAACGCAACAAATAATCATATTATAAAGTGCTACATGTTAGAATCCATGCACTCTACTTATAGTTCAGAAAATTCACATTCGTCCTACTGATGGTTCAGGTAATTCTCATTCAAGATTTTGTTGAAGCCATCAGATCAGGGCATCTACTTCCTTTAAGAAAACATTTTGCTTCCTTTTGGGCATTAAGTAAATTATCTCATGTTATATAATATGCTACTGTTAAGACTCAGATTTGATAATCAAAGTTGTCAATCTTCACTAAACGGTAATTATCAATGCAACACAAGAGTGTTGTTATTAACAAGCAGACATATAAATTATAATTGATGCACAAGTAATTGCTGAATTATTTTTTGTTTCTTATGACTAAATGGAACAAATTAGCTTGTCAATCTTCATTGTGGTATCAATCATATAACTGCTTCCTGGAATATTTACACCAGTTATGCCAGTCTGGAACTTGTCTCTTTAGACTGCTGATTGAAAACCAATCACTCCTATATAACATCGACAGCAAAAAGAAAATCACATCGAGTTTCAGATATGATCAAAAAGAAAATACTTATGCAAAATAATATGATACATAAAACACACACCACATGCAATCCTGCCACCAGCATTTCCTGTTGATTTGCTCAATTCATGTCCACCTGAAATAGAAAATTATAGTTAACCCAAAATACTCGCACACATAACCAACATGAGGGAAACCACATACACAAATTTTTGTAACTTTTAAGGGTTTCAAGATTTGCTAAATCCTAAAACTATGATATCCACATATAGTAAGCTACATAACGAATTCAACATTATGATTACACATTTCGAACTAATGAGAAACACCACAGCAAAAAGAATACTTCTACATCATTAATTATTCTTGTTAGTTGAACATGGAACTAGACCAAACAAAAATGTGCACAGAATACTAAATTTGAATGATCACCCAATTTTACAATCCAAGCAACTCTATCAAACACAAGAACCGAACTCTAGCTGAACAAATAGCCACATTGCTATGAAACAATACCGATAATGGCTATTGGTCCAGCTAGTATTAAACTGTAAATCCACAGATCCAACTTCAACCAGTTGACCAAAAAAAAATGACAATAAATGTCAATATGCTCTGTAATATTCCTTTACTACATGTCAAAATTGCACCTCCAAACCTGGGCAGAATGAGGCGTACGGTATTTGAAGGGGCCGTACGGTGTGATCTAACATCACCGTATGATGCAGGAGATATGGTGTATGGTGGGGGGAAGACTTGGGTCATACAGTGTGTAGGTTGTATGGCTTCCAAATGATTTTTCTTCCAATTGCAACGTATGATGAGAGGTTCGTGGAAGTTGTACAATAGTGGGTGGCAGGGCTGTACAGAGTATGGAGGAGAGCTAATTGTCGTACAGAGGTGGGGTTTGAGAAGGCATACAATATTCTTGTCCGTACAGGGTGCAGCTGGAGTGGGAAGTGACTGCCAATGGTGGAGTTTCAGTATAGGCCGTACGAATGGCAGTAAAGTTCCAAGTTGTTCACCAACACCAAAAATGGAGAAGTTTGTATGCACAATCAACTATGCAAACGCCAAACACCAATGATGCCAGCAATGGTATAGATAAATGCCAAAGACAATTATTGAACTTATTCACCACAATACAAAATAACTAGATCCGCACACACAATAGTACTCCACAAATACGTTAATCTGGAAATAATGATATTACTTGATTACAATCCAAAGGACACAAGCAGTTGTCAAACGACGATGACTAACAAATCTAGTGCACATAGTGAGATATCCGAGCAATACCTCCAACAATAGAATAGGGTGGTGTTGGACCACCGAAACTGCAATGGGTAGAATAGGGAGGGTCATCCACCTCCAAAACTGCAAACAATGATCCCTCAACCTTCAGCCTCCAGAAACAAAAAGACAAATCAAATTAAATCCATGATGCCTACAATGCCAACAACAGCCTTATAAAGGCCTCTAGGAAGCATCTAGAAATTTACAAGTACAAGCCAACAATATAAATTATTTTATTAATTTATTAATTTGGGCCCCACATTTATTAACTAATTAAAGATCCTTTATTATTTTATTTAATTCCTAGGACCAATTAATTAATTAATTATTAATTTATTCCATTCAAATTGGGGACATTACAAATCCTTGTCGCCCAAAGATTGCTTCCCTCGAGCAATCTGTTCTTGAACGAAAGGCCATCAACTCTAGCGTTCCAAACCAATCGCATTGGTAGAAAGGGTGAACTGGCATCAAACATTCCCTAAGTCACATTGTCGACAAATTTTTGCTGAGCCACTCTAATATAAACATTATGGTGTGTAGTCTCTAGGGTCCAAATTAGGCCAATCTTGAATTTCATCGATGTAATTTTTCATGATCGTTAGCAGAGGATAGACTTCATAATACAATAAGGGTAGCAATTGTTCCTCTACATGACAGTTGGTAACGCCTACATTTTTAGGTTCATGATTCCCTTGATGTGACTCCAGATTGTTATCCATGCTCTCGTGTAGATTTGTAGCCATGCTCTTGTTACACACTGACAATTCTCGTCAACATTGGCTCGGTTGTCATCCTGTTTCAGATTTTCTCTATTGTCGTGCTCCTCTTTCCTCTCTTTTGAATAATCAACGATCTCTCCAACTTCAACCTTTTCATTATCTTCTGTTTTTGTTGTTATCCATCTTAAGGAGTGGTTAAAGTCTTTTGCTTGTTCATATCCTCTTGTGCCTATAGCCATTTATCAATTTCTAACTTCAAACCATTATTGAAGAGTTTATTGTGTTGAGATGACGGATACTTCAATCACAATTCTATATAATCCTTCAGAGATATGTCGTCCCATTCACCCATCACCAAATCTTGCTTGATTTGTTTCAGTGACTCAACCAAATTGGTTGTTTTCAATTCCTGATGCTCGGCCTTGGTAGTGAAAGTCGTCATCAACTGCCTTGTGCCCGCCAAGAGGTTGAGTGGTTCCTTCACCATTTGTGGAGCCTTTCTTGACTTCTTAACTCTCTCAACATTTCACTCAAACCATCACTTGACGGTATGGATCAATCTTAATACCCGAAAGGCTAGCAAGATCACCAGCTCTAATACCACTGTAATATTCCTTTCCTACATGTCAAAATTGCACCTCCAAACCTAGAGAAAATGAGGTGTAAGATATTTGAAGGGGTTGTATGGTGTGATCTAAGATCATTGTACGATGTTGGAGATATGGTGTATGGTGAGGGGAAGCCTTGGGTTGTATGGCCTCCGAATGATTTTTCTTCCAATTGTAGCGTACGATGAGAGGTTGGTGGAAGTTGTACGATAGTGGAAGGCAGGGTTGTACGAAGTATGGAGGAGAACTAGTTGTCATACGGAGGTGGGGCTTGAGAAGGCGTGTGGTATTCTTGGCCGTATGGGGTGTAACTAGATTGGGAAGTGACTGCCAATGGTGGAGTTTCAATATAGGTCATACAAATGGCTGTAAAGTTCCAAGTTGTTCACCAACACCAAAATGGAGAAGTTTGTATGCACAATCAACTATGCAAGTGCCAAACACCAATGATGCCAGTAATGGTATGGATGAATGCCAAAGACAATTATTGAACTTATTCACCACCATACAAAATTACTAGATTTGCACACACAATAGAACTCCAAAAATACATTAATCTCCAAATAATGATATTACTTGATTACAATATGACAGATACAGGTCGTCGCCAAATGATGATGACTAATAGATCTAGCGTGCATAGTGAGATATTCGAGCAATACCTCCAACAGCAGAATAGGGTGGCATTGGACCACCAAAACTGCAATGGGCAAAATAGGGAGTCTTCCACCTCCGAAACTGCAAACAATGATCCCTCAACCTTCAGCCTCCAGAAACAACATGACAAATCAAATCAAATCCATGATGCCTACAATGCCAACAACCTTATAAATTTACAAGTACATGCCGACAATATAAATCATTTTATTAATTTAGGTCCCACATTTATTAATTAATTAAAGGTCCTTTATTGTTTAATTTAATTCCTAGGACCAATTAATTAATTAATTATTACATCAAAATTGGGGACATCACAAGCTTAGTGTACTCATGAAAGATAGGATTTTTGGCAAGTTTGAAGATCGTCGCAAAAGAGGGGTGAAGGGCCTGGCTAAGACATATGGATGTTGGAAGGCATCCTAACAAGCCAAACTACCTCACAACTTGTTTTGACTATTTCCCAATATTCAATTTTTCTTGAAGAAAGAGATATGGCTTGCTGCTTCTTACTAGTCCAAGTAATAACATAAAGACATACTAGGAAGTACACTTTTTGTCATCAACCAAGCCTCCTAAATCTGAGTTTGTGTAATCTATAAGTCAAGCATCTATAGTTTGCCCATAGAGGATGCTACCATGATGAGCACACTGAGCTACCATGGTAAGGACTAATCTGATGGTGCTCACTTTTGCAGTGGGTGCAAATGTCTCTTCATAATCAATTCCTTTCGATTGAGAGAAGCCTTTGGCAACAAGACGAGTCTTGTACTTATCTAAAGTACCATCAACTTTGCATCTAACTTTGAACACCCATTTCCAGCCAATGGGTTTCTTCCTATGTTCCTTGGGGACATGTCTCCCCAAAAAAAGCCATCGTTTCGAGGTGGGGATGTCCTCATCCTAGGAACTTCATTGGGGACTTGCATCCATCCCCAATTTTTTAACACAATTTAAAAAAAAAAAAAAAAAAAATGTCACTTTTGCCGTCCCCTCCCCCAAAATCGGCAAAAAAATTTGCCATCTCAAAAACCTGTCCCGTTGTCCCTTGCTATCCCCGTTCTAGAAACTTAGGGGAACATAGGAACTTTCTTCCCTACAGGAAGTTTTGCCAAAACCCAATTGTTATTTTCAACAAGCTATGATTCTAAGTTTGCATTGCTTCTTCCCACACAACTATTTTTTTTTTTTTGTGTTTTTGAAGTTCTTACACACGATAAATATTGGCCGTGATAGAAAAATTTACAAAATTAGAAGGTTTTCTCTTCTTCTGAGCCGTTTTACCCTTGATGAGCTCATCGTCATGAAGATTGCCAATTGTCTTAGCCCATCATTAGGTGAGAGAGAAGTCTTGACATCAAAAGGAGGTGCAATGGGATCATCATCATCATCATCAAATAGAAGTTCAGATGAGTTGTGAGAAAAATACAGTGATGTGGCTACATGTTTGGGTGAGCCTGCATGAGAAGGAATTGGTGGAGAGGCAGGAATAAGAACAACTAGAGCCTTCTCAGCTAAAGCCCTCCCATTAGGTGGACCTAATGAGAGACAAATATCCAAACTTTGAGCTTGGCCAGGTCGATCCTTTGAATTCGTAACTGAAGAGAGAGTTGAAATGGCCCTCGTTCCTCATCAAAGACCACATCGTGACTGAAGATGAGATGATTACTCTTAATGTGAACTAGGCAATAGGCTTTGTGATTATTATTGTAGCTAGTGAGCATGAGTTTCTAACTCTTGGCATCTAACTTGGCGCTTTTAGCATCTAGGATCCAAACAAAAGCAATGGAACCAAAAAATTTTGAGATGACGGAATTTGGACCTATAGCTTGACCTGACCTCTTTTGAAGTTTTCTTCTTGACAATTAATGTAGGAGAATGATTGAGAAGATAGACAACAATGTGGACAAATTGAGCCCAAAATTTCTTTTGATCTTTCTTGTGTTCAAACATAGACCAGGTCATTTTGGTGACCGTGTAGTTTTGATGCTCAAAGACAACATTTTGTTGAGTTGTGTAGGGTGTTGTTGATTGGCGCTTTATGCCATGTTGATCACTGAAATGGGAGAAGACAGAGGAACAAAACTCTCCCCCATTGTCAGTTCTAAGAATAATAATATGTTGAGTAGACTCTTTATACGACTGATTTGAACTTTTGAAATACAACAAACCTCTGATTTTTTATGAAGAAAATACACCCACATTTTATGACTAAAATAATCAAGAAAAAGTAAAAAGTACTTGGCCCCCATAACATAGGGAGTACCCAAATATCCACAATCATCAACATGGACCAGTTGTAATATCTTAGAAGCTCTCTAGAAGTTGCCATTTGGAAAAGGAGCGCAACATTGCTTTCCATCTGTAATGTTCTTTTGTCGCATTTGTTAAGAAACAACGAATTTTAAGCTTGTAGGAATTATGACAAACAGTTGTCAATACACCAGTCTATCAAACAATCTATCACAGAACTAATGTCTAGTTATTTAACCTCAAGCAGCTATGAAGCAATTATGATAACTTGTCATCCAATGAGAACAATACATCAAAATATTTAATGACAGTAAAAAAAAATCCAGCATTAACTGTTCTATTGCATAGTATGACTTGCCACTGCATATAAAGGAAGATCATATACTGAAGGTGAAGTTCAGAGTAAGTTTGTGGAGTATGCCTTGTTGGAAGCCGGCTGAGATGTAATAGAAACCAGTATCCACCACCACTCATTTAATGTAATGAATCAACTATCGGCTGCCACTATTATCAGTTTCGACTGCCTCAAAACTTCTCACAATTTCTGTTACCTGTAGCAGTTGTTGGGACTGTGTACATGCAAGGTCTCTTCTACACCAAAATAACACCCAACCTGCTAACTGGATGACGGCGGCCAACAGATATTACCCTGTTATGTGAGTTGGTTCTGAGATACTGCGTCCCAAGATGAGTTTAGACGTGGCTCCCCATTGAAAACTCTGTCCTTTTGAAACTACTTACTATCGTTTCTTTCCAAAACTATGCCCCACCATTTAACAATACAGACATATGCATTTTAACTGGAGGTCAAAGCGGGTAGTTCATATGTGAAGATTTATCTTGGATACTGCGAATGACTTCTGCTTGATGTCCAACCGGAATCACTATTGGTGTATCGTGTATTTAACCAACCGCCTACTGTTTATCTTGCACTTCTTTTTATGCACTTAAGATCTCATATTCAACCCCCATACAACAACTTTGACGTGTGATAGCTAGGTTTGCATCTAGCTTCACCAACCTTCAAAAGGGATTTCGTCCTTAGAAGGAATCCAGACACAAAGAAGCAACCATTAGGATTTGAAGAATTAGTTTATATTCATTCTCTGTCTTAATCCCAATGCAGCTCCACACTTTTATAACCTCAATATGAGGGAAAACACAAACTAGGCAATGTGGGATTAAAAGCCACTTTTGTCTTTTAGTCACTTAAGTAACTTTATAGCTTTATAACATTAAAAATATTTAAATAAATCACTTAACTCACATAAACTTTAATATCTCTTGAAATACTTCTCTGATTGCCATGCCATTTGGAATAGGAATCTCTCCTCATAATTCCCCATGTGACCAAATACACTTTCTAAAAATAGGAAGGGTCCATCTCAATTACCCCTGACTTACTATACATAGTAAGTATGGCAAATGGCGTGCAAATGACATTGAACGAAGGCCAAATCCAAAAATCGCTGAATGTTGGAGATGAACCAATTCTCAGAAGACCCTCTAACCATCCTCATTAGCCTACGAGGATCCAATATTAGGCTAATCCCTGAAATACCGATGCTAGCAACCAATGGGGACATTACAGTCCTCCCTTCCCGAGATTGCTTTGCCCCCAAGCAATCCAGCAATAACAGTGAACTCCAACCTCCACCTAGATCCCAAATGAAGTAGTACGTGACACCCCTGTTAACACTGAACCAACCACATACCACTAACATTATCAGGACCAACAACCTCACCTGCAGCATAGCAAGACTTGTGCTAATGATGTAGGAGTTAGACTATCACCATAAGAATTCCCCACAAGAAATATCTTCATCCTAGTTCTCACCCATATAATATAAACTGGACCGGAATTCAGATCAACAATCCCTTGAAGAGGCATAGCTACAAGAGAACCATATGCACATATGCCCATTGTATCAGCCATAGGTGTAGCCACGTCAAAATCTGTAGACACAGAAACGTTACTGCCGCAACACAAAACTAAATCTTTACATATGGTGAAAACTGAGCCCCACTCCACTCAGGTGAGTGATCAACCTCAAACTCAAACAACGGATTGTCATAAGACAATGTTGCATCCATGTCAAACGTAGGATTATCCATGAAGTGAACATCAACACTTTGTTTGTCGATAGTGTAACATGACTATATCACTGCATCATTGACCTCATCAACAATAACAAATGTACTATCATCAGAGCACATATAGAGAACCACATGCATACTGCTAAACTCCTCAATGGATAGCTCAATCAACACAGAAGTGGTTGCTGATATGATAGTATCATCACATGCTCCTACTCACTATCGCTGCATCGCCATCAAATACATGATCTGGGAAACTCATGCCAATAACTGCATCATCCGACTTAACCTGACATAAATCCTCATCACATTCCACCTCAAGTGTGCCCAACTCATGCAGTGTCTCATAAGAAATGTCTTGCAAATTTGAAGAAGCAATTATATCACCACCTTCCGCTCTTAGAAAAAGTGATATCATTCTCTGCTCAAATCTCGGCTTTGAAATCAATTGGGTCATCCATTTGTGATTTTGATTCATCTCAGTCACTAGCACATCCAACTGTTTCCCAATACCTTGGATCTCATAATCTCCCTCCATTAGTGGAGAAAAAAGCCCTCTACGGGTGTAATGAATACCAAACCTTCTATCACCATCCATAACACTGAAAACCAAGTCCGCCACCTGTGGGTCAAGAGAAAAGTGATGAGCACTCCTCATAGTGTAATGTCAATAAAAACTCCCAATCTTTGTCAAGGGCTCATCATCATCAAACTGGAAATCAGAAGATGGCTCCACTCTATGACTCCGAACTATTGGTTGGGCAGGATCTTGGGTAACCCCCTTAGCAAGCCCAACCACCAAATCCCTATTGGGAAGCATTATAGCCAAGGTCTCTGCAATCTTCCTCACCAATCATCGAATAGTGCGAGAGCCCTGAATGAGAGCACCCTCAGATATACTGCATGAAACCTCCCGCAAATCCGAGCTCTCAAGCAAATATTCCATGAATGACTCAGTACAGTGTATCAAATTTACTCCCTAGCAATCCACAACTGATCTCTCTGAAAATGTGACAATGCGAACTGTCCCATGCTACCAGCTGTATGAAAAGAAGAAATAGATTCGCTTCTAGTAGAAGGAAGTAAATCACCATGAGAGCCTGTCTCCATTGATGCTCTCACTCTGATATAAACACAATATAAACTCAACACTTGAAGCAACATACTAGAATCCCTGTGAAATACTAAGTCAAACAAATCAACACCTCGATCCCAAATCAAAATATAGGGTTTTCTGTATGAAATGCCAAAGAAGAATATCACATCAACACAACAAGGTAACCATCCGTGTATGTAAAGCATCCAAACAACATGAAAATGCACTCCCATGTGCAAAAAATTCAACTTCAATAGCCTCCATACCTTGCTGTCATGAGTCAAATCAGCAACCAACATGGTATCAAACATGTCATCCAGCCAGTACCAATCCCAAGGAAACACCCCAAACTCCGGTTCTATCCATAAGATAAATCTCTCAGTGTTCCCATACTGCTGAATCACTGAAGTAGTCACTCCCAACTCAAGGAATGCCATATGATTTTGAATAGGGCAACCACTAGTCTGAATGGGATCTCGGAACATGAAGACACCAATAAATAAAAATATCGTTGTCCTCCCCAGGGAAACGAGTGATACAACCAAAGATGAGCCATGTATATCCTCAACACCCATCATAAACAACTCATGAGTGGCTGGCTCACTAAGAGGGTGGTCAATAAAATCAGCCTTATCATCAAGAAAGTGGCAAACAATTCTATTATCTGAGTTGACCATTATATGATCAGCATCCCGCACTTAGTGGTGGCTGTCCCGAATATGTTGAAGATAGAGCTTTGTTTGACGGGCCAATAACTTGGCTTGCCTTGCCCTCTCTAGCCAAATAGGATTTATCTTTTGGGATTGAGTTGTATGAGCTGCTCCAAAGTGTCTAACCCAGTCCTAAAGTGAGACAAGCCATGAGACTTATCATAACCAAAGCCTGTATCACTTGTAACATCAATTGCAGGTTGCATATCATTGATTTCATCTTGGCCAGTGGCTGCAATATCTTGAGAAAAGTGGGCTGCATGACTAATGTTATCAGACTCAGAAGCACTGTCATACCCTTGTGTCAAACCTTCAATTGTCACAAACATTGTTTCATTGTAAACTTCATGTTCAATCAGTGTACCTGGAGTGCCAATGCTTGTTGTCACCTCTTTCTTGCTAGATCCACGTGTCAAGACTAGTCTCATGGAAGTGAGGGAAGAAACCACAGCTGTGCAAATTCATAATTTTGGGCTTCTCTCCAATGCTTTCTTTGAATTCATTAAACATTACCCACTGAACATGCCAATCTTTCCAAACCAACAGATTTTGTTTGCAGGCTTGTAAGTCAACTTCTGAATTTTCAACACGTTCAGGAGTGGTGCCACTACGAGAAACACTGTTCACAGTAGTACCAGCATTAATATCATTGCCCTTACAATCCAATTTATCAGTCTCCATGTCAATTTCACATTGATCGTTGGTCTTTAAGCAATCTGAATATTTATCAATGGATTGCAAGGATAGATGAACAACGCTTATTGATGCATTTGTATCCTTATAAGAGAGTCTAGATGTATTGGATGCTAGAATACCCATTTCATATTCCACATTATGCACCCTAGTTTCTGATTCTTGATTGCAACTAAAATTGGTGTTTTTTGTCTTTGCTTGCTCACACATCGAGTCTGAAGGACCAATGTAGCTATTCCTTTTTCTTATGTAATACTTGTCAAAAGACTCGGTGACTTTGGCATCATCAAGCTCACTTACATACTCATCAAACACTCTGATAATCTTCTCATTTACTGGTATAGAATTCCCTGCCAGCCTTAGATATTCTTGAAATGTTAGTAGATTCTTAAACTTCTGATACCTATTATATAAATCAACAATTATAGAGACTACAATTTCATTTTCTCTTTCTTACATGTCTATAATCATTCTCGACATCCCACAGGCCGGCAAAATTCAGGCTCTGATACCACTGCAATGTTCTTTTGTCGCAATTGTTAAGAAACAGCGAATTTTAAACTTCTAGGAAACATGACAAACAGTTGTCAATAAACCAGTCTATCAAACAATCTATCATAGAACTATTGTCTAGTTATTTAACCTCAATCAGCTGTGAAGCAATTATGATAACAATTGAAAACTTGTCATCCAAAGAGAATAATACATCAATATTTAATGACAGTAAAAAAAAATCCAGTATTAACTGTTCTATTGCATAATATGACTTGCCACTGCATATAAAGGAAGATCATATACTGAAGGTGAAGTTCAGAGCAAGTTTGTGGGGTACAGACCCGATTTCAAAATGAAATGCCTTGTTGGAAGCTGATTGAGATGTAATAGAAACCAGTATCCACCACCACTCATTTAATGTAATGAATCAACTATCGGCTGCCACTGTTATCAGTTCCGGCTGCCTCAAACTTCTCACAACTTCTGTTACCTGTAGCAGTTGCTGGGACTGTGCACGTGCAGGGTCTCTTCTTCACCAAAAATAACACCCAACCTGCTAACTGGATGACGGCGGCCTGCAGATGTTACCCTGTTATTTGAGCTGGTTTTGAGATATCACATCCCAAGATGAGTTTAGACATGGCTTCCCATTGAAAACTCTGTCCCTCTGAAACTACTTATTGTCGTTTCTTTCTAGAACTATGCCCCACGATTTAACAATACAGACATGTGCATTTTAACTGGAGGCTAAAGCGGCTAGTTCATATGTGAAGATTTACCTTGGATACTACGAATGACTTTTGCTTGACATCCAACTGGAATCACTGCTGGTGTACTGTGTATTTAACCAACCGCCTACTGCTTATCTTCCACTTCTTTTATGCACTTAAGATCTCAAATTCAACCCCCATACAGCAACTTTGATGTGTGATAGCTAGGTTTGCGTCTAGCTTCACCAACCTTCAAAAGGGATTTCGTCCTTAGAAGGAATCCAGTTACAAAGAAGCAACCATTAGGATTTGAAGGATTAGTTTATATTCATTCGTTGTCCTAATCCCAATGCAGCTCCATGCTTTTATAACCTCGATATGAGGGAAAACATAATCAACGGCAACGTGGGATTAAAAGCCACTTTCGTCTTTTAGTCACTTAAGTGGCTTTATAACTTTATAACATTAAAAATATTTAAATAAATCACTAGTCACTTAAACTTTAATATCTCTTGAAATACTTGTCTGATTGCCATGCCGTTTGGAATAGGAATCTCTCCTCGTAATTCCCCATGTGACCAAATACACTTTCTAAAAATAGAAAGGGTCCATCTCAATTACACCCGACTTACTATACATAGGAAGTATGGCAAATGGCGTCCAATGACATCGAACGAAGGCCAAATCCATAAATTGCTGAATGTTGGAGATGAACCAATTCTCATAAGACCCTCTAACCATCCTCATTAGCCTACGAGGATCCAATAATAGGCTAATCCTTGAAATACTGATGTTGGCAACCAATGGGGACATTACACCATCCTAACATATTTTGTGAACTCCAAGATTTTGGGTCAGAAATAGCCCAATGACACGATCTTCACTAACAAGCTGAGAAAGATAGTGCAAATTGAAGTGCCCATACCATTGATGCTAGAGTGTACTAATAGAGGAGTGATGGTTTGCCATAGCAAGCTCCCAAGAATCCCTAGAGTCAACAAGTCTAAAAAGATCACGATCTTCAACACTAATGACAACTATGGAATGAGTTTCTCAATCAATGATACTACAATGCATGAACTGAAGGAAATATCAACATGAGGAGAATGTCTCAGAATTTGATTAACAGAGAGAAGATTGAGTTCCATGCCTAGAACACACTACACATCAAGGAAAGTCAATTTCCTTCCTCTAGACTGAATTTGGATATTGCCTCTACCAACAACTATGTACTCTTCTCCAAATATAACTAAATCTGAGAATGCCTGGAAATCTATCGATTTATCCTAACGATGAGCGAAGTAGTTAAGAGGCATCTGAAACAATATACTAGGCAATTGATTTTACATAAACTATAAGTCCTTTAGCCATGAAGGTGTAAAAGGCAGATTTACCTAGGTCAGTGTGCTCCGCAACATGGCTTGAGGCTATGAGCTAGATCCCTTGGCTCGAGTAGCTAAGCATTTCTAACAATTCAACTCATATAACCAAACTTACAACAATATTTTTCTTGTGTGGGCCTTTTTGATGACTAAGCAAAAGGATGTTGCTAAGAAGATTGAGAAAACTTATAATTGCCTATGGATTTAGCTGAGAAGGATTGAGTGGGAGAAGATGAGTTGGTATCACTGCTAAATTGCTATTTCTGGCAATATACAAAGATCAGAAAACAAAATATCATAATGAGTGCAAGCAATGTTGAGTGTTATAGTAAAAGGTTAGTTTAGATTCATTTATTAAATTACCTTTACTCCCTTCTTAAGATTTCCCTTTATGCACTTGCATTTCCATTTAATAATTAATTAGTAATTATTAAATGTCATTTATCTCTTAGGGTTTCCATTTTAGGTTTTGGATCTCCTTCATAAGGATTGATTAGTTGTAAATTCATTCATTCTATTTTGCACAGGTAAATTCAATCTTCTTGCTTACTGAGCAAACCCTTCTCTCTCTCTTTGCCTTTCTTACTTCCTTGTAATAGGTTATTTGTATGCAGGATATGCAGCGCTCTATGAATATGTTCATCATCAAATTCTACATGGTATCAGAGCCTTGCTTGCAGTTGCTTGTTCTTGTTTGAAGAAAAATAAGAACGAGAGTTTGACAGAACAGATCTGGCATTTTTCGGGTATTTTCTATGAAAATAAGGGGATCTTTGATTTTCAAAGCACTTTGAGGCCAAACAAACCTCACAGTTGGATTCAAAAGGCGTCAAAACCTCCATTTTCATATAAAATTTGTCAATTTTGGACAATGTTAACTACGGAGGAAAGACAGAAAAATCGTTAAAAAAAATAATTTTTTGTTTGCAAAACCGGTGTTTTTGACCGATGGCGGTTTTAAAAAATCATAGTGGTTACCAAAACCGCTAGCAATCACAGTAAACTGCCGCGGTGACCGCAGACAGTCTACCTAACTACAGTGGCCCGCAGCTCAAACCGCTACCGCAGCTCCGCCAAGCTGCCATTGCCACCACATCTATCCTCCTCACCAACACTCAGCTTGCGCTCCGCCTGGGAGACACCGCTGCTCGAGCTCTGCTTGGAGCTTTTTTAATATTCTAAATATATATATATATATATATATATTCTTTTCTAGAGGCCTTGGCGGTCCTTTTGCTCCAACTTGAGCATACGGGAGTCTTTTTTCGATTCGAAAGAAGCATCAGAAAGCTGATTCGGAGACAGAGACAATGGTGCAGGTATTTTTTGGATTCTTTTCCAATTTGATACCCATTTTTGCGCTTGAAGTCCAATGATGTCTTCAATCTTTCAAGGGTGTAACTTGTTTGTTATAGCTCTGTTTTTCGATCCAAAAGAAGCGTCGAAAAGCTCTTCTCGAGCACTATCTAGATTCTCTGTTATTTTCATCAGTATTTCTCAAAGGTACATGTGATTCTCAAACTGAAGCTTTTTTCTCTCTTCTTGTTTACACATTCCTACTAGCAGCTAGGGTTTGATTTTTTGCATTGTGGGGGGTGTTTTGTATTATTATTTTTGTTATTTACATCAATAAACTAGAACATTTTCAAAAAAAATCCAACACCTTCTAAAACAATGGTTGAGACTTCTTCTTGTTTAGAACTTCTAACCACTCACAATTATCACCCATGGAAGACCTTGATGACATGACTTTTCTGATCAAAAGGGTTGTGGTCTTATTTAGATGCAGTGCAACCAATTTTACAGAGGCCTTTTGAGGTCATGAAACACAGAAACAAGATGGATGAGGCAATGGGGTTGATTGCTTTATAGGTATTTGACAGTCTACAATTTCATCTTGATGGGTGCAATACCCCTCTAGAATATGTGGACCAAGCTTAATGGCTTGTTTGGTACAGTGAATGAGTTCAAGGCACTTCAGATTAAGGCAAAGCTTACCTTTCTTGTACCGGATTCTTTTCCTTCTATTGATGATTTCTTGATGAAGTTCAAACAATAGAGATTTTTATTGCAGGCTTGTGGGAAATCCAAGACTGACACTGAGTGCATTTACCTGATTCTTTCTAAGCTTCGTGGAAACTTTCAGATTTTATGCTTCTACCTTCTATTCCACCAAAGATGCTTTGGGTAATAGATTTATCATGCCATCCTTTGAGGTTTTTTGTGATCATTTGACTCAAGAGCAATCTAAGCTCTCTCAGTTGGATTCTCTCACAAACTCATAGACTTATGCATTAGTAGCTCGGCCATCTTTTGGGACTAAGGAGAAGACACAAAAATATCATTCTACAAAGTCTCAGATTGATTCTAGCCCTCACAGTTCATCAGGGCCACCTCCTCCTACGGGGGGGGGTAAACCAAAGCCAGAAAGACTGAAGCATGCTTATTATAATAAGCTCAATCATGGTGAGTCACACTGCTATGAGAAGAAGTTAGATGGCTATGCCAAATAGGTTTCAGATTTGATAGCTCTCCTTCAAAAGAGAAACATTCATATTCCTTCTTCTCACAGATCTTCATCATCATCATTTTAGTCAGATGGTAAAGATATAGGAAAGGGTCATGCACTATGTACAACTACTACTCCACCCTCTTCTAGATGGTTGCTAGATTTAGGTGCTTCACACCATATGGCATCTTCTCCGGATTTGTTCTCTTCTTTTGAGGCTTCTACTCCACACATTTTGATGGAGAACAACACTATTATGACTGTATGTGGGAAGGGTTCTATTGGCATTGATGATGGTACACTCCATGATGTACTTTGGATTCCATCTTTGTCCTCTAACTTTCTCTCTATTTATCAGATTACACACAATGAGACTGGGAAGACAGTTGAGTTTGCACAAGATTCAGTGCACATCAGAGATAGTGAGACAAACAATATTATTGCTACAGGGACTGTTGATCATTCTTCCGGACTATAATCCTCCTCTCATTTTGGTCCACCATCTCTTCTATCGGAGAGTCACTCTCCTTTACGAGAGACTACTTAGGTGAAGTCAAGTCACTTCAACTTATGTGTTGTTCTTGAGACTAGTGTTGTAACTTCTACACCTCCACCTCCTGTTCAGATTCCATCCATTGCACAGGTTTACTCTTCAGCATTGCCTATCATTGTAGCTTCAGTCATTGAGCCACCTACTGCAGCTATTGAGGATATATTAGAGGACACACATCTCTCAAATAACTAATTCAACACCTCTGTTATCCCACCTCCATTGGAGATTCCACTTCAGGATTCTCATGCATTATCTTTTGAGCATCAGCTAGGACTTCCAGCTTCACCTTACATTCAGGGGTTTCACCCTCCTTGTCCATTGCGTTTGTTTTTTTCAGATTGGAGCCACATTGGTATGTTCATCGACATAGGAGTTTTGCCATTTTGGGGAGCTATGGAGTCTCAAGCTTCTATCAGGGGGGCTTTCATTGTACTTATGGTCTTGAGAGAGTCTCTTGAGATATTTCATTTGTGCATCATTTTCTATCTCATTTTGGAGTAGGGTTTTTCCTACTAAGTTTTCTTTATTTCTCCATTTCATAGAGATTTGGTTGTGATTTGGTACCTCATCAAGCCTTGTTGTCGGGACCCAAGTTTGCTTTCAACATTGCATTGTAGTTTCTTTGCTCTTTCTGCATTGTTTGTAACTGTATTGTTGCTAATCTTAAGGAGGGGTGTTAGAGTAAAAGGTTAATTTCATTTCATTTATTAAATTACCTTTACTCCCTTCTTAAGATTTCCCTTTATGCACTTGCATTTCCATTTAATAATTAATTAATAATTATTAAATGTCATTTACCTCTTAGGGTTTTCCTTTAAGGTTTTGGATCTCCTTCATAAGGATTGATTAGTTGTAAATTCATTCATTATATTTTGCACAAGTAAATTCAATCTTCTTGTTTATTGAGCAAACCCTTCTCTCTATGCCTTTCTTACTTCCTTGTAAAAAGTTATTTTCATGCAGGATATCCAGGGATCTACGAATTTGTTCATCATCAAATCCTACAGAGAGTTTCAACAAAGTGCTTATAAGAAGATGAGACTCTTTAGGGTGATCACCACCATGTCCTCTTATATTTTGTGTCCAATGGCTCCCAACTGATCACGAATATCCTTGTTTTTATTGAGATGCCCCTGTAGAAATACCTAATCATCCATCATGATTGAGAAGAGCATGTTTTTCACAAAGAATGCAAGACTTTTGTCAGAGGTTTCATGAAAACCTTTAGATGGCTCCAAATTTTTGCAACTATTTTATCGAAAGGAACCTACAAGAGCAGATCATCAGTGAACAAAAACTTTGATGAGCATGACAACTTCTCAATTCTGCTCATGAAATTTATCGTGCTCTTTGCCTTCATTTGTAGGACGAGTAGACAATCCCAAGACAATTTTGTCAAAGCATCTATATTCAAAGATGGTCATCATGCGCCACGTCCATGTGTTGTAGTTTCTACCATTGAATTTTTGGTTGCCTTCCAATAATATGTTGGTAAAAAATGCTACTGCACACTTTTTGAGGCACAAAAAACAATGAGACTAGATGGCTGAATGTACAACTTTAAATTTGTTGATTACAAAGATAGATACAAGCAAAGATTCCAAGGTGAGTTTGTTGGTACAAAATTGAAGGCACAAAAAACAAGACACCAAAAAATTCTGAAAACAACACAGTCAAGATCTCAAAAAACCCACCAAGAATTAGTAAACTAAATAGAATTTTCTTTTGCATGGAAGTTGAGACACAGAAAATGAGGCACCTAGAGAAATTCAAAGAGAATCTAGTTGAGGTCTCAAAAAAAACCCACCACGAATTGGGAAACAAAATAAACTTTCATCTTGAATTTAAGGCTGAAAATCTTAGTCAAAATTTGTAGAAACCCTAGGCGATTTAAGTAGCATTCGCTGTTTGTTTTGTGCAAAAGCCATCCACAGTACTAGTCAAATATGACGAATATTTGTTGCTTGCAAAGAAATTCAACCTCTTTTTGAGAGAATACCACCATGAGACCCATGATTGATTCGGAAAAAAATGAAAATTATTGGTCGTTGAATGCTTGTGTTGCAAAAAAAATGACATAGAGATAGTCATAGATGTTGTGCAAGATGATAAAAGAAGTTGCGGCAATTGAAAAAAGCCTAGGAAATAAAGAAAAGTTGTAAAATGGAGAAAAGAGACAGAGCAAAGGTTGAAGAGGATCAACAAATTGTGACCTCAAAACTGGTCAAAAAAACAAATCCATCGGGAGTTTAAACTCTCATGAATTTGCTGGTGGAAAAATCCGTGATTTACAAACTCATAAAATAGATTTTAGAATCCGCAAAAGAAACCTAATCGTAAAAATGTCAGGAGTTGCCGATTTTGACAGAATTTTTTTTTCAAAAAATTTCAAGATGAACAAGTTTAGAAGAAATTATAATTTTTTTTAAAAACCCTCATCTTAGATACCTTTTTTTTATCAGTAAGAGGCCGAAGCCAAGATTCATTATTATTATGTAATATGATTAATTATTATTATTTATTAAGCTTGTGTAGAGTCGAACCCAAGACCTCTTAGATAAAAGGCTCACAATTTACCGTTGTGTTGTAGGCTCTTGCCTCCTTATCTTAGATACCTTAATACAAGAGGTAACTCATAAAAGTAATTGAATGATTATTGAATGGGAAAGACACTCATTAAATAGATTACAGAAGAGACGTTTCTAGAAACATTCTAGTGACGAAAGAATAAAAGAATATTAGAAACATTCCAGTATTTACAAAATACATAATATTGATCACTAAATAAAAATATATACTACGAATTCTTCTAATACCTCTTAGAAGCTTAGATCTCTATAATCAACATCGCTTATGCCATTAGACACAAACATGGGTTTCCCTTCATTTCTTTGATACAAAAAAATCAAAAGCTTATCATGCATTAACCAATATGCAATCAAATTTTCACCATTAATCCATTCTAGATACTTGTAACATGGAGCATAAAGTCATTTTGAGTTACATATTTATTATGACACAACAAAGAAAAGACTTAATCTATAGTGTAACAGGTGAGAATATTATATATCAATCAAACAAATTATACTTCACAATCTGTATTCCAGCCTTGATGGAAATCGTCCAACCAGAATTTAAACAACTATGATTGGTAGTTGTCATAGTCATTAAGGGTGCGGTCTCATAAGGGGGCCTGCAAGATCTATTTTTATGGAGTGGTTGGTCCCATGAAGCCAAAAAAAAAATTTCTATAGGATTAATTGGGATCTTCTCCCAAAAGTAGGAGCCCTACTTTTGTGACGTTCCTGATATTATTAAATTACCATCCAAGATTTTAAAGGAGACAAATCTGTTCTGAAACACACATATGATTTTGTACAAAGTAAGCATCTAGTACTGTAGGCTTTAATAGCAAGGTCTACCTTGTTCAAGCTGTTCTAAGAAAAAAATGGTGAGTTTGTTGTTAGATTAAGAAGCAGATGTGCAAAGGTGAGCAACACTCTTTATAAGACTGAACATGCAACTCCTCTAGAATTTTTCATTAAGCTCCATGTGATCATCCCTTTAACCTAGGAACCGGCTACCTTCGTCAACTCAAGTTTTGCATTGACAATAGTAACATTGTTAAATTTGAAGTGCAGATTTATTTAAATTCAAATTTAAATTCATTGACTTATAGATTAATCCAGTTGACCCTTAATTCTTGATTGCCTTCTTGTACTTGCCCGATGATGTGGGCCCGCTATGTGTTGTTTGAATGCTTACCTTCATATATGGCGGTCCTTATCTTTGCTGACCACTTTAAAAACAAGGAAAAAATGGTCCTTCTTGGTTCTAACTCTATGTGGCTTCTTTTTATTTGTTTTACATAAACTTCCTTCATAGGCTCTGTCGACTAGTAACCGATGACCATAGACTTTTGAATATGCAATGTGTTTGATGTATTAAACTGCATTATGTGACTTTTTCTCCAAGAGAAAGTAAATTTATAATATAATCTTTTTGGAATTAAAAGAAGCGATAAAAAGTAAAGATGTGATAATTCTTTGATTTAAAAGAACACCAATGAAGAATATTTAATTAAAATACTCATAAAAGAGAAATATTATTATAATTAATAAAGTGTAATTAAGGGTGGCCTTATCAAAAGGGTGTGTGGTTTGGAAACCAACCCTTAAAAGAAGATATAGTCATTATGTAAAGAAAAGAAAGAAATATAAGAAAGATAGAGATTACTCATAAAGAAAATAAGAAAGGCAAAAGGAGAAAGAAGAAAAAAGGATAATGATGCAAGGAAGATAAATAATGAGAAAAGACATGATTAAGTTCTCTAGTTAGGCAAAGGTATTGGAGAAGGGGCACACAATGTGTGTCCAACTCGAGGTACAACATACACTCGAGAGTGTCCTGGCCAAGGCTATGTCATTTTTATGTAGTGAAGCATGTGTTTCATACCATGAAGGTAGGAGGGGTTCCAATAAGAATTGTGTCCTCCTAGAGTGCAATTGCCCATGAGAAAGCCAAGACTTGTAACTAATCCTCTGCTTGTCAAATCATGATCCTCTTCCTATGGATGGCAGTCTCTCCGTCATATACATATAAGTATTAATCCATTATACAATCATTATGATTGAATTTCTTTATTGATATAACTTATAGATTATAAAGGTTTGTTTGTTAATATTTTATTGCTATGTTTTAAATATTTAATGATAAAAGATAAATTAATTATCTTCTAAATAATTTTATCTTAGGTGAAGAGGTGAATTACAAACTGCAAGTTGATAGCACTAGATTTAAGTCTGACTAGGGAGTCACGTTCCTAATGGGAGTGACTCCACCGTAGAGTCACATCCCACCAAAGACATGGCTCCAAGTCACCACTTTTCAATCGACACATTTTGCCTTTGAAACCGTCGACAATTTTGTCGATTAGTTGATCACGGAGCAGTTGATTTATGAGTCAATCGGTATATCACTTAATATATTCTTATTATTGTTTGTATAGTTTATAAGTTTAAGATATAGTAAATTGTAATTATATATTTATATATATGTGTATATGAATAAATAACTTCAATGTGCGATAATAATAATAAATGAAAATAATTAGTTATATATTCCATAGATGCATATCAATATATTTTCAATATTTTATCCGACTAAACTATACATTAATAGTCCCTCTTAGTTTAGGAGGATAAACATAGATATTACACCATTTGTACTATTCAGAATGACAAAAATTTAGGGATCTTTTATCAGAAGATTCCCACCATTTTGATATCACATTTGATATCACGAGTTTGGGCTTGTTAGGATTAGAGAATAAAAAATAACAATTACATGCATATACAACCAATATCAGAAAATAATAAAGCACACAAAAGAGAACACAAGACACAAAGATTTAACATGGTTCACCCAATCCTTGGGCTACATCCACCAAACGACGAGTCCAATATTCTTATTATCCGGTGGTTACAACCTGATTACAATCTCCAATCCCTTGCAACTTAATACCACCGCAAGAAGCTACTATTTCATCATACATAATGAAATCCCTAACCCTAAGCCATTTTATAGAAGCTTTTTGCCACTTACAAAATTAGGGCTAGAATATGTCATCCAATAAAAAAAATAGTTCTTGATGCCTTTTAGAATAATAAGGTCATTTGAGCTTTTGGGGACAACCCCGTAGAAAAAATATAGGGGGAAACTGTGCCGAATGAAGTAGGCATAAATTAGCCTCCGAGTCTGATTAGGCTCCACATAACAACATGCCTCCAGAATATCAACACATAATATTCACCAAATACTCTGAGTAATGGCCTGCAAAATATCAACACATGATATTCAGCAAGTACTCAAATATATGTATACAAGCAACTCATCGATCGTCAAGTGAATGACATCTAACATTTAGTTTTTGATTTACAAGATATAATCCATCATGATTTGTTTCAACACTATAGATAATGTATATCATGACTTATTATTGTAAAATCGTCAGCTTCCAATAACTTCCGCAGTTACAAGTGATAATCTTTTGAAAGTCGTCACTTTCTCATGATGTCCACAAGACACATGTAATTATTAAATTTTGATTTATAAAATATAGTACAATAATTTGATATTCTGAGACTCTTTCTCAGAAATTACAACCATGCTAAGTTCACTTTGAGAGTGTTCCACTTTTATCTGCAATAGGTTTGGTGAGGATGATAAAGAATAGAGAACTCCCTCTTAATCCAATACTTCACATGTTTTATGGATATTTTGAAGTTTGTTAGAATGCAAATTTCTCTGAGCTTAGGTTTGGGTTACTAACTTCAGTGAAAGAAGCTTGAAGTTTAAGTTTGTTAGGACATCTTGTTGAAGTGTACCCATAGTTGTTGCATAACATTGTACTTTAGAGTAGTCTATATATTTTCTTTTTCCATTGAATTTTGGTTTCTGCTTTCTTTAATCAACTTGAGTTGTGAGAATCTGACTATCATCTCTAGCAGAAGTATGATCGATTTCTCAAGATATTAACATGCACTCTTCTTGTATACAGTCAGTTATAAATCGATCAAATTCAGGAAGCTTGGATTGAGAACATACTTCTTGTCTAAAAGTTTCCCATGATGTTGAAAGTCCTTTTAGAGCTATCATGGTTAGTTATTTTCCGACATAGATGTGACCAATTGTTGAGAGTTGGTTTCTAATCTCTGTTATTCTCATAAAATATGAAGAGATGGACTCTCCTTTATTCATCTTTATGTTGGAGTGTTGGGTCTTTTAGAATGAGGATTCTACTGGTGTTATTTATCTCAAACATTTCTTCAAGTGCTTTGAACACGTCATATGCTGAGTCTAGTTTTTTAATAATGGTAGTAGATGATCCTTAACTCCATCTAACTTCATGGCTTTAGTGTTATCTATTTCCCATTTACTCAGATCATCCTTCTCTTTTGGTTGAGAAGATTCTTCCATAAATTGTTTTAGATTGTTCTCCTTAAGGATTAACATTATCCACAATTTCCATGCCGCGAAATTTGAGTCACCTTCGAGTCTGTCCTCTAGTCTCATTCCATTCACCATTTTGGTAGATAAAGGGTTTAAGAATATTTGATTGTATTGCATAGGTAAATCTGATCAGGACTGTCTCTTAGACCTGCTCTAATACCATGTCAAATTTGAAGAGTAGATTTATTTAAATTCTTGATTGCCTTCTTGTACTGGCCTGATGACGTGGACCCGCTGCGTGTTGTTTGAATCCTTACCTTTATATATGGAGGTCCTTATCTTTGCCAATCACTTTATAATATAAGAAAAGAATGGTCCTTCTCGGTTCTACCTCTACATGGCTTCTTTTTATTTGTTTACATAAACTTCTTTTTGTAGGCTCTGTCAACCAGTAACCGATAACCAAAGACTTTTGAATATGCAATGTGTTTCATGTATTAAACTGCAAGTTGACAGATGCTACATTTAAGTCTGACTGGGGAGTCACGTCCCGGAGACGTGGCTCCAAGTCACCAGTTTTTAATCGACACATTATGCCTTGAAACTGTTGACAATTTTGTCGATTAGTTGAATATGGAGCAATCGGTTTATGAGTCAGTTGGTTTAACACTTCTTATATTCTTATTTGCACAATTATAAGATTAAGATGTAATAAATTTTAATTGTGTGTGTGTGTGTAAATTTTAATTATGTGTGTGTGCGCGTGCGCGTGTGTCTGTGCGTGTGTGTGTGTGTGTGTGTGTGTGTGTGGGCGTTTGTGCGTGTGCGTGTGCATGCGCGTGCGTGCATGCGTGCGTGTTCATATATGAATAAATAACTTCAATGTGCAATAATAATAATAATAAATGAAATCAATATATTTTCAATATTTTATACGACTGAACTATACAGTAACAGACATGTTGCCAGATTCACAGTAAGACTGGTACACTCTTATGTGTCACTTCCTTAAGTGAGATAGAGTTGTGACTCATGATTTCCTTAAACGGAAGCTTCATATCCTTACAAATTATAATTTCTTTGGGTTTCCTGTTGTTATCCCTAAGTTGAAAACTTGAAACCCTTTAGTCTAGTCAACTTCAGCCATTTTGGATATTTGTACAATTTGGTTGATCAAACCTTGAACACTGACATATTTTAGACTGCTAAAGATATATGCTATAGACAGCCATGCATATGTTTTTCAAACTGACCTCTAAAGACATTTAACATAGAGCATACCACAACATCATATTTCAGTTTATAAAGAGAAGTCTAGCTGCAACTTATTTAGCCTTCAATCATTGCCCACAGCAGTGGTGCAGTATCATTCCTGCAAAAATGGCAGAAAGCTGCACCACTGATTTGGGTCATTTTGATGTGGGGGCAAGCTGCTCCAATAATTTGAACAGGATGACTATGTTAACATTTCTACAAACCTCGCCCAAGATCATCTGGGTCTGCATGCACAACCACTGCCCTTCCAACTATTGAATCTGGACCCTTGAGGGGAATCTGAAGTTTATACACAATCAAATTGTCAATTTTGAAAGTACGAGAACATGGTTCTGCCATATGATAATGAACCTTAATGGAACAGCAATAGTCTAAAATCCAGTTTCAACAAATAACCTGCCAATCCTCAATTAACAGCTCAGCTACACCTGCAATACAAGACTCATCATTAGCACAATGAAGAACACAATCCACACTAACAAAAAAATATTTTAAAAAACTGCAATGCTAGAATTTGTAGGACATAATACAAGCTGTTAAGGAAACTGAAACTTTCCCACACTAGTATCAGACTCTGTACAAAATATTGAACTATTTTGCAACAAAAATTGACTATAGGTTGTTAGGAATTTCAGAAATGTAAGTGTTGATAATAGGGATAGCTAGGTCAACAAATGGTGAAATAATTAAGGATATACTTCTTTGGGAAACATCAGGAAACAAGGACTTTACATGAAAAATAATGTGAAATCCTAGAAATCTCCAAACACTCTATGAAGCAGTATTGGAGTTCATCATAAGACTCAATGAGATAGTTGCTGAACAGTTCAGGATTCTTGTGGCTCTTTGACATTGTCTAGACTCCAGAGTGCAACTAGAGTTGACCACGGTTTCTCTCCTTCACCAACCCTTTCATATCTACATTGATGAGCTTGAGGATTTTCTTAGAAAACATACCCATCTGGATGACAATTGCCTCCTTCACCATGTTGCAGTTGCCACTCTGCTCTCACTTGAGTGCCCTAAAGTCTTTGGTACTGAAGGGGCTCACTGATAGTCTTTTAAAGTGCTTGATTGTTCTGTGGACTTTCCTAAGGCCTTCAACTCCATCCCATTATATCTATTTGAGAATCTGAGAAGAATTGATTATTCTAGTACTCTCATTATGAACAACATGAGATACTGTGGGATAATTGTTGAAGAGTTCAGGATTCTTGTGGCTTATTTGACATTATCTAGACTCTAATGTACTTTTAGAGTTAAGCAAGTTTTCTCACTTTCACCAACCATCTTCAATATTGAAGTACTACTAGAGTTAAGCTTGAGGATTTGAACGACAATTGCCTGCTTCACCATGTTGTGATTACCATTTTTCTCTTAATTAATGATTTGGTCCTCCTCTCCTATTGCTTTGATGGCTTACAAAGAGTGTTGATAAACTTTCCATGATTTTTATCTTTATTAGTTCAAGGTCAACCTTAGTAAAACTAAGGCAAAGGTCTTGAACACCACCGAGGGAGCTGTCTCTAAAATTTATTTCTTCTGCAAAGGAGGCATGGTAGTTCAATTTAATGGTCCTCTTTCTTTGTGGATTCTCTTTGCAAGGGATACACCTCTCTCTATCCTTAAGGACTAATGCTTCTAGGTGCATTTCAAGATCTCTCTAAGATGATTTCCCTCTTCAGTACAATAATTATGCCCATAGTGATGTATGGTTTTAAGATGTAACAACCTACCTTGGGACCAAGTTGATAAAAATCCAAACCACACTAATAGAAAATACAAAAAACATGCAAATGTATCCAAGGAGATAGCTTACTTGCATTTCATAAGATGAATCCCTGCATCTATTCTTACACACGAAGCTAGCATCTCATAAATAGCCCCTAGAGATTCATTTGACACTAGTTTGTTAGTGATCACCAATGTAACCCGAGTGCATGCACCCGGGTCAAAAACCTCTATCACCCGGTGCACGTACTCATTAGAGTACCCCCGCTGGCCGAAAGTGTGCCGCCGCACCGGTCAAGCACCCGGGTGGTTCGCGGGTGCGAGGGTGCTTCCAGGGTGCTTGCGGGATGCTTCCAAGGTGCTCCCAAGGTGCTTGCAGGGTGCGGCCGGCTGAATGGCTCAAATAGTTTTTTTTTTTTTTAAATTATTTTCTTTTTTAATTTGTTTTTTATGCATGCTTAGAGAGCACTTGGGATGATTTCATTCTCATTATTGACATTTTGTCATTTTGTTGATTGTACTCACTTTGATATGGCTATGATTATTTCATTTCACTGTTTCATGCCACTCAACTCATTGTCATCATGAGCATCTTTATGATATTCATATTTGAACAATGAATTTTGAATCTTGCATCTTGAACTAAGTTAATTTGTTAAATGGTCATTGGTAATCGTTATGAAGTTTCAAGCTTGAACTTATGGTTTCTGAATCACATTTCAATTTTCTCTATTCAACTATCTTTGGTATGTTATATAATATATTGAAGTATCATTTCATAATTAGCATTTTCAGTCATATACATTATATATTATGCAACCACCTCCCCCTCCTCCCCCCCCAATCCCCCTTCTGCACCCCGCCGTCCCCCCACCGTCCCCAAATTGAGGCCATTTTTGTCCCGCACCCAAAACTTGTCCCGACGTGCCCCCGCACCCCTGTGCCGAGGTAACAGTGATGATCACTGATATCTATTGGAAAAGCAATTAGCTATAGAGACAAGTGAGAAACTAACATGCACACAACTCTAAATATTTCCTTCAAGTGTTTCTCCCCTTGAGATGTGACCAAAGTTGTAAAACTAGTTAGTGCATGCAAGTAGAGTAGGAAACTATTGGTGTGAATAAGGTATTTTACCTTACTAATTTATTAGGAGGTCATATTCACATATTTACTTAGGCTCTAAGAATCTTTCTAGAAGGCCTTAGTTGTTGTAAGATATTATCTTTCAGCATTTAATTCTCAAATCATTGGTCATTTAATGATTGTGAAGCTAGTTTTCTCATTGAATAAGATTTAAGGCATGTCATAGTCGTGTCTAATCAATCCTAAATACCTTGCCTTATAAGAAAGGCCTCATACATTCAACTACTTCGATCTTGCACCGATAATCAAGCAAGCTATTCTTATCATTCTCTCTTTTGAAAGGTTATTTGTTTTGTAGGAGACCTTAGGTGTGGGGAGTTCACAATCCACTACATCAAAAACTAGACTACAATAGAATTAAGAGATTCTTTTAATGTAAATGATATATCCTAAACCAATCTAACAAGCACCAAACCCGATGAGGCAATAAAATCACAACATGCAAGGAAAAAGTGTCTACAATCAAATTATAAAAACAATAAAATGTCACATATAATACACATAATTCATTATCCATCATAAATCAGCAATATCCCACATGTAACAAAGGGACCATTACAAAACACTTTATAGTGCACTGTTATCTAGGTGTTAAACACCTCATTACTTCAAGCCAAAATGTGCCAAAAGAGAACTTGCAACATTATTCCTCTACTTGTATGATAACACTTGATATATTTTATTTTCTCCATGTAGTGCCTCTCCCATTTGATTTATGTAAGTCATCTTGATGGATGCAACCTTGATGATTTTGCTTTGCGAGTGATCCTAATTGGGACCCGTGAGTGATCGACACCCTTGGGGTGATTTAGTTTATACTATTGCATTAGCTGGTTGATTATGCTTATGCTTGATTTATGAGATTATGATCTGCTAGATGGTTTCACTGAGGTTTGGCCAGTGGTTACCTGGATTGACGTGATATCACGATGTTGTTCCGTGATTACTCTGAGATGGGAACAATGGTTGCACTGTGTTATTGGTCTATTGCAGCTGATTGGGTTCCTACAGTAGTGATCGACTCATGTGTTTGACCATGTTGGCTTATATGTTTATGGTGCCTTTTATGCTATGGAGTAATTGTTATTAATTCCAGTATGAAATGCTATAATTAGAAAATAATTTGTCCATATGCAATAGATAAATCATTGTGCTACAG
Organism: Cupressus sempervirens; assembly: GCA_028749045.1. NCBI lineage: Eukaryota > Viridiplantae > Streptophyta > Pinopsida > Cupressales > Cupressaceae > Cupressus > Cupressus sempervirens. Next base: position 18,194,830 of record CM053788.1, read on the forward strand.
ATATTCATCTTGTCTATTTCAGTAATATATGCAAAATGGGCTATTTAAATGAGTATTTAAGTGAAATTAACCAGATGCCTTAATTACGCAATTTACGTACTTATTGTTTCAGCTATAATATATTGTGCATCTACACTTGATTGTGTTCGTTTATTGTGTAGGACTTATATCCCCAACAGTGACACATGAAGTTAGTGATCAAACCTTTCATGTTGAGCCAATATCGTCCCTATATGGACAATGTATCTTTTATTATTATCTTGACCCTCCGGTAATTGGTAAATCTGGATTCATAATGCATTATGTGATTAGACCCGTGAGCGTGTCTATGCATTTATAATTCCACAATGGTTTCACAAAAGATTAAATTAAATGATGTTTAATGGCTTAGAGGGATTTTATTTAATTGATTTAATTTTTATTTTATTGCTGGCTAAATTTGTTGTAGGTGAATTCCGATTTAATTGGAATTGCTTGATTTAATTTGGGAAAGGGACCAATTGGTTATTAAGTTATTTTAATAACCTAATTCATAAGTCACTTTGGAAAAAGTGCTTATATTGGCAAATGAGAACTTTATTTCAGACTTCTCATTTTTAATTAAGGATCATCGTGGAATCAGAATGGTTATAGGGCATTCCGGGGTATTTTTATTCCTGATTTGAGCTTGTGTTTCCCTATTGGATTTTGTGGACTTGTGTCTTTTGTTGGATTGCCAGAGTGTGAATTTGAGCTTGTTTAGTGAATTTTAATGGATCCTTGGTCTTGTGACCCTATTCCTGAGTTGGGATTTCAATTTTGTTTCTTTTTGAGAAGTTTGAATTTTGGGCTTTTATTCTTGCCTCGTTTTGTGTGCCACCCATTTTGGTTGGGGTTTTGGCAGTGTCTTCTTGGATTATGAAAATGGATTGTATTCCATGTTTCCTTTCTTCTTGTACTTCTACTTCATGGACATTGGGATTCGTGTAGAATCCATACTCTTAGCTTTAGGCTGATTGAGTGAGTTCATGATACTTGGTGATTTATTGCATTTTTGGAATTCGTGTTGAATCCATACTCCCGAATATAGACCGGTTGAGTGAGATTGTTATACTTGTTTCATTTGTTACATTTCTCATATCCAATCCTTGTATTGGTATTATGTGATTACAATTGTGAAGATGGTTGTGCCCACACACAAGCATGTGCACATGCGTATGACGAGATCTTGCGAGACCCAAACTCTCGAATATAGGCCGGTTGAGGGATTGTTCATTTGGGGGTTGGGTTGGGAACTTGCTTTGCCTTTGGGCACTCATCATGTGAAGAGCATGGGTATGTAGGGTAGACTTGTCGAATGGTTTCTCTCGTATACTCCGAGGTCACTAATATTTTGACAAGGTAACGTAAAGAGGTTATACCAAGTGATAACTAAAATTTAAAATGGGGTAATAAAACTTAATGATAAGCATAGTTACATCGCCCTAGGAGACAGGGGGACAGAGGGGCCTTGATTTGGGGACGGTAGGGGGACGGATGGGGGGGGTGGCGGAACGAGCAAGGGTGTATATACTATACATATGGTATAGCATATACCATATCAACTAGAACATCATGATTCATGATCAAATGACAAACAAACAATGAACATTAAACATTGAACATCAACAAATAATAAATATTAGTCTAAACTCTATATATCAGCCTTCAAATCAATAGTATGAGTATCTACATTCTACTATCTAATAGTAATCAATGATCATATGAGTCATGACATGAAGATGATTACAATAAGTATCATGTGCCATGAATCATGATATCAAAATAAGTATATAATGCAAACAAAAACTACAAGTCTCCAATAGTCCAAATCAAAATGTCAAATCAATGGAGACTCCTCGGCGTCCCCCCACAATGAAGGAGACTCCTTGGTGTCCCCCCACACTCGGAGACCTCTCGCCGTCTCGAAGATGTCTCCCCCATCTCGGAGATCTCTAGCCGTCTCGGAGACGTCTCGCCGTCTTCGGCGGCAGTATCGCTCTAAGTGGCACCACCCGAAACGCTAAGACACCGTCCCCCCATCCCCGGGATGTCCCTGTCTCCGAAACGGCCCTTTTTTTTTTTGGGGGGGGGGGGGGGGGGGGGGGGACGCATCCTCGTGTTAAACGGATGATAAGACAAGAGAACACCTAAACGGTTCAAGCGAGCGCATGGTGCGTGGCCTCCTAATTGGAGTTGATATTACTGCACAGACATAGCTTGGGCTTCCTCATGCCAAGCAACCTACACTCCACTATAGTCCTTACATAGTTATACTATAGTGGGTCTGACTAGTGACCTGATGTATTGTATTGTCTTCATGAGCATATAGTTGTCGGTATCATATTCTGCTTGACGTGTGTGCTAGCTATGGGTGCTTGTCTTATGTGATTGTGGTCGGGTCATTATCTCCATCAGCATGGTAGAGGTAGGCCTACGAGTACCATGCGGTTGGGAGGCGTAGCTACCTATACCACTGCTAGGGACTGGTGTATAGAGACTGTCTGCTTCTAGTCTTAAGGCTGGTGTTGGATGTTCCCTTGGTACTTCAGTATATCTAGAGTATGTTTCCTTGTGATTTATGTTTTACCTTGGATCCTTTGATATCATGTTTTAGATGATGCTTAGTAAGTTTAGTTGGTGCATTCCCTTATCATGATGTTAGATCTTATTGCTTGGATGATGTTCTTATCACTGCTATGGATTACCATCGCTATTGGTAGACTAGCATGTTAGATGTACTTGTTCATGTGATGTTTATTGATGGCTATTGGTCAGATGAATTTCTTAAGGTAACACCAACAATCTTGTTGGTGTTTTGAGATTTCATGCTCGAGGGTATGGCTAGGATTTGTGTTATCTCATGATGCCATTATGGTAGGGAAGAAACGAGCATGGTTGTTTTAGTCTGGTTGCTTCTTTGCTTGTGCTTTCCTTCTTGAGATGTTGTTTATGTACATGTATCCAGTGAGGATGTTGCTTTACTTCATTATAATGTTACTTATCATGTCTTAGAGTAGCATGTTGTTTATGTGGGTTATCTAGATCTTCTTTATGCTTTTGATGCTCTCCAGTGTTCGTTCCTCGAGTTTGGTGGTTTCAGTACTCCTTGGTATGGAGGTTCTAACCCTATTTGCTCCCTAGTTTAGCCTTTACACCTTGCTTTTATTCCTGGACGACACTAGAACAGCACATTGTACAATATTTGTGAAGTATCGTCCCCAATTAGCAGAACTATCGTACAATACTGGTAAAGTATCATACCATAGTTATGTATTGTGTCATACTGCTTTCCTCTAGAAACTTGTAATGTCACCACTAATAGGGTTAGTCAGGGACAAGTGACACCTGCAAAAATAAATGTTAGAATCACAATAATAATAAAACTAACTATATTATTCTACCCTCTAAGTTAACCCCAATCTTAAGGACATCTCCAGATCAGGCTTCATAGCTCATAGCTACGCTGCCGTCATCTCGAAAGCGCAACCCTTGAGATTCTTCTTGGACGGGCATCCTCTACCCAAGGCCAACGACATATGCATATGTTTGACAACATCAGATTATTCTAGTATGTCGATTATTGGCCATGGCGAACAATGGAGATCTTAAATATCTCACACGCTCCATGCTTTGATATTGACTCTCGGCCATGGCAGACAATGGAAATCTTAAATATCTCGCCTGCTCCATGCTTCAAGTTTCATTAGTATCCATGGTATTAATCTCAAAGGTTAGCACAATATTATCCACAATTATGATTCATTAATATAAATAAACACATATATATAATTAAACAAATATAATCCATAAACATACCTTTCTTACCTTCTTTTCCAATAGTCACAAGCTTTCATAATACAAATCCTTTTCAAAAAGTCACTTCCTTATTTTCTTCATGATATTACTTTCCTCTTCCATTTTTTCCTTTTTGAACTCCTCTCTTCTCCTCTTCCTTTTTTTTTTCCCTCTCTAAAATAAACTCTCCTCCCTTTTATATTTTAATTTTAAGGAGTCATGTCTATTTGTTAAAGCTCTCTTGACTTTTCATTAGATTTAGTTAATTTATATTATTCTATGTTATATTATTTATTTACTTACTTATTTGTGTTTATTATTATTTGTTATGAAATTCTATTTAGAAAGTTAACATACTTTCTACAATATTGTCTCTTGTATTTAATTTTATTTATTTATTTACTCTTTGAAATTTTTTATTTTTTTTAATTATTTAAAATATCATACTAAATATTATTTCATTAATAATATAGATTAAATAATTATTACTTTCTAGTTTTATAAATATAACTTTATTATCATTATTTATTTAATAACATTTTATTATTTAATTATTATTAAAATTCTATCTTAAAATGGGGATATGACAAAACTTGGGTTGTATATAAAATATATCATTTATTATACTTAAGATATATTTTATATATAAAGCGATTCATTTGAGAGGGGTTTCAAGCCTCTAGTAGTTTAAATAAAAATTTCAGATTCCTAAAGTTGATAGGATTTCAGACTTAGCCTAATTTCAAGATGGCTATTCACGAATTTGATCATGCTCTAGACATATGGTAAATGAACTTGTACGGTTTAATCATTTAGGAATTTGTGTTTGGGATTTAAAATGAACATCGCAACCTTGTTAATATACTAATGGAATGAGCCTTGTATGTTTAACTCATGTACATGGAAATGAACAGGTAGTTAGTGATGAATGCTTGGGGGTCTTTGGTGGTTGGTTTTAGTCTTCCGTTGCAATCTTTGGAATCTTATGTTTGTAGTTGCATGTATCTATGCTTTATCTTTAAAAATAAAAAAATGTCAATCTTTGTTTATCCTTGTTTCCAAGGATCCCCAGGCAGGGCATTACATATGGTATCAGAGCCCATGTTCATATATTGGGATCTCTATGTATATGTTGCCCATATGGTTGATGATTGTTGTTGTGTGAGGGTGTGTGTCTCTTTGTGAGCACCTAATATCTTGTTGCTTGGGTACCTACTTGGGATGAACTTGCTTACCCAGTAGATGTCACTCGAGTAGTGAGGAGAAGGAAGTGAACTGTGTACCTTGCAAGGATGGACGATACCCCTTGGTGAGAACCTCATCCGAGCATACTAGACCTTGTTGTGGGTTGTTTCTCGTGGATTTGAGTGGTTAGTGACCCTTGTGGGGATCATGCGTATGGATTACTTGGCGGCTGGAGCTATGTTGTTCCTTGGTCTAGCATGGCTTTTGATGTGTTGTGTTAACCCTTGTTATGCAGTTGGAATCGATGTGCCTTAGTATGGCTGGTTGCTTTTGTGACCCCTTAGACGGAGTCACTGTTTGGTGTCCATGTTTTGGCCTTGAGTGCCTCTTGCATTGCTCCTTGTGGAGAGTGGTGTGTTGTTTTCTTTGTGTCCTTATTGCAAGTAAATTAATTGGATACAATTATAAATTCATTGTTATTATTGTAGTAATGAAATGTCTCCCTTCATTGAGAAATGAGTGTATATTGTGAGACCATTGTAGAAGTCGTAATTTGTCACAACAAATGATTTGGATTAATGACTTACGTCCCCAAATTCCTTGTTTCTTAAGCTTATGAAAGTTGTAGTTATATTGTTTCATATCATAATGTTGCATTGCATGGAAAAGAATTAAGGAAATTGTAGTTAAGCATATGCATGAGGTTATTAAAGGTATATAGTTTGATGTGTGTGAGTGTGTTCCCTAACAATACTAGGAAGATGTATTCCTTAGCACCGTGTGGCGATTTATCCCTCTTGGATGACTGTTCTCAATCATCCCATGTAATGTGATTCAATTGATTCCTTATTTTATTTGGCTGGTGGAACTTTCCACGTGTTGTTTGGGCTAGCATTGTTTTGGTATTTTCCTTGCTTGGTCAAGTCATCAAGATTTCTCTATCGCTCTCTTCATGACAGTTGTCAGAGTTGATTTATTGCTGAAATATGTATATTTTTTAGATTTACTGTTGGAATTGACAATTCCCCTATTCGAACTTTTCTTTTGTTTCATGATGACTATTCTGAATGTCTTATACTGCTGCCCAATTGTGCATTCTGACTATCATGTTCATTTTGAACCACTGATAGTATGTACAAGGGATAACATCACAAAGAGCATACAAGTGTGTTTGTGTATAGATGTAAAGTTGTAACGAAAATGCTCTTTCGTTCAATGTTAATAAATGTAATGTTTTTATGAAAGAAAAAGAGAGTTGATAAAAGTACGTACTTGTTAGATGGTAATTTATTCTTGCTGTATTGCTCTATCTTGAATTCAAATATTCGTAATTGCTTAAAAGATGATTGATTTAATCCTGGCTATGTAAGTGAGATTATTTGGATTTAGCATTTTTTATTATTTGCTTTTTAGTATTCCTCCTCTTCTGTGGTTCTAGACGTTTTGGTCGTTGCATTCTTTGGCAACCAGGATGGTTAGCTTTTTGCTTTGTTGGACTCCTTCGTGAGTGGCCTTTTTGTTGTCCTTAGATTGATTTAGGTTCTTCATGTCATAGAACTTGTGTAGACACTTTTTACTCTTTTAAGCAGAGTCAAGTGGAGCTTGGTTATGAAGGTTATGGCTCTTGGTGGCTCCTAGAGTGAAGGTCATTATTTCTTAGTGCATTATCCTAGAGTGAAGGTCATTATTTCTTAGTGCATTATCGCACAACCTAAATGCTTAGAATACTTGATCTTTGATCATGGGTCTTATGACCATGCGCTTCTCTGGAGCTTTCCTCTTTTAGAGTAGATGTTATCCTTGGAGGATTAGGTGCAATTTAATTCACCTTTGAGTGTTGACCCTAGTTGTGAGCCTCAATGCTGGTGTATTTCCCTTGCACTTGCCTCTCTAAAGTGAGTAGGTTGGCATGGTTATGCCACTAGCACAGTTAGTTGTGGATGAGTATTTAGATGGTTGGTGGTATTGTGAGTTCTCCCCCAATGCATCTTGGGCTGATTTAGTGCGGAGGTTAAGAGAAATTCCCTCCCAATCCTAATGATCTGTAATTTCTATCTCCCTAAGCTTGCATCTTCAAGATGCTATCTTTGTCAAGTTGTTCTTTTGTGGGTGACTTGAGGTTGGAGATTGAGTTTAGCAATAGTTAAGTGTAGTTTTTCCAGCCGGTTGCTAGAGAGACATGTTATCTTTGGACACATCTTACCATCATTTGCATTAGTGAGAAGTAAACCATTAAACTTTCGATTTTTTCCATCAATGAAATTCTTTGCAACGTAGTTGAAAGGTGATGCCCGTCTAGTTGGTTAAGTAACCCATTTTCTAGTGATAGTTGAGCTTTCTATACCATAGTGGCTAAGTTGCTCCTATGCTTGGTGGTTAGTTGTTGAGAGAAGCCCTTAGGAGAGTGCAATTTTGGGTAGTGAACCATCATCATTTTGGTGTTGAGGGTGAGTTTGTTTGGATTCACGAATGCTCATGTGTTGCATGGTAGTGTTTTTGGGCGTTTCGGGATGATTATTCCCCTTGATTCCAATTCAATTTGGAAGTGCTTGGTGTTTTGACCTTGATTAGTGGTCACTTGGTAGGTGCATGTTGTAGATAGGCACCTACGACAAGGTAGAGTGGTAGGTTCCTTGCCTCATAGCGTTTAACTCATGGCTACATTCGTTTTCCTAGCACATAGGAAGTTCCTTGTTGAAGGATCTTGTTTTGATGTGACACTTTTTGTATTTTGGTTGACCATTTTGTGTGATTAAACAAATGCTTTGCGAGTGTTGGAGTGACTTGGTTCGACTTGTGAAGAAGTCGATGAAGTTTTCTCGAGTGTTGATTGTTTCGATTTCACTCTTGGTATGCTCGGTTTCTATTCTTGGATCGTAGGCTTCCAAGAGTAGGCCTAGTCTTTGGGGGAAATGACTTAATGTCCCCAATATTTAGGATTAGATTGGGACATTAATATTTGCAAATAAATGTTAGAATTAAATATTAACAAATATATATATATATATATATAATTCTACCCTTATTTTGGCCATTATCTCATTCTCATCTAGCCATTTATACAGGGTTACTCATGTCTAGCACTGGCATGATAGCCATTTATACGTTAAGTGACCTCACGCACTGGCACTATAAGCCATTTATATGAGGGAACAAACCTCACATACTAGCATTACAAGATTTCATCAATCCATCTTAGCCATTTATATAAAGACGACTCCCAATTCTACATTGGCACGAAACCATTTATATAGAGATGAGCAATGTCACAATAGTGGCACTATAGGTTCTTAATCATTTTGTAAGAAAAATATAACCAAATAATTAATTAACTTATAATTCTAAAATGCCCTTCTAAAATTAAAACAAGCACCTTATCAATATCTTCTTATATTATTGTGGATTTAATATATATAATCATCTACTTAATATCATAATATAAAAGGGGATAATAATGTAAAGAAATGCACATTATATTAGTAATGTAATATCGTAGTATTTATAAAGAAAATATACTTTACCTTTTGTACGTGCAACCTGATGTTGCAATATTAATCACCTCCAAATTGTATGCCAATTTTACATGGCATTCTTTCTCGTGAGCTCGATCAACAATATCAACGCTAGGCTAGGGCTAGAGGGCAGATGGGCTTCCATCCAAATTTTCAAACCATGGACCACATTTTGACTCTTAGAGCATTAATAAGTGTTCCATCGCTCCTCGAAGGTTTGTTGTTGCTTTGTGGATTTTCGCAAGGCGTTTGATTCAGTCCCCAGGAGAGTCTTATTCCTAGACTATGAGACATTGGTATTTCAGCAACTCTCATGAGTGCCACCATGAGACTTTGAGTCTGTTGTTGGTCACATCAATTACACTCATGGTTATCGAGTTTCATCCATAGTACTATTGGGGTGAAGAAAGGTTGATCTTTGTCTCCCACTTTGTTCATACTCTACATTGATGAGTTAGAGGGGTTACTCCAATTACACTCCTTTCTTGGGGATGGTTGTTACCTTCACCAAGTGTTGATCTCTATCCTACTCTTTGCGTATGATGTGGTCCTCGAGACCTCCTCATCAAAGAAGCTCCAAGACTCCACAAGAACCTTGTTTATTTTTGCGATCTACAACAATTGACAGTGGACCTCAGTAAGACCAAGGTGATGGTCTTCAATTGCCCTTTAGACTTCTCACCTCCTCTTTCTTTTCCAGAGGGAGGTGATTGAGATTACTTCCTCTTACACTTATCTGGGGGTTAGGTTCTCGAAACCTCACTTTAGTTTGAGACTAACAGTTCAGCCTCGCATTAGCAAGGGTTATGGCTCTCTAGCCCTTGTTGAGATACAATGCCCTTTTGGATACTTTGATTAGACCAACTGTTCTTTATGGTTCTGTGGTTTAGGCAACGTCTTTACTTGAGTTGGTGGTAAGGGTCCAGACTCTCTTTCTTGAACGGATTCTAAGATGCAGATAGTCTACCCTGCACAACATTGTTTTGGCCAAGTTTGGGGCCAATCCTTTCAAACTTGGTACTATTTTTTATCTGATGTGGTTCTTACATCGTGTGTGATGCAGATTCCTCCGGGGGAGCGTCATAGATATTCCTACTTGGCCTACTGTTCTTCAAAGGCTATTGCACACTTGGACCCCACTAGTCGTGCTTGTTGTTGGTTCACTTTGGCCTCATCTCTTTTGGGATTAATATTGATCACCTCCCCTACTTCCAATACTCCTTGGATGCCCCGTCTCATCTTTTGCCACCCTGGCAGGAACTAAATAGACATATCAGGACTGAAATCTATAGACTATATTCATATTACTTGGACCTACCCCCATAGGGACTGTGTCCTAAGATAGCTTTCCACACAGAGCATTTCCTCAAGTCACATAACAGGATTATTGTGCAACTCTCATAACTTTCTCATGTTTGGTCCCATGCTCTCCGTATAACTCTTGGTTCTTTCAAAGTAGGCTCTCATCGTCTCAGCATCCAAAGTGACCACCATTTGGTTAGGGAGGACAAGATATGCTAGATTTTTAATTTAGGGGAGTTTGAGACTGAGACTCACTTCATATTCCATTGCCCCTTTCTACTACGAGATCAAAGGGAGATTCTACTACTTACTTAGAGGAGTTCGGTCTATCCCAGCCTTCTTCACATATACTGATCAAAGACACCTTGCACTTTATCTTCAAGAGACACAAAGGCTCACAGACCACACCCTTCAGCGGATTGTACCCCCAAAACTGCAATACAACCAGCTCAATACTTCCTTCACAATGGTACCCTCCACGCAGGGCACCAAGTGGATGCTTGAGCACCTTCAAGATCTCCCAGGGCGGTGAGACCACATAGATCCTCCACTCAACAACAACTTCCTTCTAGGACCCTTGATAATCTTCAAAGATGTTTTGGGATTTCCTGTCTTGTGGGGTATCTGTTGATTATGGATTTTTCCCCAATGGATTGTTCACTGGTTCGTTGTGCCTGGTTTGGGAATTCCTTCTTGTTTTGGTTCTTCTTTGCTTGTTGTTTTGTCTTTCTACGGACACCATTTGGTGCTCCCACTATTTGTTGGGTTGTTCTATTTTTGACAATCCCTTAGGTCCTCTTGTTGGTATTCCGTTGGATAATAATAAATTTATCTATCTTACCTCCGTACATAAGGTCGACATCTATAGCAAGAGAGAAATATTAACTAGGTTAGGAAATTTGTCTAAATTATTATAGTTTTCCATGGAAACCTATGATCATGCAACATCTAAACTATTACAAATTTTCATGGAAACCTATGATCATGCAACCTCCCTAACCTAATGGATCCCCTAAAGCATGCTTAGGTAATCGGGTAAGAAATAGGTTAAGAGAACAACCTTGAAAACATATTGCATCCACGTATATATGGTATTCCACTGGCATTGCATTATATGTCGGGTGAGTTTTCAAGAGTTGCATGCAAGTGACATTTATGTATAGCGATTAGCACAAAGAATCTTCCTTAAATCTATTGTCAACGAACCTAGGACAACATTTTTCCCATGATCAAAGGAGTAGGCTTGGTATTGTTTGTCGGCCTATAGATGATCTAGTTCATCTTTCACATCCATGTTGTCCATAACTATTTTCATCGTGCACACATGGCCTTTCCTCCAAATTTGCGCCTTAAAGAGTTTAATAGCATTTTGGTGGAATTTGAATGGTTGTACAACCCCATTGCATTCAATTTGAGTCATTGACAATGTCTTGAGTTGTACAAGGAAGAAGCTAAAGTTTACTATTCAAACAATAAAGTCTTCACATAAATTCACAAATTAGATTTTCATATGTGCATGGGAGCTTAAAAAGCCAGTGGGGATTGGGGTTTGCAGTGCACACCACAACTTGTGAGGAATGTCTAAAAGTCTATGCAAAAATGGATAACAAATTTACAAAGATGCATGGGGAAAGCTAATGAGAAAGACAAGCCTGAACAAACAGAAGGAAAGACTTGGGATGCACATTATGGAGGCGCAAGACAATATCCAAAAATTTGTAAGGGAGAAAGAAAATGGTAATGTAATAATGTGAAAAATTCAAGGAAGAGGGCATGGAAACTCAAGATGCAAATGTTCATGCAATTTGACGTAGTACAAGGCCGAGAGAACCCCTAATGGAGGTGACCAAGCCCCCAGCAAATAACAACACAACGAAAATACAACACAAAACTCAAGATCTAATAGAAAATCAACTTCTTTTATTCATCAATAAATGATTACATGTAATGTGTCGGGCTGTAAGGCCTTCTCGTTTACAGCCAAATACAAAGAAGTTACAGTAACAATTCTCCAAGACTTCGCAAGATCCAAATACTCCCAAACCTAGCTAGTCCATTTGCAACAGCACATCAATCTAGTAGAAACTACAAGCAAGATCTAAACTTGTGCTCGTAAGCCACAAAGCAATCTCCTTGTTTCCTAAGCCAACACTCATCTACTAGCTCTACTCACAATTCACAACTCTAGATTCCTAACTAAATCTCAGTTACTTCCCTTTTGACTCCATACCAAAACACTACCCAAACCCTCCTTTTATACTTGCACGACCATAAGTCAACCTGTTACAAATAGAATCATCTAGAACCCAAATAAACATAACCTACCTTAGACAGCTTACAATAATCATTAAATAAAAATAGCAAAATGAACCAAGATCCCAAAAAGGTCCACACACATCCCACAATCGATCCACGTCACGATCACGCGCAAAACATATTAAATACACCAAGTTGGTTGCTCAAACCTCCCAAGAATATACAGTCGATGAGCCAAACCACCGAGTGTCAATGGCAACCACCGATCATGCCAAGTATTAGCATACCAAGAAAGCACATCCACCAATCTCCCACAAGCATCACTGAGCACTAGTTCCACCGATCAGAATATCAACCGAGCACCTTATGCATCACCAAGTTGCTCAAGCAAAACTACAACCAAGAACCACCCCAATATCATCTCTTCTTCAACCGAGTTCTCTAACTCCAAGGTCACAACCACTCCAACATACAAGATTATTGACTACCCCAAGATGCTCATGCATCACAACTCTAGATGTTAGTAGTGCTAGAGAAAAGAAGAGTGTAAAAATGAGGGTATGCAAAGGATTGGAGAATTTGAGCAAGTGTCCTATAAGTGCAAACTTGCCTATGGAGTAAAAGAAAGAAAGAACATTGTTCATGGAACTATTGATGAAGGTGGAAAATTTGTAAAAGTTGCAACGGTGATCATAGAGCCTCACAAGAAACAATGGCAGGGAGGATGAAAAAGGGAATACTTGTGGAACAGAAGATAATTAGACAAGTAGAGCCAAGAGAAAGTCCACAAGAAACAATAGCAAGGTGGATGAAAAAATAAAATTGTGGAATAGCAGAGAATTAGACAACCAGAGCCAAGAGGCTTTTGCACAAATTGCAAACATGCACATGAAACCCAAGAGCCTATAAAAGACAAGAACAAAAAATATGTTCATGATAAATCCTTTGGAGATCAAAGAAATTCATCTATTTTCAGATTTAGTAGTGATTTAGGTAGAAACTCTGATGTAACCTTAATTTCATAGTTTCTCTTTACATTCTACTCCAATTTCCTCCAAACTAATACTATAGTAGTTTCAGTATGATCTTCATTAATCTTTTCAAATTAGAAAGAAAATTGCCAAAATCACAGAGAAATGTGTGCTTCCCAAAATTAACTAAAAAATGATAAATATCACCTTGCTTTCATGATTCCAGGTCATGCTTTGATACTAGTTGTAATGAAACAACATGCAGATACTTGATAATAATACAACACTGAGGGGGAAACCTCTTAATCCGCTTAAAGAATCTACCCCAAATTACCCCTAATTTGGACTCTAGTGGCCTCAATGTGTCCTTGAAAAACTTTGAAAAATTGCCACAATGAGAAAAATATGCACTTTCCAAAATGACCTCCAAAAAATATAACTTTTTTCTTTCCTTCATGGGGAACGGATCATGCTGTAATAACAGTTGTAATGAAACAACTTGCATCATAACAAATATAATAATAACTATGGTGCAAATATTTATTATTTAATAATTATGTCACTTTAAGGGTGCAAGCTCCTACTCCACTTAAGGGGATACCTCCAATAGTTGTTAACAAGAAATAACATTCAATATTATGATAATAACTAGCCACCAGCTCCTATATATGCTTAATTATGCCTTAGTTGTCACCCAAGCAGACTTGAAGAATGAATTTTAACTCCTAGGATGACCTAACTACTTACGTATGAATATGACAATGACTATATAACTAATTTAAGAATTAAGGTAGCTACAAGCTAACTACTCATAACCCAATACGCTATAGGATTAACCCTAGACTGCCTTCAACAAGCATTCATATACTCTACGTGGCACTCCCATGGTGATTGATGGTGATTGATGATATTATTGTTGCCTCCTCCAATGCATCCCAAATTACTAGTACTTGAGGTGTTTGGTTCCCCACTTGAGTGGTCTTCGTCTGCTTCCAGTACATTAAGGGGTCTTCCCTCATGTTTCTACTAAAATTTGTACTGGTTTGTGGGTTACCATTTTTGGGTTAAAACCCAATTTTCATTTCCTTGTTTTTTGATAATTGCGTGCCTTATTGTATCTGCTTCAAGTATAGGGTACTTTATGCCCTAGTTCTTTGCTATTGTAACTGATGTACTTTTTGGCCCATTTTACCTATCTTGGTCATTCCTGGAGATTGATATATTATAAAAAAAAAATTCTCAGCTATAATGTTGGAAACGTCAGAACAGCCAAGATCCAATCCCAGAAGCTCCAAGAGTCTAGCTGAGAACTGCAGAACTATTTTCGAATCTTCCAAGAGTTTCCAGTCCCTTTGGCAGAAATTTCCATAAGTTTCCAAGATGGAGAACAGTTTTCGAATCTGATTTTCAGGCTATCAAGATTCAAAACGAAATAAAATATGTCAATATCTACAAGTAAACAAAGGTCGGTCACTGCACCTTAGTAGTACACAACTTAGTAGTGTATCCAGTTACAAATTTGAAAATTAATGACGGTACTGCTCTGATACCACTAATGTAGATACGGCTCTAATACCACTTGATGTCAGTACGCTCTAATACCACTTGATAGAGGTACGCTCTGATACCACTGACAAAGGGCCACACCACCCTTACCAACTCACAACCAAGAATGCAACAATATGAAGACAAAGAGATAACAAAATACTTCCCAAGCAATTTTATTAAACTTGAAAATCCAATAGCAATTACAATAACATTTCTCCAAGATCTTTCAAGATCCAATCCAAGCCTAAGCTAGTCCAGATCCACACTCTGGTAGAAACCTTCGAGATCTCAACTTGTGCTCGCAAGCCACCAAGCAACCTTCTTGTTTCCAAACCTCAGTCACTAGCTCTTCTCACAAACCTTATCCAAGATCCAAGTGTAAACTGCCTCACATTCGGCGCTCTGTCTACACACTCACAACTCCACCATAATCCTGTTGTAAACTGCCTCACATTCGGCGCTCTGTCCACAAACTCAGGAAAACTCACTCTTCACTTCCTCCTCCTCTTTCACACCTTGAAGTTTTAACACCTTCCAACTTTCTCACCTTGAAGCTTTTTCTTCCAAAGTTTCACCTTCCACAACTTTCCCCTTTCCAAGCTTTCACCTTCTTCTCGAGCTTCCACTTCTCGAGCTTCTACTCCTCGAGCTTCCACTTCTCGAGCTTCTCCTCCTCGAGCTTCCATTTCTTGAGCTTCTACTTGAGCTTCCACTTCTCGAGCTTCTCCTTGAGCTTCTCCAAGCTTTTCTCTTGAGCTTTATTTAGAAATGCTCATATGCCTTGCTTAAATAGGCACTTACCACCCCATGCATGACTTATCCACAACCTTCTAGAATTCCTCCACAACCTTCTACAACTTCCACAACCTTCTACATCTTTCACAACCTTCTACAACTTCCAAAACTTTCTACAATATTCATAACTTTTTAGAATTCTTTCCACACACCTCGATAAATGGAATGACAACCATTTATTTTTTTATTTTTTCTATTATGCCACTTATGCACCTCGAAAATAAAAATCCTCTTTTCCTTTCTTTTCTTCTTTTTCCCTTTTTTTATTTTTTAAAATTATTTCTCCTCTAATTTTCGTCACTTTCTCTCTCCTCCACGATTTTTTTTTTTTTTTTTCCAATTTTTTTTCAATTTTTTTTTTTTTTTTTGGTCAATAATTTTCCCATGCAAGATGCTCCTGCATCAAAAATCCTAGTGGAAAAAGAATACCATGTTTTCATAACCAACCCTATAACACTAAATCGTTGAACTAAAACTAAGAGGGTGAATTCAAAGCTGCTAAAACCCAAATACAGGTTACAAATATCCATTTGGAGAAAAAAAAAACAATTGGCAAAATATTAGACGAAGACCAAAGATGGACCGCCAGTTGAACTGGCACTTTACCACATCACCATGAATTCAAGAAACTATTCTTCAAATTTTAAAAACCTAAACAACCTAGCTAGCCATACTCTAGTAGCAGGGCAAAGTGATAATCTGGTTGAACAATACTCTGAACACCGCAAATGTTGAAGGAAAACTGAAGCGAATTTTGATAGAATAGAAACCCTTAGCACTATCTATAGATTATAAGCTTGATTGCACATCAGATTAGTTTTAAGAGTAAACTACAAAGAACAATGGAAGATGAAGACAATAACAACATACCATCCTGGCCAACAATTATGTTACCCAAATCACCAGCATGCCGGTTTTCATCCTGAGGAGCACCATGTTCCTTGTTGAATGGGTTGTAATGTGGGCCTAAAATTATAATGTTGGCATAGGATCATAAGATTTTCCTTCCTATCCAGTAAAAATAATTGAATTTTTAGTTCTCCTATCTTCTGCAAATCAATAGATGAGAGTGCAGATAAGATATTAATCACAGATACCAGTGGAAAGGCAGCCATTGGTGGTATCACCCATTGCATGAACATGGAAACCATGAAGGCCGGGCCTGAGACCTGTTACTTTTCCAAACACCTTTGTGGGTCCTGATTTTGCATGTATATACATAGATTGTTTTATTATACTATGCGCAAAAAATAATCTTCAATTTATTTTTCTTTTGAAGAAATTGAAATTGAATTGGATAATATTGATACCATTAATACGCTGTGTAAATTGGATGACACCGCTGACATTTTCGGTTCCAGAAAGAACAGCAACTGCCTTGAGGGTACCCATTAGCTCTTCAAACTCGTGCTCTCATTAGCACCGAAACCATTGATTTTAAATATAAAATGTTTCCTCTGCGTAAGCATACAGTTTTTTTTTTTCTTTTTTTCGCTCTTTTCGTATTTGGGGTTTGTCTTAGCGTTAGACCTTTCATCAGGCACACGGTCTCCTAATGTATCAATCAGCTTACAAACCTGGCTTTATGGTACCCGAGCGTTGCACTCGGCAAGATTTGATTTTTGACTGACTCTTTGTGAACCATTCAACTTCACTAGAAGGGTCATTGACAGCATACACTTTTTTAAAATTTATACGGTTTAAATTTTTATTTGGACCATTTTGAGTGAGAAATCTTTCAACAAGATTTTATTAAAAAATATTTACTTGGCTCCGTTACATTGTAATATAAATATTTGTTATATTTTTTATTATCATAATTATAAATTATTATTTTACTTTATATGTATGTAATGTTAATGATGTTTAGTTAATTAAATAGTTTAATAATTATAATATAAATATTTAGTATCATAGTTTATAGGGTAAGATTAATATATCTTTGGGGTGAGGAACGATTTTGAATAGAAACTCCTCAATGATTAGCAGATTAAGATAAATGGCACAATTAGGAGCAATCTAGGTTTGACAAGAATTAGATGTTAACATTATCAAAGATCATGAAGGAAATATCTTGAGATTGATGGCGAAGAAGTTAGGTAAAGCATTCATTATTGAAGCAAAGTTTCAAGCAGTCTTACATGGAGTGAAGGTAGGAAGAAAAGTAGGCTTTCAAAAAATTCATATAGCGAGCAATTAAAAAATAGTCATCAATGTTATAAGGTTGGGTAATACTCTTAATTGTAAGTTCGATAGGTAGTTACAACAAATCAAGGAAATCGTAAGTGTTATTTTGCCTATTTTTTAGAGAAGGCAATGACATGGTCCATGAGGTAGTAATGACATCAATTGATATAACATTGATGGAGGTAGAGGTCACTTTTCTCATTAAATTATGTGAATTTTGTATCCATATAAAGTGACAACACATCTCTTTGCATGCTAGATTTGGCTTGTCGATATAGATGACAGTATATTAAAGGTGATAAAGCTCAAGCTTTTTTATTTAATTGAGTGAGAATATTTAACATCAATACTTTGGATCACACTCAGTAATCCATCATCAAGATGCAAGAGAGTAGCAGGAAAATAAAGATGATGGATCATGGGATGTGATTTGAAACATTGATGTTGAAAATTCTCATGCAACTAAATTGAGAAACCAAAGCATTATTCTTATAGATTGTGTAAATTTGATAGATTTACATTGGAGGTATTTAAGTAATGAATACAAATGTCACCGTACCATGCAATCATGAGACCTAGGATTTAAAAGGTGGCCAATTGGGACCAATCAAAAATAAAAAGTAATTCCTAACATGGATTTTTACAAGGACTTGCTTGAGCGTAGGCTAGTGGAGGTTTTTAAGACTTCAGAGTTATTTTACACATTGTGAGAATGGTGTTCAAGGATGAATATTTGGGAAGGAACAAACGATATCTTGTTAACTTTGATATTATTCTATGGTTCTTGTAATGTTAGTAGTTGTTAGTTAGTCAGAGCAGTTGGTAGAGGCCCTAATGCCAAATTGCATTGGTTAAATTAGTGTAGCAGCTAAAGAATGACTTGTAGAGAGAAATTACTAGACAAAATTGGTCCTACATAAAAAGATGCATCCTAATTTGGGGAAGGTAATGATGACCCTTTGCAAATCCTAGTTGTGGAAGTGTGGGCACAAAGGTGGAAAAAAGAAAGAACTGAGCACATATGACAATTCTTTTTCTAGATGGCTTTATGGAGACTACGATAACAGGAGATGATAAATAGGCATGTTTTCTAATGAAAGAGGAAGGGGATGATGCACCATACGGAGGTAAAGATGTGAAAGAGGCAGGGTGAATTGTTTAGATGCAAAGGGTTCAAGGGTGAACAGTATATTTACTCTAGGTGTTTGTATATAGTTTATGTTGTATGGTTATAGTAGCTTAGATATATTAGGTTGTATAATGTACATGTAAGGGGATAGTCCTTGGTGGGTCAATTTTATAGTGCTGACCACCATGATAGATGTAATTTACTCCTCTTTTTGTCTAGTAAGAGGACATGGAATTGTGAGACTCTTTTCTGAAGTTTAAGTTGTAGGTGTGACCCTGAGAATGTCAAATTCACCCAACTTAATTATCTAAAGAAGATTATCTCAACATATCTACATTAGGTTCAATACAAATCATTATTTCTTCAATAATTATGTTGACTTATGTGTGTAACTCTAGTAGGGGTGGTTGGTGTGTTTCCTTTTGGCTCATTTACCCATCAACCTTGTGTCAAGTGGTATCATAGTGAAGGTATCCTTCTTTGTGGAGTTTTGGGATCATGGAGAACCCAATTTGGATTGGTTGTAGGGTGGCAGACTTGGTTACTGACCTATAACTTGAAGGGGGTTATGATTCTTGCATGAACTATTGTCAAAATGGTTTTAGGTAGAGGTAATGTAGATAATTCTATTATGGACACGTTGAGACAAAATGCAGCTAGGCTTGAAGTTGTTGAGACAACCCAAAGGAGAGGAGTTGTATCTTGATGATGTTAGTGATGAAGAAGAAGCAGATGCACCCAATCCTAAACCTAAGGTGGAACAAGATGAAGAAAGACTTATGAGATCTTTGACTAAAGTGAATTCAACACCTTCTTTTGATCCTTCTAGTTATTGTGCAAAGCTTGATATAGATTCTTTGTTGGATTGGATCTTTGAAATGGAAAATTATTTCGATTATGAAAAGTACCCTTGATGATAGGAAAGTGAGGATAGTAGCTACTAAATTAAGAGGGCATGCTTCTCTCTTGGGGGAACACTTGCAAACTGATAGACAAAGAAGAGGAAAGGAAAAGATCAAGACTTGGGTGAAAATAGTTGGTAAGTTGAAAAAGAAATTCCTTCCTACTGATTATCAAACTAATTTGTGTAGAAGATTATAAATTTGAGATTGAAAGATAAGATCGTAAAATATTATACTGAAGAATTCTACAAGTTGGAGATCAGATTTGGACATGTTGATGATGAGGTTGAAAAGGTAGCTACGTACCTGAACTGTTTGAGAACTTCAATTCAAGATGAAATCAATTTTGTGAAGATGGAAAGTGTGGAAGAAGAATATTTATATGCCTTGAGACCTGAAGAAATATTGGTAAAGAAACAAGAACATGGAAAAAGGACAAGAGATGGAATATTTCAGCGAAGTAGAGTAAGATCTTATGAAGAAAGTAGCATATCTAATAATACATCTCATGAAAAAGGAAAATCATAGTAGAAAAAGGATAATGCTAGAAAAGGACGAGGTAACTACACTAGAGGTAAGGATATAAAAGAGAAAGACCTTGTTGCTAAGGACAATAGCTTGAGTAAAGAGGAAAATGAGGAGAGAATGGAGAATCAGAATATTAATTATGATATGCATATCAATATTGCTACTACTGCCATTGACTCTGAGATTAAGGTTGTTGATGATGGTAGGGAAGATTCTCACGAGGCTGAATTATCCTTTTTTCACACTGTTAAGCTTAAAGTGGAGGGTTTCCTCTAGGGTGATTCCTGGCTTTACAATGAAATAATGGTTCTCAAGAAGAAAATGGGGGTTATGCAGAAATATCTAGACTACAAACACACTATGAGAGCTCATATGGAAGTACAAATTGGTAACATCCCTGAAAAGCTCAAAGAATACAAGCAGGAGCTCCGTTACCTTATTAAGGAAAGTGGTCAAAGAATGAAACATGTCACATCTAGTCTATGTGATGCAATAGCTAGTCTAGCTAAGAAGAGTAATGAGGAGATAATGTTTGCTGGCAATGTAGGGTTGGGGAGTCCAAGTGGTCCTCGTAATGGAACTAGGCAGAGCACGAGGAAAAAAGCCACTGAGGCTCTTAAGGCTCCTATTTTAACTTCGGTGAACATTATCCAGAGTGTTGCAGAAGTAGATAAAGAGGTGGTGAATATCATCAAAGAGTTGTTGTAGCCACTAGTTTTGAAGTGAGTGTGTTGGGTGCTAGTCTAAGTGGTTGTATTGGTCTTTTCCTTTATGTTTTCTAGCTTGTTTAAAACTTTAGGTCCTTGTAAAACCTAGTTGTTTTTTATGGTTTAAACTTATGAGTTTAGGTCCCTGTAAAACTTGGTTTCTTTGTTTTAAACTTTAGGTTTCAGGTCCTTGTAAAACTTGGTAGTGCTTAATGTTTATCTTGAGTTTTTTGCAAAGGGTTTCAAGTCCCTTCAAAAATTGCTTTTATCATAATCTAAAACTACACTAGAGGTATTTTGTTTGCTTACCCTAGGAATAATAATATTGGAAAAAGAGAAGATAGATCTTGGTTTAATGGCACTTGTTTTAAGTATGGAGAAGAAGGACATATAGCCTTTGAATGTACCTTGTGTGGTAAGAAGACAAAAAGTAATAGTAGAAATGATCTGACTCAATAAGAAGTTATTGATCCTTTGAATGAACTTGAAAACAAAGATAATTTGGTGATCAGAAGAACCTTGTAGAATGAAGAATTGAATGGAGAACATGTTTTGAGGGAAAGTCTTTTCAAGATCATATGTAAGATCGAAGGAAAATATTGCAAGGTGATCCTTGACATTGGTAGTTTGAATAATTTAGCATCTGAGGAATTGGTATCCAAGTTGTAGTTGCAGAGGTTGAAACATCCTAATTCTTATTACATTGCATGGATCAAGGATGAGCACAAGTTATTGGTAAGAGAATAATTCCTTGTGAAATTCAAGCTTGTAAGTTACTATGATAAAGTTTTGTGTGATATTATGCCTATGGATTATTGTCATATTCTTTTGGGAAGACCTTGGCAGTATGATAGACAAGCTTTGCTTGATGGTAGATTGAATCAAGATACTATTTGGACTAATGGAGAGAAGCAAGTATTGTTAGCTTTGATAGAGGAACTTGAAGAGAATAATTGTGCCATGGTTAAAGTATGTTTGGTTGAAAGAAATCAATTTATTAATGACATGAAGAAACATAATGTTTGTTTTTATTCGATCCCTAGGAAGACTAAAAAATAAGATGAACTTGAGCATGCACCTGAGATTAGATCTTTGTTGACATAATTTCAAGATATTATTTCAGATAATATATTTGATGGTTTAGCTATTGTAAGAAGTATTAGTCACTATATGGATTTAATATCTGAAGCTAGTTTTCCTAATAAAGCGTAGCATAGGTTAATACCTGTAGAGAATGAAGATTTGAATAGACAAGTGCAAGAATTTCTTGAGAAAGGTTTAATCAGATAAAGTTTGAGTTCATGTGCATTACATGTTGTATTGGCACCTAAGGAGAATGGAGAATGGAGAATGTGCATTGGTTCTGGAGCTATAAATAGAATAACAGTTAAGTATAGGTTTCCTTTTCCTAGAATGGATGACATTATGGATCGTATGAGTGGAACAAAGTATTTTACTAAAATTGATTTGAAGAGTGGTTATTATCAATTTAGAATCAAAGAAGGGGATGAATGGAAGATTGATTTTAAGACTAATGAGGATTTGTATGAGTGATCGGTTATGCCTTTTGGTTTGACTAATGCACCTAGTACTTTCATGAGATTAATGAATGAGGTTTCAAAGAAATTATTGGATAAATTTATGATTGTGTATATTGGTGACATACTAATCTACAATAAGACTAAAGAGGAACACCTAATGCATATTAGACAAGCATTGTGAAGGTTGAAAGAAGAAAAGTTGTTGATAAACCTGAAAAAAAAAAATTGTCTATGAAGGAAGAGATTGTGTACCTTATCTTTGTGATCTTTGTTGATGGGTGTAAGATGGATCATGAAGAGGTAAAAGCTATTCTTGAGTGGCCTACACCTAAAAGTGTTGAAGAAGTTAGATCATTTCATGGATTAGCAAGTTTCTACAAAAACTTTATCAGAAATTTTAATTCAATATGTAATGTAATGATAGAGATAATGAGAGGTGATAAAAAGAAATTCATATGGACACATGGAGCAAACAAAAGCTTTGAGACATTGAAATAAAAGGTAGCAAAATCACATGTGCTTGCTTTGCTTGATTTTACTAAAGTATTTCGAGTTGATTGTGATGTTAGTGGGAATGCAATTGGAGTTGTTTTAAGTCAAGAAGGTAAGCCTATATCTTTCTATATTGAGAATAATTATGCTAAGAGGAAATATTGATTCTATGATCAAGAGTTGTATGCAATTATTCAAGCCTTCAAGAAATGGAGATGCTACTTGATGCCTAAGGAATTTGTACTATACACTAATCATAAAGCTTTACAATATTTGGATAGTTAGAATAAGTTGAATTAGAGACAAATGAAATGGGTTAAGTACATGCAAAAAAAAAAAAAAAATGTTTAAGCATAGGAGTGGACAGTCAAACAAGGTAGCAGATGATTTGAGTTGAAGAAGAAGCTTGTTGACAAAGATGAGGGTTGAAGTACTTGGATTTGATGATTTGAAGAACTTGTATGAAATTGATCTTGATTTTGCAAAACCTTAGAAAGCTTGTAAGTCACAAAATAGATGAGAAAAATAAATGGGTCGATTATTTCATTTAGAAAGACATGTTGTTTAAAGGAATCCAATTGTGTATACTAAGAGGATCTATGAGAGAAAATATCATTAAGGAGAAACATAGTGGTGGACTTGTAGGACATTTTGGGATTGATAAGACATTGAAATTGATTTCTGATAGATACTTTTGGCCATAGATGTACAAGGATGTTCAGAAGATGGTGAAGAGTTGTAGAATTTGTCAAGTTGTTAAGGGCTCGTTTGGTAGTGGGAATTAGACTAGAATTAGAAAAGCTAGCTACTCGAATGTGTCAATTCCCTCTTTGGTACTAACTTATAAAAATAGAATAGGGATTATGCTATACTAATTTCACCCTTAAATGGGCATGCAACTCTTCCATCTTGAAAGGAAGAATAAGAAATGAATTCCTATTCCACTTTTTTTATAAACTCAAGTTAATGTTTTGTCGGGTTTGTAGCTTTTGTGATAAACTCCAAATAGATGTATTCTCATGTCTACTTTACCATTTGGAGGGAAAATTCATCTACTGAAGAGGCAATAGAGGCCATCATTTGCATGCACCTTTGTTTTCTAATGACAGTCTCCATTGTTTTTTTTGGTAAGGATGTTGTCATTGTCACTATTGGGTTTTTGCATCATGCTTTGTGTTGTTTATGCTTGTTTTCATTTACTATTTTTTGTAGACAACAAAGCTATTGAAGACATCTTGCGTGCCATTCTTGACGAATGGCCTCAAAGACTTCATTGTTTGCCAATATATCTAATATCATTTCCTAAAATTTATACTTTCTCTTCTTGTTGTAGGTTAAAGGACATTCAATAATTTTAGGGTTTTTGCATTAGGCTATGTTTTTTTCACATAAAAGTAACTTGTCTAAAATATGTGTGTGCTTGCTACAACTTAGATAAAGTTGTCACTATATGAATAAGTTGTATTTCAATTGTTTGAAGAATAATCTATCTTTTAAAAAAATATTGAAGGATGTAGGTTTGGTTGTGTGAGTTTAGGTTCAACATTAGTTTCCTTTTAGTGGGAGAGACCATTTTGCCTTCTTTCTCAAAAAACCTGACCTCCATTGTCCTAGACTTTGTTCTTCTCAATACAAGGTGTTTCTTGTACCGAGCTAAATGATTTTGCACACCTATTACGGCTATGGGAAATTTTGGTTTCTCTTCTTTACATAGTGACATATAGGTGCCAGAATAAGATTATTGGCTTGAAGTCTGCTATTGACTTCAAATTTGTAGGTGAAAACTTTTTGTATTAATTTTGATATAGATATTAAGCTATGATAGTCTGCTTCAAAGCTGACTGTGGTTGGGTGGAGATATTTCCCTCATTGTTGCACTTAAGATGTATATTCTAATAAAGATGATATGGCAATGGGAAGAGTGCTAGTATGGAAGGAATGTATGGCAAGTAATATGACTCAATGTATTCATCAACATTGATACATGACAATCAATATAGTTTTAGTGGTATATGTGTACCCAATATTCATGATAGTTGATCAAAAAAAATATAGTGATAAATATGAGTTTGAATATGTATTAAGTTCTACGAGGTTATGTTGTATGGCCTCCTTGTTGAATGCACTAGATCTATTGGAAATTTTATCTGCAGATGTGTACTTGTCTATAGATGTTGATATAATGGTATTTTTGTATATCTACCCACCTAATGATTAAAAAAATGATGACTGTTTTTTGTTCTTTTGATGCTGCATCTTTTCAATATTGAACTCTCCAAATAACATGACTTTATAATTCCAAACTAACTTCTTAATCTCCATTTCCAAGTGCTACTACATTTCTCTTTAATGACACTGGTTTGGTTGTTTTTTATGTTTATTTGATAATGAGTCTTTATGGTTATTTTTGTATTTGGAGAGGTGGTTCTCCTGTTTGTAGCCATCCCTGTTTCAGACCATCAATAAAATAATCAATTACCAACCAAAAAAAATACTAATCATTATTCTTTAAGATATTAAAACACTACTTTTTATGTTCTTTGTCAATTGCTCTCTTCCTCTCACTAATTTTTGCCTTATGCCTTTTTCACTAATCATTTTAATTCTTCTTTTTAACTTATGTCAACTACCTTTTTTAATGAAAATTTTAATACCTGATCACTTGTTTTACAATGCTTATATATTTCTCTTATTTATTGCTTAATAATTTTCTAATGAAGGTCAACCGATGTATAAAATGTTTCTTTATAAGTTGACTAGCAATGATAATTCTTAACATTATTCCTTGGATTGGTTATATCAAAGGGAGATGACATGTAACTTTGTCTTTAGTAAACATTGATTAATTAATCTCCCTTGTCCACTAATTGTATCAAACTTCTCTATCAGATAATGATCAATTATTTTATATGGAATGCACATTTATATGTTGTTGGTTGCATAAAGTAATCTTAGAAGGGGCCATGACATGACTCATTAATTTCTAATGCAAAATAATATCATTATATGCTTCAATCATTTGAAAATGAAGTATGATAGGTTGTGATAAGAAAATACTTATGCATAAATAATTGTTAAGAAGAATAGTTGTTTGGTCTTGAATAAGTTTCTGAGATGTAATCACATGTCATGGTTCTTTTAATGTTCCATTCCTACTTGTTGATAGAAAAACCCAGGACAATCATAAGGAGTTGCTAAAAGAATTCATTGACACAAAATCACTTTAAAATTTTGATTTTATGCTTACCTAGTGTTGTTGTTACACCATGAAAAGTATGAAAAAGTTGTTACACTAGAGCTCATAAGAATATAATGGAAATTGGACAGATGTCATTTATTATGCTGATCAAACCTTTGGGTAATAGATTCTACTTTATGTCTTCATTCAAATTAAGCCCCTAGGGATTTGATGTGAAAATTGAGACTATTTGGGTCTATATTGTTCATGAGGTTTAATCTCTGGTCACTTTTGTCTATGTGATTATGTGTTTGATTTTAGGTTTTATGGTAATTTTAGACATTTGAAATCAAATATGGAAATGCATGACATTTATTTTTTCATATGAAGTATAAAACAACTCAGAATAACATAAATAATAAAGAAAGTTTCATTAGTGGCAACACATATTACTATTAGAAGGCACAATAAAAATATAACCAAAAAATTTGTTACTGAACTGCATATGCAATATAGGAACATCAATTTTCTCCATGGTTTATTTGTGTAGAAAATCTATATGAGCATTAAGGGCCTTGCATGAGGCACAAACATATTAGCTATATTGATTGAGCCCCTTGAAGCTCTCTGAGATATTTTTTTGTGATGTGTTTTTAGGTCATTTAGATGGATCTTCACAATGTTCCAATGATTCGTGGACTCATAGCTAGGAAAAATAGAATCACTCTTGTTGTTGTAGCTTCGCTTATCACCCTTGCAATATCCATTATAGCATCTACACAATAAGCTACAGGAAAGAGACATAGGCACAGAAGGGATGAAATTCTATTTTATAAGTGTAGTATCCATTCAAATGAGACTGATTGTCATGACCAAATTCACATGAGCAGGAATGCCTTCTTTGGTCTAGCGAACATTCTTAGGAAAAGCAAAAGCATTAAAGATACAATAAATGTATCATTAGAAGAACACTTGGTAATGTTCCTCCATACTCTTGGCCACAATTTGAGGAATCGTAAGATTGTCCATAATCTTGGTCACTCGGGGGAGACAATAAGTCGACACTACCACAACTGGCAGATCCATATCAAGTTGGAGTTTGAGAAGATCCACCATCAGATCCAATGGTTGAGTCCCTAGTTCCATATCCAAGAGTCACTTAATAGCTTTAAAGATTTATATAAGGGAGGGGGGAGTGCCCCTTCCACCCTTATGATGTATAATGGTTAGAATTTTTTTCACTAGGTAGATAAATCGAAGCATCAGCAGCTTGAGCTTTGGATCCAAATTCAGTGAGAGACGGTTATGTCATCATCTGGATGTGGCGTAGAGAAGACATCTGCACTCCAAAAAGAGATGAAAAGGCATTAGTCATCTACCCTCTAATGCTTCCAAGCAAGCTTACTTGGCACTTTTTATAGCCATGGGAGACAACAAGTCAACACTTCCACAAGGTATTGAGAGCACTACATTTGATTACTTGATACCTGCTGCTCCAAATAGCCCTCTTGAAATTCTTGGGAAGGACCATTTTGATCCCTATTTCAAGGTATCTCTCCTATTGGCACATATTTGATTTGTTGAATTCAATTTCTACTAGTATAAATATAAGTACAAATTATGTTTTTGTAGGATAGCATTGGAGCAATTGATGGGTCCCATATGACTATTACAATCGATGTGGACATACAAGATAAATATCGCAATAAGAAATGCAACCTGTCACAAAATGTTATGGGTGTGTGTTCCTTTGATTATAAGTTCCAATACAATCTTGCTGGTTGGGAAAACTTAGTTATAAATAGTCATGGTTTTGTGTCAACTCTCTCTAGATGAGATCTATTGTTAGTTCCCCTTGGTATGTGGAATCATCTTGTATATGGTGAAGTTTATAAGAAATGTGTGAAGGTTATGTCTTCACACTTTATGGGCTTTTTTGTAGGAAAATATTTTTTGGTTGATGTTGGATATCCAAATGTGCTAGTATTTATAGCCCCTTATCGTTGTACGCACTGCCACCTAAAGGAGTTTTCTAGAGAAAATTTGATAAACACTCCACATGAGTTATTTAACCATCAACACTCCTCATTTCAAAATACAATAGAATGTACACTAGGCATTTTGAAGCAGTGTTTTCCTATCTTGAGGCATGTGACATCTTATGCAATCATGACACAAATAAAGATTGTATTACCATGTTGCATATTGCACAACTTTATTATGATAGAAGATGACATTCCATCAAAAGTTGAAATTAAAGAGGATGATGAGCGTGAGGGGGTAAATGTACCAATACTTGAGACATATGGGATGAATCAACAAGATAGAGATGATTAGGGGAAGTTTCAAGATGAAATAGCACGGAGGATGTGGGAAGACTACAGATCTTGAGATTAGTTGTCTGTGAGGCATATTATACATTTTGTTGTATGATATAAATTAAGACATATTTATGACTAGCTTGACACTTGGAGTGTATTTGAATAGCTTGAAATATTTGGGAAGTTTCTAGATGAATGAATAATTTGAATTTAAGAATTTGATGTATGTTTATGTTTTCTGAATAAATAATGATCTGGTATATAAATATTACTTCTATCAAGGTATTTGAATATCGCTTGTTCAAGGTTATGTGAAGGTAGCATATAAGAAATGTGTGAAGGTTATGTCGAGGTATTTGAATATTACTTGTTCAATCATATTACATGAATGATTAAAAGAGATTAAAATAGTAATATGCTTCTTCAATATTTGTAACTAGTTTTTTGTCCTTGCAAAATATGACTTGTTATATGCAAAATAATGTCCTATGATGTGTAGAGCAACATGGACTTCTCCTGCCCTACTTTTTGACTTTCAATATGTGCAGCAGGTTGATTCAATCTGATATATGGTATATAGTATCAGCTACACCCCACAATCTTTCACCATCCATTATGTCTCAATCATCAGTTTCTAAGGTAAAGAATCCTATGCTAGTTTTTCTTCATCTTAATTGTAGAACTACTGCAACATGCAATACTCTAGCTCACTTATTCTTGCTTCCATTATTGACTTTCATGCAATTATTGGACATTCAAATAAAGTTTGTAGAGATTCAACGAATGTGTAGTGGGGTCATTGGAGGTTATTGAAAAATATTTAAATAATTTATCTCTATCGTACATGAATTTTAATTATGTCTCTACAATTATGACTACATCTTTTCCACTAAGAAATGCAATAGCCAGTACAATAGTTGATGTAGATTTTATTTTCTACAGTCTAATTGATGTTTAATTTCTACTTTTAAAGAAAGACACTATGATATGCCCTTACATCTCTATACAACTCATTTCCTTAACCTTTTTTCAGCTCTCCATGGCCTCAACAACTTCATTTTTTTTTATTTTTTGACTTTCTTTTAAACTTTCTTTTTCACTTTCAAACTTACAACACCCTCGAGCTCACTCAAGCTAGTACTAGGGAGTCTCTCATCAACAAAAACCTCTAGCACTTTCAAATGATTGTTAATACTAAGGATTGCATTCATGTTGAATTGCTTGACATTGTCCTGTAGAAATGCAGCCACAATGGGATCCGATATGTGCTTCAAAACACCACTCCCTACCTTATTCAATGCATCTAAAGGTAAGAGTTGATGTGTTGTAGACACTAAATTCTCTAGGTAAATTTTAACCTCATTCAAATACGTGTTACCATTTTGTGGAACTTCAATGGGGACACAGTTGATGTTGCTTTCAAAAACATAAACTCGTCCACCTTAGACTTGACAAGCCTAAGTATTGCCTCATGCACAACATTTTGTGAGTTCTCCAAGACTGATTGAGGAACCAATGCAGCTTGAGACCTTTTTGCCAAACGAATGGGAATGCCACAAAGATGAGTGGCATGTTGCATAAACAAATCACAAGCTCTCTCCAAAACTATCATATCAGTAGCAATTTGCATAGCATGAGATGCCCCCCAATGTGGAAATATTTATCAACTTGAGGAGAGCCTCATTCAAAACATTGATCAAAAGCTTGTCCATATACTTCTTTACAATGTCATAGAAGTCCATATGACCATTGTATGATAGATAACTGACCGAACCTCTATGAATGATCTCACAATGTGACATCAATCAAGTACAATTGTGGAAAATGGAGCAATATAGGGGAATGCAGGCACAATGTCTGATGTCTTAGATGGAATGCCAACACCTTCATATTGTACTCACATTCCTTATTCATCACCATCTGCTCATACTTGTCATTCACCAGAACATCATTTATCTGATTTCTACATTCATTTAGAAGAAGCTCATGATATTTGTCTTTGTTCTTGTCCAAAGCATCTAGCAGGGGATCCACCTAGTAGCTATATCTTCTCAAAGTTGCATTGTGTCGATACATTACTTAGTGTCTAAAATCTTATCTAACATTTATAAGGTTGTAGACTGTCAAATATTCAAAGCAGATTGGATTTCAGTCGACTCACACTTGAAATCTTCCTTTGAGACCTAAAACCCTCATATTTTTAGATGCACCTTTTGTTTACTATGAATAGTTTGAAGCAGTAGTAGTAGGGATATTTCTTTTTTTAAAAAAATCTTTTATGGTAGAGATCATAAATTTTCGTGCAAACTCTGACCATTTTTTTCACTAACATCATGACAATTTTGTTAATTTGTGTAAAATCTTCAGGTAAGTCATGGTAAGTCACCATGGTTTCAGTGAGTTTTGTTTTTTGGAATACACAGTCGAATCATTTTTTTGTTGTCTTTTTATTCTATAATTTCACACATTTTCTTATAAAGTGAGCCAAATTATAAGACCTAGTTGTATGATGTGACTTGAGCACACAACCTCCAGATAGGGAAAATAGAAAAACAATGATGTTGATGTGTGTGGAACTGTGTAATTTCAATGAATAGAATAAATCTGATAGGTCTATGAAAAAATACATTTCCTACTTTTTGAGATCGGTGTCCACTTCCCTTTTTATGGATTTTTTTCATACAACTAGGTTAGCATCGAAGGGTTGCATTAAAGAGATTTGCAAATCTAAATATAGCTAAAGCCACCGATTCTTAAAATAGTAATCTTGGAATTGTTCTTGAGACTAAGGAAAATTTGTATATGATATGCCCTGTAAACTGGAATAAGACCAATTTTCAAAAGAGAATCATCCTCGTCCATATCCTTTGTATCTAAAGCATTTACGCAGTCCATAACACCTAATCTACTTTGCTCCTCTGCTTGCCTTTACCTACCTCAAAACTCCTCTTCTCTTTGTCGTGCAGAAGAAGCTTGCCCAATTGCTAACTGGTCATTTTCCTTATTAGTAATCCTAATTGCTATCATTCATTACATGTTGATTACATTTCCCACACAATTCCATGGCTTGTTGACATAGTTTGGATAATTCCATTGTCTCTATTAAGTTCTTCTTTACTACATATGATTCCAGAAGCTCTTATGAGTTTAATGAGGAGGCCACTACCCACCTCTTGGAGCTTATAATTTTTTTTAGCCAACCCATTTTTCAATTCATCTACAACTACCAAAACCCCACGAAGTTCATCCACAACATTGTTGTCATTTAGATCATTTATCATACAACTTCATTTCCTATATTTTGGCATATAGGCTCTACAATTTCCATCATTCCAAATAGGCATTGTTGCAGATTTATCTCCACATCTCTACCTTTGACTATAATCAACATCCTTGAATTTTGACTAATATTTTGTATCATAACTTAGTTTTACTCTACTTTTAATTTACTCTAAATAACTGTCATGTTTATTGTGATGTTTCTTTTTTCTTTCCTCTTGTTTGTTCTTATGTATAATCAGACGAAGTCTGCAACTTATCAAATTTATACTCTTGATGGATTTTTGGTTTTCTTCAATAGCATGGCTAGAGAGGTGCAAACCAACATCGTTCCTTCTTTGAATAAGGTCATATGTCAAGAGAAGTGAAACGCAAGTTCATTGACTTGATCCATGAGCAAGTCCAACTAGGTAGAAATGGTGAAGGTGGATTCAAAAAAGAAGCTTGATCTGCCATTGAGCGATGCTTCAATGAAGAATTAAAGCTTAATTTAAGAAGGGAAAATATTTTTTTAAAAAAACTCAAAACTTAGAAGATGAGATTTCGAATCATGAAAGATTTGAGAAACACAAGAAAATTTTCTTGGAATGAAACTACACAATGCATGGATGATGAAGATAGTGTTTGGAATGAACTGTTCAATGTAAAATGTTATTTGAAATTCATTCAATTTAAGTATAATTTTATCTTGTAAAGCTAGCATTGAAAGACAAATAACCATTTCATTCATTTTTTCCAACATGTAGAGGAAGGAATTCAAAAACGCAAAAGTCTACAAAAGACAGCCATTCCATTACTATAATGAGTTAGCATTTATTTTGGGCAATGACATTGCAAAAGACACTACAACTACCACACCTCATGAAATTGAATAAGGGCACATAATGTATGAGGCCCTCGATCTCAACAATGTTGTGGATTTTGATATATCAATTGATGTTAATGATAATATGGACAATGACTTTATCAAATCTAATTAATCATCTACAACTACCTGACAAAGAATTTCTCCATCCTCATCAAGGAAGGGAAAGAATAAAAAGGTGAGCATGGTTGACTCATTGACTCAATGGATACCATTTTTGAAGCCTTGAATAAGATCCACGAGGGCATGCTAAAGCCTTACATTATCAAAGTGGATCAAGAGGATTTTGATTCAGTTGCAGAGAAAATGTATCATGCCTTTAGAACCATTCTTGGGCTTAGCCAACATATAATGATAAGGGCATATGATACATTTTTGGTTGAAAATGCAAGAGCAAAAGGCTTTTTGAGAATGAGTGACTCGGAGAGAGTCAAATACATATTACTTAAGTATGGATGACTCTAGAGTCCAAATATAATTGTATCATCTTAAAATGGAAGCACTTTCATGATGAGAACATTTAGCCCTCTGGGTAAGTGGTATAGGGTCATGTCAAGCACCTTGAACAGGTGTTTGCATGGATATGGTTGTTTCCCCATATTCTTCTTTTATCCCTCTGTTTCCAACCTTTTTTTGACAACTATCTTCGAGACACTAAAGACTTTGACTTTCTGGCTCAATGAAAACTTGATAGATCAAGTTTGACCTCGACCTTGAAGTAGGTCATGTTTGACCTTGACTGTGACCTAGGGTAGAGTTGATCTCGACCCTGACCCTAGGTCCAAATTTCAAGTTTTAAAAGTTTCAGGATATTGGGCTTCAGAAAGTTTGATTTTCCTACTTCCAGGTCAGTTGTTTCATATTTCAAAATGGTAAACTCTTAAATTGCATTTAATCTAAGGTCCATTCCTAGGGGTTAAGGTTAATTGGGATTTAATTCTCCAATCTCCAATGTCAGCCTCTCTAGAAGTTTGTGCCCTAGATCACTATTTAAGGAAGCCTCCTCCTCTCATTTTCTCTAACTGAACATAACATAATAAGAAGAAAATATTATGATATCGAACAATCCATTATTTCCACAATCAAGCTAGTGCAAGCAAGAAGGAGAAAGAAAGAATTCAAGCATTCAAGATCCAATTCATCAAGGAGATCCATTGTTATCCATTAAAGGATTCAGTCTCTATGGAGTCCTCTTGTTGAATATTTCTCCATTCACATTCATTCAAGCCTCTTCCTATGCTAAGATCCATTCAAGATTGGTGTTGAAGATCTAATTCCGTTTACTGGAGACATCCTACATTCATTTGGAGCATCCATACTTGTGGATTCAAGGATTCGAATCCTCCGTAAGGATTTCAACATGAGCAAGGTGAATAGTTCCATTTACTTTGTTTATACATATTTCAAGTTCAATTACATTTCAAGGTTGATTCCAAACTAGGGTTTGAACAAGGCAAACCCCCCATCCAAACAAAAAAAACATTTTCCTTGTAGGTACAAGTATAGGACAATGAATTCAAGTTTAGATTTGGATACCTTTTGACGAACCTCCAAGATCCACAAACAAAATTTTCATTGAAGCCATGCAAGTCAAGCTTGAAAATAATGGATAAGATTGTGACCCGCTATCTGGGTCAAGGTCAACCTACCCTCAAAAAGACAAAAGTTTTTTGGGTTTTCTCTGTCTTGGCATTTCTAGTTCGAAGTAGGTTGTAGATTTTTTTGAAACTTTGCACACACATCAGAAATCAACATTTCCATATTTTCCCTACTTTGAGGTTAGTATTTTCCTTCTTTTCATTCAAGATTTCAAGTACACACTTTTATAGTAGGTTGTAGGATTTCCTCTTTTCTTCATATTCTCCATCGTTTGATTCATTTGTGCATTGATCACTTCTTTGTGATTAATCAATTTGGATCTTTCCTTTTGGAAATTTGGGTTAAGGATAGGTCCTATATTCCCCCTCTTACATCATATATCATACCCATAGATATTTACCCCATTCATTTTTATACTTTTCATTTTGGTGATCTTGACACACTTACCCTCTTTTATTTTGTGGAATTAGATGCCCTATTGTGTTTTGTGGTGTTAGATTTTTTTTAAATTATCTTGTTAGTGTTAGATTTGTCTTTTATGTTAAATCTTGCATGCTAATTAGATTTCTTGCATCTATATTTAAATAAAATACAAAAACATTGCACAATCTCTTTCAAAATACAAAAATATTCATGTTTTATGTTTTCTTAGTTTAGTTCATTTGCATTTCATTGGTTTACAAGCTTTACTACTTCTAGTCCTACTTATAATATTTCAGTTAGATGAAGTCATAGACTTATGGCTGTCTTTGATCTTGAATCTTCCTCTTCTTTTCTTAGGATCCCATATGATAATTTGATTAATCATGATTCAAATCCTATTATGGAGCAAAACTCTTCTCACTCATCTCATGATGTGGATGTTTCTTTAAAATTTCCTCTTGAAAGTCCAAAAACTTTCAACCAAACTTGATAAAATGGGTAATTGGCTGATATAAGAAAACTACAATCAAGATTCTATTCAAGCTATAGAGGCTCTTAAGAAATTTCTTCATAATAGTGATCAAGGTGTTAACCTCTTGCATGGTATTAATCACCTTGTACATTCAAATGTTAAACCTTTAGCTAAAGAAGCTCAAGATTTAGGGTAGATTTCTCCTATCACTAGTGTAGAACCTTCTTTTGTTCCTTTACCTAGTATTCCTACCTAGACTCCTTCTTTGGTGACTACGATGGTTACCTCTATTGCTATGAGTCTACCTCCCATGTCCCTTCCTACATCACAACCTCCTTGTCATAATGTTCCTTTTACTTATTGTAATCCTCCACCAACTATAGTTCCAAGTGCTCCTCTAGTTGTGTCTTCCATTCTTGCAACTTAATACACTTTACCTAGTGTCTCTAATGTTTCTATTCCTCCTATTTCTTCTAATGGTTCAACAATTATCAGTGTGGCTCAAACTGTGTAATCTTTGCAGCAACAATCTTGCATCCTTGACTCAAAACAAGTTTAGTATTCCTACATGTGACATGGGAAGTCCTTTGTCTCGTGATATCAATCGTACTCTCGTTCCTCAATAAGCCAATATGCCTCACCTTGAGAATTACAATGGTAAGGGAGACCTTGTTCATCATGTTAAAATATTTCAAATCCTTTGTAGTGATTATACTTATGACCATAGGATTTTAGCCAAGTTGTTTGCTCGAACCTTTCACGACAAGGCCTTACAATGGTTTTGTTCCTTTCCTCCTTATTCTACTCATTCATTTCCACAACTTGGCAATGTTTTTATTCAACAATTTCAAAGCAACATTGGCTTACAAGTGTCTTTGATTGATTTGATGCATTGTAAACAAAGTGTTAAGGAAAAATTGACTAAATTTATTGGTAGATTTAAGCATTTACATGCTCAGATTTCCTATCATGTTCCTGACATTGATATTCAACGTATGTCTATTTGAAATTTGCAAAAGGATATTAGAGATAAGATTCTGCTTACTTAATTTACCTCTTTTCAACAACTTTGTGCAGCGCTTCATCATTATCAATTACAAGTGATTCAATTTGAGAGCAACACTCCAATGGCTCCTATTCTTGTCGATAAAAGTGATGCTGCTCCTAATCCCAAGAAATTAAAAAATTCAACAACTATGTCAAGATAATTAAACAAGCAAATGCAATTGTTGATCAAGTTGTTGTTGCATCTCACAATGCCACTTCTGCAACCACTTATTTTCAATTAAATCATACATTTACTTCTCTTTCTGAATCTTTACATTCCATTATGAATAGGTTGTTAACTATTAATATGATTACTTTACCTCCTGTTTGATCTCTTTTACTTACTACAATTGCATCTAAATCCTTTGATCCTAAAGCTTTTTGTCAATATCATCATCAAAATGGTCATGATACTAAGAAATGTTATTCTATAAAACATAAGGTTCAAGACTTAATCGACTCTAATATCTTATATGTTGTAATGTTGATGGTAGTGGCAACAAATTTGTTTCTCCTCCTAATCAAAATCTTCAAGTCTATATGAATCCTTTACCTCAACATGATACTAATACCATTGCTCAACCATCTTCTATGGATATTGTGTATGATTCAAAGATGGATGATCTCAATCACATTGTTAATCAAGTGGAGCATGTTGTTCAATATGTATCTCCACCTCAGTCTCCTCCTTAGCTTCAATCTCAAGTTTCATCTCAACCTCAACCAAAACTTAAGCCTAAATTAAAGACTCGGCCTAAACATTGACAACAACCTAAGAATAAAAGTCCTCGAGAACTTTTGATTACCTTTGATGATTCTAAGACTATTAAAGCTCTTGATGGTCCCCTTTATAATTATGCTAGGATTTCTTAGATACTTACTCATGGTTGTCTTGTTGATCCTACATCCTTAGTCAATGTTATTACTGAAGAAAATCTTGTTATGAAAAATTTACAATGCGATTCTTATGATACATCTGATGTGTGGATTCAAACTTGTAATGGTATTCTTTATCCATCATTTGGTTCTATTAATTTACCAGTTGAACTTTGTGGTAAAATTGTGAACACTACCTTTGTTGTTGTTCCTACTTCTGATCGGTTTCAAGTTAAGCTTGGTTGTCATGGTTAAACATCATGCATGTTGTTGCTTCACCTATCCATAAATGTCTTAAATTTATTCATGATGAAGAAGTGAAGACGGTTAATCATAGTTTATATTAACCTTCTAGGCCCATAGATTGTGCTACCCTTGACTTATTTTGGCCTTCATTACCTAATTTATGTCTTTTTCGACCTAATAATCTTTTTCGTTCATATCAAGCCTATAAGCATCATAAGATTCTCGAGTTAATCTTACCTCATATGGATCTTAATCGTGGTCTTTTGCCTACACCTTCTATACCTCCTTTATTTATGGATTCTACATATGTTAATCAAGCTACTACTATTGCTTGTCCTTATATTAATAATCTTAATAATCCTCCTACAGAACCTGTGAAGGATCTAATAACTACTCCTCCTAGTTCTCAACATATTTCAAACAAGACAAAATGTAATCAATCTGCTAATGAACGTCATAAGAAGTGTCGTGCTTAAGCTAAAGCTTGTAATTATGTTCTTCAAAAATCTTTAACTTCTTTGGATAACCCTATGCATGATATGTTAGAAGTTGTTGCTAATAATGATGTTAAGATGCATGATAAGGATGATTCGATTCGTATCTTAGATCCTATTTTGGTTAATCTGGATGAAAAAGATACTCTTGATTATACTGATAATGTTAATGATGAATATGAGACTATTGACATTGATATTGATTTACCTAATATGCTTTCATCACAATTGACACTTACACCTAGTATCGAACATTATGATTCTCAAGAGGATCCTTTTTTGGAACTGGTTATCATTCCTACTATGTTGGATATAGTCCCTCTTGCGAGTTACCCACCTTCCCTAAATGATATTGAACAAGATGGGGAGATTAGGCAACACACTTGATTGGCTTATCCTTTATGTTAGCTTTGTTGTGTGTTTGCCTATTGTATTGTGGTTCTCTCATGATGTGTTTGCTAAATGTTTGTTAGATTCTTTTATACAACCCATTTAGCTCTGTTGGTGCAAGGTAATAAAGGAATAAAATTGTATTATTCCTCTATATGTATCTCTATTCTTCCATATGTTGTTTCATGTTATGTTGTACCAGTGCTATTGTTCGTAAATGTTTCCTTGTGTAATCTACTTGGAATAGCAACTTGGTAGCACTTATTATTTTTGGTCTCTAGGTGATGGTCCAAAAAAAAATTTATTTGTATCTCTTATGTGATCTTTATATATCTTATGATCATACTGACCCCACGGTAGGTAAATCCCTTTTGTGTTCTATGTATGTTTATATGGTATTTCCCTTGGTTTATCTTTGTCTAGGGCATCTTGTAGTGGAAATGTAATCAGTGGAGTTGCTAATGTTTCCATTAAAGCCATTACTCCTATTAAAGTGTTAGCAATGAATTTAACGTGGGGACATGTGCTCTGCTCACCTATTGCACACACATACACTTTTCAATACACATATTATTTTTCAAGATAACTTTTTTACCTTTTTGGATTAGTGACTAATCCTTAAAGCATGGATTTATATTTGAGGATTTCGTGATCCCTCCAGTTTCAAATGTTTTGATCCCTTAAGGTCGAAGGTGTCCTTAAGACTAGATCTCTTTTGCTTTTGGTTTACTCTTCTGGAATAGAATATTCTTGAGGGTGAATCCTTGATGGGTTGACTAGTGAGTAGCCACATTCACTAGGTGGTTCAATTCCATCTATCTAGTTGTGTCGTCTCCTTGTGTGGTTCAAAATGGGACATAAGTTCTCATTGGGAGATAATCACTCTCTCTCTCTTTCTCTTTTTCTAGAGATGTCTCTCTAATTGTGATCTTAGAGTTTGACAAAGACTTGAGTCCCTCGGGGCTTGAGGATCCCTTTGTCTCTTTGATTTTAATAAGATTATATTTTCATTATGATCTCCTTTACCAAGAGTTTGCATCGAGTCCATACTCTTGCTAAAGTGGAGGCTTAATGTATCATCTTAAAATGAAAGCACTTCCATGATAATAACGTTTAGCCCTCTGAGTAAGTTGTCTAGGGTCATGTCAAGTGCCTTGAATAGGTATTTGAATGGATTTTGCCCCCTGTTATGCTTTTCTCCCCCTGTTTCCAGCCTTTTTCTGACAACTTTCTCCAAGAAATTGAAGACTTTGACTTACTGGGACAATGATGACCTGATGGATCAAGGTTGACCTCAACCCTGACCTAGGTCAAGGTCAACCTCAACTTAGACCTAGGGTAGAGTTGACTTCAACCCTGACCCCAAGTCCAAATTTTAAGTTCCAAAGGTTTCAAGATATCGGACTTCAGAAAGTTTTATTTTCCTGCTTCTGGGTCAGCCATTTTGGATTTTGAAATGGTAAACTCTTAAATTGAATTTAATCTAGGTCCATTTCTAGGGGTTAAGGTTAATTGAGATTTAATTCTCCAATGTCGGCCTCTCTAGAAGTTTGTGCCCTAGATCACTATATAAGGAAACCTCCTCTCATTTTATCTAATAGAACATACATAACATAATAAGAAGACAAGATTATGATATCAGATAATCCATTATTTCCATAATCAAGCTAGTGCAAGCAAGAAGGAGAAAGAAATAATTCAAGCATTCAAGATCCAATTCATCATAGAAGGTAGCAGAGGCATAACAAAAAATGAATAAATAGAAGTATGTTTCGAAGAGGAGTGAGTTTCAACCACAGTCTCACTACAACAATAGTAGGCGTGGCATTTAAAGATACAGAGAAGCAAGCAAGAAAAAGAGGAATACTAGAATATGGTAGGTAAGGAAATGTATTGAATATATTGTTGGTTATATATAAATGTATGGCTGGCTATTTGTTTGCATTATGGGCATTGAATTTCATTATCACTATATCTTGTGTGCTTTATGAGCATTGGATTTGCATGTATTTCATATATGCTATTTACACTTATATATATCTAGATTAATTGTTAATATTAGATTTTCCATTAATATTTGTAAATATTGGATACTTGTATGTTAATATTGGATTTTCCATTAATATCAATGTATATGAATATTTCTTAATCTGTAGAGTTCTGAATATCAATATTAATGAAAAGATGGTTCAATACAATTAGATTGCAATATAGATCAAAATAGTATAATATACAATTAGTCAATAGTTTTGACAGTGGTAGTGATATTTGATTTGACAATGTGTCTTCCAATCGAATGTTTGTGTACCTATTCCTATTTTGATGCTTTTGAGTGTGTATTTTTATATAACAAATGTACTTTGATGGTGCAGGCTTGATGGCTTTCATGAATGTGCCAACATGTTGATGTGGTGCAGGCCCATGTTTGTTAAAGACCTCAAACACACAAAAAAATATTGGACATAAATTTTGGTGTTGCCTAAATAAAAAGGGTTGTTAATAGAATTAATTTTTCAGTTAGCATAATGGATAATTAATTGTTATACTAAGAACTAATGAAGATTTTCTATTGTAGGGAAATGATGGGTGTGGATTCTTTGGTTGGGCAAGTGGTGCATAATCAACAAATATAGTGTGTGACGAAG
The DNA here is from genome assembly GCA_028749045.1 of Cupressus sempervirens. Lineage (NCBI taxonomy): Eukaryota > Viridiplantae > Streptophyta > Pinopsida > Cupressales > Cupressaceae > Cupressus > Cupressus sempervirens. The sequence goes on from CM053788.1 coordinate 18,235,536, forward strand.
TGCATGATGAAGGAATAGATTGCAAGTGTTGTAAGGCTCAGAAGACTGAAATTCACTTTTTATGATGTCTTCTTTGCCTTATAAATACACTTATTTGTTGGGACCATATGCGAAAAAAGTGCATAGCTACAAGTTGTATAAGGATTTATTTCTTTGTTTGACCATAACCAAACTAGAATTGGATCATAATTTTCTAAATTTCTTAAGTTTGAATGATCATTTCAAAAAAAACTTGGTTTTCTTTAAGATGATTTCCTATTGAACCCATGTGTCTACCATCTCTTTAAAAAAGTATGATTAAAGTACTAATGATTCAAGAATTTATATATATTTATATTTAATTGATATGGTTGAATATAGTTTGATTTAAATATATGATTTCTATAAAATGATAAAAAAGACCAATACCATATTTGATATATTTTGTAATTAAATATAATCAAATTTTAGAAAATTCTATCAAATATTTATAATCTCAATTTTTTTAAAATAATAAACATAAAATTTTAAATATTACAATTAGAAATTAGCTATGAAAAATTCAAAAAATACTTTTAAACCAATTTGATTTAATTTTTAAAATTAAATTATAATTCACAATATAATATGTCCTTTGAATTTCAAATGTTCTTGTATACTTTTCATACATAAAGCCAGTTTTTATAAAATTAAGATACTAAAAAAAATTATGGAAACAAGTTAATTTTTATAAATAAAAAATCTTTCTCATTTAAAAGATTATCAAACTTTATAAAATTTAAAATTATTAAAATTACAAAAAATACTTATTCCAATTCCTATTTCAATTGTTGCAACCAAACATAGAAGATGCATCTTCTGTCTCTTTTCCAGATCAACCAAAAATTTATAAATGTTATTCCAGAAGTTATTTTAAGAATGTACTAATTCCAAAAGAGATTTTATTCCAAAATAGTTGAATTCTACATTCAAAAATTATTGCAATTAAATGGACCCTAAGGGAGCTACTCAGAAAGTGATTGTAAATACCTTTACCTGTTCTTAGTAAACCTTGAGAAGATATCAGTATGGTCAATTTTGTTCTTGGATTACCTACAACTCAGAGAGGTGATGATTCTATCTTTGTTATAGTTGATATAATTTCAAATATGGCACATTTCATACCTTGTAAGAAGACATCAGATGCAGTACACATAGAAGATCTATTTTTCAAAGAGATTGTGAGATTACATGGATTACCTAAGAATATTGTTTCAAATAGGGATATTAAGTTTACTACTCACTTTTGGAGGACACTTTGGAAGAACTTGAATACTGAGCTTAAGTTTAGTTCTACATTTAATCCATAGACAGATGGAAAAACTGAAGTTGTGAATAGAAGTTTAGATAACTCGTTAAGATGCCTGATTGGAGAAAAACCTAGTAATTGGGACTTGATTTTGGCACAAGCAAATTTTTCATATAATAGTTCAATGAACATAAGTACTTAGATGACTCCTTTTCAGATTGTGAATGGTATGCATCCTAGAGGTACTACAGAATTGAGGAACTTGAATACTAAAGTAAAGAGCAATGCTGAAGTAGAGGAATTTGGGGACTTTATGAAGAATCTGGATGAGGAAGTAAAAAGCAATGTAAATACCAGTAATTAGGAATACAAAGAAAGAGAAGATAAGAAGAAAATACATAAAACTTTTGAGGTTGGAGATGAAGTGATGGTACATTTGAAGAAGAATAGATTTTCATTTGGAACATACAAAAACTGGAAGATGAATAAATTTGGGCCTTGTAAGATATTGAGGAAGTGTGACAATGGAAATGCTTATGAAGTTGAATTGCTTGAAGACATGGATGTTTCACCTATTTGCAACATTTCAAACATCTATGAGTATTTTGAATCTAAAAAAGTGAAAAAGAGGTAGTTGATAATCCTGATTATCCTAAGAAGAAGACAAGGGAATTGAAAGAATCTTGGAAAAACCAGAGTAAGAAAGAGAACTAGACAAAAAGACTACAAGGAGTATCTAGTTCAGTGACAAAATAAACTAGTTGAAGATGGTTCTTGGATATCTCAAGATGAGTTGGATATTTATGATTATTCTCAAAACATCAGGGCTTCTTTACATATCTACAACAAATAGTAAACATGAAATGGACATGAAACACAATAAGCATCCACACAATTTTCACACAAGTATTTTAACATGGAAACCATGTTAAGGAGAAAATCACCTAGGACCAACAACCCAAAAAATTCACTCTTCTGAAGTGATTTATTTAAAAGCCAACATTGTTAAAGGTTACATACACATTTTTAATGTGATCTTGTTAGAGGATTTTCACCAAAGACCATCTAGACCTTATCAATCCTAAATATCTATAGAGTTCCCTACCCCTAAGGACTTACAAAACATTCAACAAAATATCACCATACAATGGATTTAAAAAGAAGACTTGTTAGGTCCACTCAATTGAGAGATTCTCTGCTACAATGGTTAGAGAGTAATAATGAAATTATATGTTTAGAATAACAATACCTTTGCTTGTTTAGATCTCTATTTTTCTCTATCTCTTTCCTTTGTTCATCATATTTCTTCCTTTTTCCCCCTTCTAGTTGATCTACTCACTCACACTTTAGCATAGCACTTCTCTTGCTTGATCCTCACAATTTAGTTTTGCTCTATTATCCTATTGCTATCAATCTTCTTCAACTTGATAAATAATAATGAGCAATGCATTCATCCCATAAATAGAAAAAAAAATTTTGCTTTACTAGATTCTTCCATGTTTTGTCACTTAATCACAATCGTTTGAGCTTCATCTAACCTAGATACATTAAATCTAGACACTCGAGTATCATGCCCTCACTTTGAACTTTGTGCTTCAATTAAAATCATCAAATCTCCTTCATCGAATCTTCTTTGAATTTCTCTAGTTGTTGATCTCATAACTAACTTCATTCTTATCTTTGAAACTTCTTGAACAATCTTTATTTTCATCAAACATTAGCCTCAGATTAATTCTTTTCCAAACTTTTATTCTTTCCCATTGCTCGATTAGCAATACACTTTTCTCATTCAATACTAGGCTTGGTTAACAATGTTCTTGCTCGTTCAATGCTACACATCCTTTACTTATTTAGCTTGGTGACAATTGTAGTAGCTCAGTTAATACTAGGATTCTTCATTCATCAACCAAATTTTATTTCTTATACATAATCTCAACACTTAATCAAATCATGTAAAACAATCAAACCAACATTCTATTGTCAAAGTCTAACTCATCCAAGTGCCCATTGATTACCATACACTTATAAACACTTTACCATCATTATAATTTATTCAAATCCTCTTCATCAATCAAATGGTATGGCACTCTATTGAATTAGCATGACGTTTAACCAATTAGGCTTGACATCAATGATATCATAACAACTGATATTACTCTCACATACATTTACAAAATTATCAATGGGGATAACAGGATTATCAAACTAGGAAGCTCACACCTATTTCAAAGACACATTGAAAGGAAGGTTGATCCACAAGGATTGAGGAGTCTTAAGCACCAAGAGGCAAAAGAGTACTTAGAATAATGTAAAATTCATCCCATTTCTATTACCTACATCCTAAGGAAAGAATAACCTTTTATACAAAGTTTTTTATTCTTCAAGGAAGAATATGCTTACTTGAAGACATGCCCAAGAAGATTGAATTACAAATTTCTACTAAAATATAGCTACCTTTCCATGATATATAAAAGGAAATAATTTGATGTCGATTGGATACATAGGTTGTGGAACTAAAGCTCATTGGTATTATAGTCATGTGGAAATAAGAGATAAACAAATAGTGCTGGACTAACCGCCAATGTTACCCTTAAGGATTTGTGACATGGCTTAACTACCTCCTATGTTTTATAAGTCTAGTGGTTGTATCGGACATTGATACGTTAATCTTTTGGTGCAACGAAAATAATATCTTGTAACAAGTGGTATCAGAGCTTGGTCATAGGTTTGAATCTCCTCGGGTAATGCTGAGGGGGGCATTGTTGGACTAACTACCAATGCTCCCCTTCATGATTCATGACATGGCTTAACTGCCTCCTGTGTTCTATAAGTTTAGTGATTGTATCAGGCATTGATAGGTCGGTCTTTTTGTGCAACAGCAATCCTATCTTGTAACAAATAGTTGTCCTCAAAATAGAATTGTTATTTAAAATTAGTTTGTTTCATCATTGTATCTATTTTAAGATGTCAATTAGGCACTATCATCAAAGCTAAAAGTTTTGGGATGAGGAAGATAATCTAGTAGTTATAGGAGTTAGACCAACCACACATAGCATTTTAGGAAGTATAAGGGATTGTATGAGGTAAACAAGAAAAAACTCAAGAATGTAAAGTGGAAAAGCACAACAAGAATAAGGTATGAATGGTTTCCTTAAAAATTGGATAGCTATATGGAGGTCTATATGTGCAATTAAAGTTGACAAAACCAATGAAAGGATAGATTAAGTATATCATAGATAAATTGCAATAAAAGCATGTAGAATTGTATAGCTAAATTAGATCTATTAAGTTTCTTTTCAAATATAAAGAGATGTAGCATTGAGAAAATTTTAGATGCACTTTGTGTTCAAATGAATCTTGTCATTTTGTTCATTGCATCCATATACCTATAGATTAGTTATTTTGAGTATTTTTTTTGGGAGAAACAAAAATTGAGATAAAATTTGGAGTTCAGAATATATATATATATATATATATATACAGTGAAGGAAAATCAACCTCACCATTATGCTACTAGTGATTAAAACCCTTAGATGCACCTTTCATTTTCTAAAGTCTAAGATTAATAAATTTTAGTAATTATCAGAGACAAACATGGTCCTTTTTATTACAATAATTTTAGTTTTTTAGGTATAAAAAAGGTTTGTTATAAAACCTAAACAACTTATTTTGACCAAATAGGGAGTGTTTTATTGTACACCTATGCATGTGGACATTATACTTGCACACACAAGCCTTCAAAGTCATGGTGACACTCACAAGCATCCTCACATGTATTTGAAACCCTCACATATCATGTCACTCAACAATAGAGAATATTCCTTTTTTTCTCACATATAAATCAAAGGGGATATTCCAACAATCATGGTAACATATTCTAATGTATCTCATTTTAGCATATGGAAATTTTTTCCTAGAAATAATAAATGTTCTCCTAAATATTTCCTAACATAAACTATATGAATTACTATTGATGCCCCTACAAACCCTCAATTTGCACTCTGAAATATGTTCTATATTTTGGAGATGTCTATCCAACCTTTAAAAACTTAAATTTTATCGAGGGACTTAGTTTTCTATGACTCCCCTTGATAGCATCTAGGTTTTTGTAACTCTCCTTAAAAAGATCTAGTTTTATGATGGTAGAATAGATGTTGACAAATATTTTGTGGCCTTAATTTTCACTTACCATCAAAATCAAATCTTGTTTAAGCAAAATCTAATGGTGTTTTTTTTTCAAGACTTTGCTTATACTTTTTATTAAAAACCTTACAATTTAATTTTCTTCTTGTGCTTGGGTAGGACATATTTTTCACATCTAAGATCTATTTTCTTGAAGGAATAAGTATTGGATAGTTAGTTTTATGCTCTACCTAGATCCTCCACTTATTTTCCAAACTTTGAACAAAGTACTAAAAAAACTCATTTGGAGTCCTTTCTTACTTCTCTCATTTTAGGTAGAATATTCCTCTTTTAGATCCTCATACTAGACTAGTTCTTTCCAAATGTTAAAAAAAAAAATTCCAATAAAGTGAGAAATAATGCATCTTTTTATTTTATAGCAAAGACAAGATTGACAAAGCATGCATCTTTTTTATAATGTTGCATGGACAAGTGTTATAAAAGGTGTATCTTTGACTTTCCTTTTAGGTGTTCGCTTCAAAATTTTATCCCACTAAGTATGCTTTGGGTCCAACCCTCACTCTTTCTTATTTTGAGGTTTTTGTGATTGTCTAACACAAGAACTTGTCAAGTTGAACAGCTTCATTCACTTTCAAGTTCTAAATCACAAGTTTTGATTGTTCAATCATCCATAGAGAAACAAAAGAACAAATAGAGGTAAAAAACTTCATTCACGAGGCTTATTAAAGTTTCCTTCTTCTCAGGGAGGTGCTCATCTAGGAAGAACATGCCAAAATGTGCAAATTGCACCAAGGAAAGACATGATGAGCATCATTGTTATGCAAAGTAGATAGATGGGTTGAAATATTTTCTTCACATGAACAATATTTAACTACATTTATCTAATTCATCATCTTATAATACTTTTTGACCCATATACTTTGGGTCAAATTCTATGGCATGTAGCACATTATTAAATTCCATGGCCTCTTTTAGTAAATGCATGTTCAATGGAATAAACAAGACAATATAACATCATGGTTGCAACACATTTTGGTGGATAATAACATGAGTGTTACTAATACAAGCTTCATTGAGGTTAATGATTTCACATTAAATCATTTCCTGTGTATCCCTCTAATATCTTCCTTTGCATATTAAATTTCATGTCCTTTGCACATTAAATTTTAATATGCACAATTAGACAAGCAAGATAATTAAGTATTAGTCAGTGTGTTTGTTGTTGCACTAAAAGATCAACATGTTAACATGTGATACAACCATATGAGTATAGAGGACATGGGAGGTTATTAAACCATGTAAAAAATCCACAAGGGATGTTGGCCTACTACCAACAATCCTCCTCCCATTGTCCCTCGACATGACTTGCATGAATTCAAACCTATGACTAAGATCTTATACCACTTGTTAGTCCTCGTATTTGTCGTTGCATTAAAAGATTGACCTATTAACATACGATACAACCACATGACTTATAGAAGACATGAGAGGTTGTCAAACCATGTCATGAATCCACAAGGACACTAGCCCATTTCCAACATAAAGTTCACCCAAGATTTAATGCTCATCAAAAATTGCATTTTAGAGAACTTATTATGGTTGGAAATATTACCTTTGTTTTTCACTTATATAGTCCCAGACTTTGAACCCCCTAAGGTCATTATTCCATTAAATTATTTGCATTCTCATGTATGAATAGTGAGAAAATATATGAGGATAAGTTTGATCACTTAAACTTATGTATACTTCCATTATCCACCTTTATTCTTGAGACTTCTATTGTGCCTATTACAGCCTACTTTTTTAGAGATCAATTTCATTCAGCGAGTTGTATGAGTACTTGCTAGATATATAAGGTTTATTTATCACACACCAGGCATTTTGGACGTGTTTGAGAATATTTTGTACCTCTTTGCTAGAAGCTTTATAGCATTCATGTCATCTCATCTTGATCAGTTCTTTCCAAAGTTAATCATCAAATATCTGCACAATTTTTTGCATTTACTTCAATTAATATATCTTAATTCAAACATGTGGAAAATAGTCTTTATGAATATATTCTTTACTTCCTCTTTTGTGGATTTTCTTATATTTTGGCCATTAGAAGTGCATCTTCCCAAGGAGAGGAATGTAGTTTATAAATTTTGGACCATCATCAATATTCAACTTTAATTGTCATCTTCGGCATTGGGTCTTCTATATTATAGGGTAGATACATCCTATCTTTCTCTCTCTTATACACAAGGATGTTGATTGCATGTTTTTGGACCATCATCAATATTCATCTTTAAGCATCACCTTCAACATTGGGTATTTTATATTATTGGGGAGATACATCCTATCATTCTCTCTTATACATAGGGTTATTGATTGTGCTTATATGATCAATTTAGTATATGGCGACACATATTGAGTTCTTTGTTTTTTATCACATGTAATTTTAACTCTTTTATTAGAGGAAGATTTTATTTCCCATGATTTTTTCACATTTTTCAAGTCAAGAGCTACATCTCTCTCTCTCTCTCTCTCTCTCTCTCTCTCTCTATGTGTGTGTGTGTGTGTGTGTATACACACACACACATATATATATACATATATATACACATATATATACACATTTATATACATATATATACACATTTATATACATATATATACATATATACATATATACATATATATACATATATACATATATACATATATATACATATATACACATATATACATATATATACACATATATATACACATATATACATATATATACACATATATATACACATATATACACATATATATACATATATATACATATATGTATATACATATATATACATATAGGAATGCAAATATAGGTTTGATATTAAAGGTGCAAGCAATTAAGGGATATATGGTTTAGATTACCCTCTTTGTGATTTGGTGTGATAGTAAGCCTTTGGTTTACATTTTTAATTCCAAAAGGTTGCGAGTTCTATTTGTGTGCACATAGAAATATAAGATTGGAAATAGACATATGAAGATAATAGAATTAACTACTAGGAAGAGGAATGCTAGAAATGCCACAAATGGTAAAATAATATTTGAATTCATAGACTAAATAATTGGGGAAGATTAAATCAACTAGTGCCAAATGTTCAACGAATGAAACAAAAAGTTGTTATTAACAACACTCATAAGTTTTAATTAATAAAGTAATAAAATATCTAATTGAATACATACCCTTACAATTAAGTTTAAAATGGATGTATGAAAGTCGATATGAAAGGCTCCAAGCAATTGGATATGATAAGGTATATATATATATACATATATGTATATATATGTATATGTATATATATGTATATATATGTATATATATGTATATGTATATATGTATATATATATGTATATATGTATATATATATGTATATATGTATATATATGTATATATATGTATATGTATACATACATATACATATATATACATATATACATATATATACATATATACATATATATATACATATATACATATATATATACATATATACATATACATATATATACATATATATACATATATATACATATACATATATATACATATATGTATATATATATATACCTTATCATATCCAATTGCTTGGAGCCTTTCATATCGACTTTCATACATCCATTTTTAACTTAATTGTAAGGGTATGTATTCAATTAGATATTTTATTACTTTATTAATTAAAACTTATGAGTGTTGTTAATAACAACTTTTTGTTTCATTCGTTGAACATTTGGCACTAGTTGATTTAATCTTCCCCAATTATTTAGTCTATGAATTCAAATATTATTTTACCATTTGTGGCATTTCTAGCATTCCTCTTCCTAGTAGTTAATTCTATTATCTTCATATGTCTATTTCCAATCTTATATTTCTATGTGCACACAAATAGAACTCGCAACCTTTTGGAATTAAAAATGTAAACCAAAGGCTTACTATCACACCAAATCACAAAGAGGGTAATCTAAACCATATATCCCTTAATTGCTTGCACCTTTAATATCAAACCTATATTTGCATTCCTACATGTTGAAAGCTAGGGGTGCTTCCTTAATGTGCTAGAACTTTCATACATTGATATCATTCTAATTGCATCACAAACAACTACTTCTAACACAACATTTGTCCAACCTATATTCCAAAATCAAGGTCTACGAAACTAGGGAAAACAAATAACATCCCATGCACCATCTTTTTGCTTAATGAAAGAAGTACCATTATGCCAAGTCCTTTTACAAAAATACCCATGTTACCTTTATAAGGGATCTTCTAAAAATAGATCATTATTTAACTAATAGATTTCTAAAGTACAAATTCAAATTAATTGAACAACCATATTAACTTGAGAAATTTCTAATGACCTTCTCATAGCTGTACTAGCACTAATCCACAAAAATAATATACATAAGGTCTACTTCTTTTAGGTGATATATATACATAAAATTCATGAGTAAAACACCATAAAGTCTCTTAAAAACTATTCCCTCTCATTGTTATTTAACTAGAAATATCAAAATGCTTGCCCTAAATACTACCAAAATTAGGCCTCCATATATTATATACCCATTATACTCTTATTGACATAATTAGCAATTTAATTTCTCCAGTAAACTTAACAACAACATAGGTACTTCCAACATTCAAAAGGGTCAACAACATCTTCGTCTTCCACATTGCTATTTGATAGGTTATCACTTGCATCATGCATTGCCTATATATTCAAGAACGTCTACTTTATATTCTTCTTTTTTTGTACTCGATATTATTTGATTAATATTTAATCAATTATGTAATCATATCATTCTCTCTCTCTCTCTCTCTCTCTCTCTCTCTCTCTCTCTCTCTCTCTCTCTCTCTCTCTCTCTCTCTCTCTCTCTCTCTCTCTCTCTCTCTCAATTGAGCTTCTAGATCTTGACAATTTCAATTATTTTCCTTTGATAAATTCTTTAAAAAATCGTCTTCCTTGTTTTAAATAGAAAAATATCCTTGATAATCAACAATGGCTTCTTTACCATGTCCACTATTGTTGTTCTCCTTTGCAATGCAATCTTCTAGGTAAGGTATCATTAAGTTTTTCATCGATGTTCCAACTACTATGTCCAATATTTCCAGCAACTCAGCGTGTAACACACTCCTACATAATTGTTCCATCTTTCTTTGTCATTCTTGCCACCATAATTAGGGATACAATGTTCTTAAGAATTGTGTGTATGCCCGCAATGCCCTCTTTTCCCTAATAGCCTTGACAAACACAAACCTTTAAAAAAAACCTTTTACAAACTTATACATATGACTAGATCAATTATTATATAAGGTGGTGTAGTGGTTCTAAGAATTATAAAAGTCTTGCTTATTTCCTAATAAGATCACTTCTCAATACCTCTAGTGGTTTTCAACTTGTATGTAATTCTTGATAATTACAACCATTTTATATTATAAGGATACATCATCTAATGGTTGTAGGAGATAAATATGTTTTATATGGGCCCTCCAAGATTATATGTAAATCCAAAGTGTTAACTCCAAGGTAGAAACCAAGGATCCTTATTGTATTTTGCATAATGGATATTGTCAATCTAGTATTGTATAAACGTAATTTAGTCATATATGGAATTAAGCAAGTATGAACATGGTTCTGGATAAGAAATGTGGTGCAACAAGGTGGAATGAGGTTTGAGAAGTAGTAATCACACGCAACTAGAATGACTCGACAAGCCAAAACTATTAGAGTGGGGTTGTCGTTGCACCAAAAGATCACTCAGTTAGTGTCTAATACAACCACAACGTATAGTATACATGAGGTGGTTAAGCCCTTGTCATGAATCCCGAGGTGAGCATTGAACATTTTTCCAACAATCTCCCCCTTAGCATTACCCAAGGGTCAAAGTATTCAAACCTATGACCAAGCTTTTATACCACTTGTTAGAGTGGAGTTTTCCTTGCACCAAAAGACCAATCTGTCGATGCCCAATACAACCACTAAACTTATAGTACACAAGAGGTGTTTAAGCCCTTGCCACAAATCTCAAGGGGAGCATTGAACATTTTTACAACAAAAACATCAAGCCCAAGTAGTGGTAATATAAAGTCGACAATCAATAGAGAAGGATAATGTAGGAGAAGAGAACAAGAACCTAAAAAGTAGACCAAGAAAGAAAGAAAAGGAAGATGAGTAATAATGACATAGTATAGTCAATGATAAAACTAATATAACAATGGAATAAAATAGTACTAAGCTAGAGAATAATGAGAATATAGTAATATAGTATAATATAAATAAAATTACTTGAAATAAGAGGAAAGTTGAAAAGAAAAGATAAAAGAAAGGGGAAAATGTAGTAACAATATAATAAATCAATATATATATATATATAAGTGATCATAAATAATATAACAAAGTCAATCAAAAAGCTAATCCGTATGAGGGCATGACAAGAGGGGTGGAAAGGAAGCTAAATAGGATGATCCATATTGGAGCATAGAAAAGAGGTAAAAGAATCCATAGAGTAAATAAGGGGAAGGGAGAAACACAAGGCATGGTGGATATAGGGGTTGCTCAAAACAAACCAAATTGAGGTTAATGTCATCTTATACTCTCTAGAGTGACCTCATTTCCTCCTAGATTAGCTAACTTGTTTGCTTTACCATTCCCTTCTCTATATATATGGTTAATGACATATTTCTTAAAATAATTAAGCTTGTGAGAAGATTCTTTAAAGTCCAATTGAAAGTTGAGCTCTTCTTTAAGCATTTACTACTACCGTTGAATCCCCTTCTATCTCAAGCTTTTTCAATAGTAAATTCTCAAAATAATAGTCATTCTATTAAAGCAGTAAACTATAAATAATTGTTTGTCTCTATTCCTATTGGTCTTGCTTTACTATCTTTACTCCTTCCTAATTGTGTATGTTGCATCTTATTGTAAGATTTCCTAGATTACCCCTCAAGGTGCCAATTAAATTAAATTTGAATTAGCCCTTCTTTCGTGGTATCTACTTACATTCTTCCCTTTTTTTCTTTTTTCAATTCTCAATTTTATTGTCTTTCCCTATATAGGGAGGAATATTCAAACCATTCCACTGATTTCTTCTGTTTTCATCCCAATAAGTAAACTTCTTAAAGTTTTTTTGATTTATCTAATTTCTATCATTGACTATTTCAAGGATAGTTGCTTCTATGTTGTTTGTTATTTGCTACCACTCCATCTTTTCCATCTAAATATTCAGTGGTTACATTCTTCAAAATTTCCCATAGTTATAGATGGGACAACTATACAAATATTACCATAAGTGTTATGGTCTTTTATTTTAGGCTAGCTCTAAAAATGTTTCAAGATTCCATTAGATAGAGCATTCTTCCATCCAAGCTTTTTATTAAGCCATTTTCACCACTTGTTTTCACAGTCATAACTAATCTAGATATGCTTTGCTAATTCCTCATACTTTTCACATAGGGATCACCTAGATGGGCCACGATAGCCCGTCTTAATATCCATCCTACCATTAGTATCTTTTTTTTGAAGAGCAGACCATGCAAACAAACTTACATTAAGAAGGCAATTCTTATTTCATCATAAATGTAATGGCTTTGTAGCCATCTTTTGTATTGCACTCAATATTTTAAACTATTATCTTCCTTTTCTCCAAAATTTATTCTATCTTGAATTGCTCCTCTTTTTGAAATATTTAATTCATTTACATTTTTCAATTTCCACCTCAATGCAAGATTACCACTTGGGACATTTATATAGTCTAGGTATTTTTTAAGACATCTTTGACTTGGTTGTTGTTTACCACAGAGGGATAGCCTACCTTAGAATCTTCCCAAAAAAAAGTTGATAACTTTTCTAAATTTCATTATAAAGTTCCAAACTCAGGGTACTTTGGTGAGAGCTTTGTTCTAAATATGCTTACTGGTTTTACCCCATTTGGATATTTGTAGTGTACTATTTCAACCTCTTTAAGTTAGGGTCTTTCATATCTTCCATACAAGTTGTGTTTTCAAGGCATTGTTCTACTTTGGATATTTTTGAAATTTATAACTCCTTCAATTGCCTTACAAATTTTAACCCAAACCATCATATCGAGCAAAGGTCCTTTAGTTTTTTAATGATCTTGTCTTTAATTCTTGTAAATAAGTTATTTCATAATAATTGAAAAATAGGAATGGAAAATAGTACATATTTAATCATTGTAACTCTCTGAGTTGAAGAGAGTCATTTATCTTTCCAAGATTCTATCTTTTTATCTAATTTAGACAACACTTAGTCTCAAAATTGGTTTGCATTGCAACCTTTGTCAAGATATTGACAACAATTGATTTATTGGCATGATATATGTACAAAGTTTTGCTAACCTTGATATCGTTGGAGGACCTATGTTGTGCTTGGGGTGCTTTAGCCTTATACCTCCTTGGACATGGTGTTAGTTCTTTTGATTGTTTTAATTTATAATACTAAGTATGATTGCTCTTTGTTGGCTAATGTGAAAGTCGAGTATGTCTACTCTTTCCTAGCTAATAATGGTGAGATATTGACAACTCAACTAGGATCCTCACTCCTAGTTGATTTCCATTACCAATCGATGAAGTAGACCAAATGAACCAAAGAAAGGATGTTTCCTATGGCAACTTATGTTATTTAAACTTCATGTTCATACTTCCATGGGAGGAACCAACATGTGTGTTGTTTACAAACTCCTTATACTAGTATACATATCTCTTTTTAACGTATGTTTTCTAAAGACGTTCTACTTTTTTGGTATTTTTGCTAAAGATGTTTGGAATTCATTTGGTTACAATGTAAATGGCAATATTAGTCCTAAATGGTCATGTCTCTAGGTTTAAGAAAGATACTAATTATTTTATTCATTATTTATTGTGGAGTTATTTGGTTATTTTGGATATCTGAATAATGAAGTTCTTAGTGGTAGTAAACAATTTCTTGGTTGTTTTGGAAATAGCGAAATAATGAAACTTTTAGTACTAGTAATTGACATTTTTTTAAGCTTATATTGTAGTAGGAAATTGCTAATGAATAGACTTGAACTAGGACAAAGAGAAAATACCATTTTAGATGGGACTTGCTAATATAGTGCACGAAAAGGAGGAGATGAAGAATGCTACAATGGCACAAAGAGCAAATCAAATTCCTATAGTTGTTCCTGACCTCGTCAACGACATTGCTCCCCCTAGAGTGGTTACAACAAATTTTACCAGAGCAGTAGCAAGCAATAAAATATATCAAATTTGAATGGAAGGGGAATTGTGGTGGTTAAAATGAATGAGGAAATATGTACAGGCATAGTTGTTCTCTTTGAAATATTGCTATATGGATTTAACTATGTAGTTTTTGAGTCAAACTCATTGACCCATGTTTCATGAGTAGTGACACAACATGATTTTGTCTCTCATAAGAATAAATAGAACACTTAGCACTCATTGGATCTAGGTGAAGCATCTAGGTGAAGCACCTAGACTTCCTGGGAAGTCACCCATCCCAATAATACTCCAACTGGAGCACACTTAACTAAGGAGTTTCCTCCATGGTTAAACCCACTCTACTTGCAGCCCTATTTGCAAAAACTTCACCAAGTGTTATGCATTATGAACCATTCATTAGAAAGCCCCTTAAGCTCATCAATTAATAAGTAGGAGATAATTTCCACAACGAGTCAATTTGTGATCTTGCTATTAGGATTTAACTGTACTCATTGGATCTAGGTGAAGCACTAGGACTTCCTAGGAAGTCACTCATCCCATTACTACTCTAGCTTGAGCGCCCTTAACTACGGAGTTTCCTCCATGGTTAAACCCACTCTGCTTGCCCCTATTTGCAAAACCTTCACCAAGTGTTATGCCTTATGAACCATTCATTAGAAAGCCCCTTAAGCTCATCAATTAATAAGTAGAAGATAATTTCTACAAGTCAAATTGTGATATTGCTATTAGGATTTAACTGTGTAGTTTTTAGTAAAACTCGTTGACCCATGTTCCATGAGTGGTGATTCACCACGTATCCATCTCTTATAAGAATAAATAGATCACTTAGCTCTCATTAGATCTAGGTGATACTTACGAAGAAGCCAATAAGTCACCCATCCTAGTACTACTCTAGCTTGAGCGCGCTTAACTACGAAGTTTCCTCCATGATTAAACCCACTATGCTTGCAACTCCATTCGCAAAACCTTCTCCAAGTGTTTTGCCTCATGAATCATTCATTAGAAAGCCCCTTAAGCTATGTATGTCCACAAAAAGGATGAAAATGGAAATGAGCTACCTAAGAAGCAATTAGTAGTTAATAACAAGCCTTTAAATGCTTGCTTATTAGATAATCAATATTCTCTTCCCTCTTAAGAGCACAAATGGCAATGTATTTCTAGTGCCAACATTTATTCAAAGTTTGATTTATTAAAGGGACTCTAGTAGATAAACCTTAAAGGATATGATTAGTATAAGACTAGTTTCTCTCATGGACAGTTCTCCCATTCAACATCAAGATTGCATTGTCTATCTTCCAATAGACCATGGATAATTTGTTTTGCCATATTCTAAATTTTTGGTTCCCTACATAGATGACATCTTAGTTTTTCTAAGGATCCAAAAAGCCATATTGAGCACTTAAAAATCTTCCTTGATGTATGCTTACAAAATATCCTATTAAACTCTAACAAATGTCAATTTTGTACATAATCTATTATATTTATAGGCACCAAACTCCTTCCCGATGGAATGATGAAAACTCAAAGCCATATTTTATCCCGAATCAAAAAATATTATTGTCACTAATGCGAAAGAACTCCACAGGTTTTTGGGACTAGTCAACTACATTGGTGGTTTCTACCAAAATGTTGCTTCTGTCATAGCACAATTGAACAAGCTTCTCAAAATTAATTTGCTTGCATGGCCCAATGAACATGATGCAACTTTCCAACATATCAAGGCCAAATGTGTCGAACTTCCTCCATTCTCTACTTGGTTCAAGTCCCAAGATTATTGAAATTGAAGCAAGCGATTCCTCTTGGGGAGGTATCTTAAAACAAGTTACCTTTGTGAGAAAGGAAGAAATTGTTAAATTTCCCTCTGGATCATTTAAAGGAAGTGAACTAAACTACCACAACACTCAAAAAGAAATTTTGGATGTAGTTAAATACATTTAACGCATTTCATTTATTTTTGGCTGACCAAAAATTTGTTTTGCGAACACACCTGCAAAATCTGAAAATATTCTCAAGGAGTCGAAAAATAACAATGTGTGGTAGACAGCTTTGATGGGCACAATTCTTGGACATGTTTGAATTTGATTGTGTTATCTACCCAAGCAAGCAAAATCTTGTGGGACAGCTTTGATGGGCACAATTCTTGGACATGTTTGAATTTGATTGTGTTATCTACCCAAGCAAGCAAAATCTTGTGGTTGATTTTCTTTCTCGAGAACATTGTCAAACTAAAGAAAAGCGAAACCATGGCATATGGTCATGAAATCTCGCATTCACAATAGGTATGTTAATATAAAAGATAATGACCTCAATGGAGTGTGTAAGCAAGAGCACAAAGACTATTTTAGTTGCTAACAAATTCTTTTGGAAAAGGGATTTCTTCGCATCAAACCACCCTCTCAACTAAAAGGCCAATTTTATCGTCCTCGAGGAATTTTCCTTACCAAACCATTATATGAAAGAATACCTTTCATTGTATAGTGGTGTATGCCCACTTGGGTACAAACATTACATTATCTTCATAGGATTCAAGTGTATGATGCTAATCATCCCGATGGAGAACGTGTACAATGGCAACACCAAACTGTAGACTCTCTTACCTTTCATTGTATACTGGTGTATGCCCACTTGGGTACAAACATTACATTATCTTCATAAGATTCAAGTATATGATGCTAATCATCCCGATGGAGAACATGTACAGTGGCAACACCAAACTGTAGAATCTCTATTGATGGGATGACCTTCACCCAATTATCATGAAACCCATAATGAATTATTAGGGGGTATTCCCTATGACTCCAATGAGTACAATTATGATAGTGATTAAAAAAGTTCAAAAGTAAATGTATTGTGCAAAAGGCAAGGATCGACACTATCCACCATGTGGTAGTATATTCCTTCTTGCCATCCTGATGACCAGCCCAAGGGTCTGTCTCTGCCGTGGATGATATCCACATAAAAGATCCTTGTGTCCACTCTAACCCATGAGGATCTAAAAGAGGTTGTTAAATAACCATGCTATTTTTTTCAATTCTTATTACCTTTTGTAGCTTCTAAGTAGTAATGATTTTTGTACCTTCTGAGTAGTAATGATGCATGTTGTGGGATCAAATTGTTAAAAAAAGGCCATTTCAAATTATTGAAATAATACCTACTTATATATTACACAATAATCAGTCACTACAACCGCCGTGAAAATTGTCAATACTAAAACACAATTTTCCAAATAGTCGCAAAAAAGACTAACTATTGAGAATTCATGTCAGTGGCTTTAATAGATACATTTATTTATAAAATTTTACTTTCTAATGACTGCTTTAGTTTGTTATATGGGGATTTTGCAAACATGGAGTGATCTATAACAGTTACACCAGGCATGATACATTTTCTCTTCACTCAACCCTCAAAAAGAGCATCTTTATAATTGTACAATTAAATCGAGGCCAAGGAATCGGTATAAACAAATGCTCAAGATTACGCAATACAAGTGATCTATTACATTTACCGAACCAAAAAAGTGGGATTCTTGTAGTGCTCCAATCGATGCAATCCTAGCGTTCTTCTCCCTTACATGATCTCCAATGCTTTCCAAATATCGTCAAATGCGGTCAATTATCCATAAATACAACCATAAGTTGTGCAATCATGTCAGCGAAATGGACAAGATGAAGTTTTGTTTTTTTCTTTTTTAAAAACAACTGTTTGAAATTGTAATAATTCTACAAACAACCGATCCCAGACCACGAGGCCATGAATAACAAGATAACATTTGGCCAGGGTATGAGTGTCTTCCTACGTACAATGGCCAGTAAAGATGTATCCTACGAGAAGAATAAGAGATTAACAAAATGGACAATAAGCTCAAATTTGCAATTGTATTTATTACGCAATTACGTCAAAGACCATCACAACTGTTAATGTATTGCAAGAAATGACCAAACTAATTCACTGCATCACACTGCATCACAAGTACTTCAATCAACTCTCTTTTTTCGTCTTGCTTATGATTAATGTCATAGCTCAGCAGAGCTGGCCCAACAAACCCTAACAATTTGTGTAATCATGATTGTTGTGGTAGGATTATGGAGATTTCAAACCAGCACGCTGGCAAGCAATCAGCACAATCCTATCAACTCATCCCCTCAGAATGTTCTTTTAAGAGGAATAACGATTACCTTTAAACCATAACCCATTGTAAAGAAATCGTGTCCTAAAATATTATATTATTGCTTTTGTCATAACAAGTAAATCTAAGACCAATGTGGCAACCACCGAAATTGTGAACAAGAATCAACAACAAAATTATTATTAATTTCAAATAAAATTCGGCTCACTGTTACAAGCCATGGGCAACAATAATTTCAATCAAAAGTTGTAACGCAATAACAATGTCCCCAATTCCTCCTATATTCACCTCAAGTGGAAAACGCCCGTATTGCCATCATAATTCATTACCGAAATACAGATCGAACCCAATTGCTCGTATAATGTTGAATCATAATATGTAATCCAGTAAACTTCTTGCATTCACTTTCGCAAGAGCGTGCCAGCTTTAATGATGACAAAACCCAGAGGACGTCCCCAAGCCATGTGAAGAGTGTAGACCACATTTGAAAATACCCTTCAAAATACTTCACTACTAAAGGGAACATTTTACCAGAAACAGACAGACATTGCAGGAAAACATAAATGTGCTCACAAACCACATAATTTTCTCAACTGCAGAAAGATCCACAGAATACATTTTATTATATAATAGAACATGCAGAAAGTTATACCGATACATAGTACCACCAACCATTTTTTGAATACAAATCAATATATGTCAGGAAAAATATGCGTGCACATAATCCACAAAAATATCAAAATTATGATAAAACCTGCAGAAGGATCCTCTGGATATATCTAATTACAATAATATGTAAAGAGAGTTCCACTGATGAAGAGTAACATCCAACCATTTTGAATACAAATGAAGATATTGGAGGAAGACATAATTTACACAGAAGTCGAAAAATCTTGGTTATAATAAATCCTACAGAAAATTCCACTGAATACAGATACCCTAATTAATTAAGCCTATCCCCTCTAGAAAAGTATGATTGCTCACGTCCCCTGAATCTATAATATAAAAAATAAATGATTTTCAACCTCCATGCAGATCATGAAGAATCCCGGCCAGGAGATATTCCCTGTATTCAATGCGTTATAATAAGTCAGATGATATCTGCAGCAAGATCAAAATATATATAACAGAATTACCAGATGTAATTCTCGGTCAAAAATATTATAGTGCTTACATTATCTTCAGATCTTGGACTCAGACTGTGTACACTTGGACCTTCACTACCACTGTGTGACTTCTTCTGCATGCAATGGAAAAAGTTACCATCGTTAATGATTTCCTTCAACTGAATCCTAACTGTAATCTATAGAGGAGATCATTAACCTACACACGAGTTTTAACATATTCACGTACCGATGGATATCGAGGATCTGAACCAGAACGGGAGCGTGATGGACTAGCACTTTGCTTTTTACTAAAATGTTTGCTAAAACTCGGGCTTTGACTTCTGCTTCGGCTTCGTGAAAATGCTCTCTACAGTGTTTTTAAACAAATCAACTCAAATAAGAAGCAGCATAAAGTTGTGCAAATTACAGAAACGAGACTGACTAAAATGTATTTTATATTTTTAAAGTATATTCCAACTTCAGTTTTCATTTCAAATATTGTAAGCTTAAAATTTTAACACTCGGGAGACAAATTGAATTAAAAGAAGTCACAATTATCTCATACCGTTGGAGATTGTGAACATGATCTTGACCTGAAAAATATTCATCAAATATAAAGTTAAAATGGACTTTGAAAAAAGATATTAGAAGATGACAAGATAAATAAGTGTAGATTAGAACCATACATTAATAGAGATTATAATACCTGGAAGGAGAACAGGAACGGGAACGTGATGGCAACCGTGATGGTGACTGTGATACTGAACGTGAAACAGACTTGTGCCTAGGAGAGTATGAACCAGATGGGGACTTTGAGACAGATCTCGATCGTGAACGTGAATTAGCATATGGGCTTCTGGAGCGACTGCTAATATTATCAAAGAAAACCATTCAACAATAAGTAAAATTCAGACAAGGTTACCCCGTCAAAAGCAACGAAAGTTGATAATATCTGAAAATAAATTATGGCGAGCCCTCATTGGTCACCTTCCACTATAGCTCCTACGATAACCATAGCTGCGGCTGTCACTTCGACTACGGCTACGTCTATAACTGGGGCTTCGATTTCTGCCATAACTGCGACCACGATATCCTCGCCTGTCATTATCATAGCTTGGACTTCTGCTATAACTGCGACCACGATATCCTCTCCTGTAATCATAACTTGGACTTCGGCTATAACTGTAAGAGTACAATTTGTAAACACCTTACCAAAATTCTTGACATAAACAAGGATGCAGCAGTGACTCAAATGGAACTTGTAAATCCGATGAAACTCAATGACAGATTTCATGCACCAATTAATTTTTCACAAAGCAGAACAAACCAGTTGCAAATTTCCCACTTTTCTGCTTGCAAAACAAATTTAACACCCAAAAGTCAAAGCAATACCTGCGACTCCGACTCTGGGAATAGCTACTATGATACCCTCTATCTTCTTTAACCTTCATCAAGTAATGAAACTTATTAAGAATTGAAGTTTATGTGAGAACTCGGTATATATTCCACAGTAATGTAAGAATCTCAGCATATGATATCCAGTATAACACACCCTTATGTATGAACGAGAGAAAGGATTACGGAACTCTGAATCATCAAGCTTCCTTATCTGTGAAAGAGAACACAAAAAAAAAAAAAATTATTGACCACCAAAAGCAAAATGAAAGCATACAATCATTAAAAAGAATATGCAGATTTAGTAAAAAATTATGATGCATACAAAAATAGAAAAATCTGCCATCACCGCAACAAATGTAAAGAACAAAGAACAAAGCATACCGCATACTTCATATCTTCATAGGTTGTATAGTCCACAACCCCCACAGTACCTATCAAAGAAACCATTAATGTGTCAATTTAAATCAAAATACTAGAAATTCATTTGATTAGAGGAAACTGTAAACATTAGAAACAAAGCTAGTGATACGTGAATTTGTTTTTCTGCAAAGAGTAGAAACCAAAAATATGATCCTTGTTGATCATGGACCATTAAAGTTTAAATGGATTAAAATATCTACAAATCAAGCCATCAAAAACTTACCACTTCTTTTGCGATATACTTCAGCAAAGCATACATCACCAGCTCGTCGCATGTGATCCTACAAGTTTGAATGTAAGCAACAAATAAAATTATCAAGCACTATTATATCAGTTCAAAACTAAAGTTATCTTAGACAATAAAAGTTAAAACAGAGAATACCTTCAAATCTTGCCAAGATGCAGAAGAAGGTAATCCATAAACGAGAACTGCAAAGACAAAAGAAAATCACATCATACAATGATGGAAAACTAGAAAATAGGTATAATATTCTCCAAAATCTCATCCACGTCAGTTAATTACCTCGGTATCCAGAGCGTCTGTATGTACTACTTGAACGACTGCCAGAATAGTAGCTACCACTGTCATAAATGTCAACAGATGACGCACGTCCTCCACGGGCAATCTCAACCTGTAGCAAGGAAAAATTAATTTGAACGTAAATTTTAATTGCTTATGAGTTATGAGTTACTCCTCTTGGCCATGTGTCAATGTCTGGGATAATCTGTATCTAATTTCATAAAGTTCTTAATATCCAATATTTCAGTGACCGTCAGTGGTGTATTGAAGTGTGAGCCTTCATGTCTAATATATCAGTTTTCATATCGGGGTCATCACAAAAGAGTAAAAGAACAGAATAGAACCTCTTATAAACATACATGTTGTAACGCAAGTGGTAAAGGGTAAGAATGGGCAGGAAGAAAACCATGGTATTATTTCAACAGATTAATCAAGCTACCAATAAACTAATTAACCAATTATAGTATGCGATTTAATTGTAAAATTACCCGAAGCCTGTGTCCATCAAACTTGTAACCATCGCGGCCCCTGATTGCATCCTCAGCATCTCGAGCATCCTCAAACTGCCAAAAGAAGGATAGTATAATTTGCTTCAATTAAACATTAATCTAAGCTAAGACCAAAAGCACAAAATTGACAACCCATGATCTAACACCTCCCAACTTTCAAGTGAGTTCAAGATGTCCACTTGGAAATACGGCAATAAAACAAATATTTCTAACCTTTAAGGTGTCAAAATCAAATTGAAAATACCTCCACGAAGCAATAACCAGGTGGTCGAGGTGGTAGCTTCAAATCAATATCTATAATGCGTCCATACTACGATAGAATAGAAACAATATTATTCATAATAAAAAATAGACCAATACAATCCACAAAAATTACTTCATAAGTGAAAAAAAACTATCTCACAGAATTCATTCATAATAAAAAATAGGCTAATACAATCCACAAAAATTACTTCATAAGTGAAAAAAAACCTATCTCACAGAATTCATACTAGAGGAGCAAATTGGCTAAAATAAGGTGCCAATAATTTCAACTAAAAATTGAAATCAAACTGCAGGTACTTGTCACCAACACACCTTGTAAAAGAGGTCCTCAATTTCACCCTTTGTTACATCCCCTGGAAGATTGCCAACATAAATAGTGCAGTTTGATCTTCTCATGGTGACTTATTGGAGATGGACAATTTCTCTTTGCTAACAGAAGCAGAAAATTTATTATATTTATGCTGCAGAGGACAACAAACATTATCATATTCAAAATTGTATCAACCAAGGAAATAATGTGCAATCCATGGATAATATTCTGCGACTTGCAGTTGACTTGATAAAAGGAGCATGCCATAAGTCAAACCAAGGACAATTTTGGTCCGAATGAAGCCCCGCGAGCTCCATGGCTCCCATCCTTTGCTCCATGAGCTCCTCCTCTATAAGGGAAAACAAATCAAAGACCAAATGCCATTTGACCTGATTAAACATATTCTTACACCCAGAAAAATCCAAAACTTCACAAACATGTGGACTAAACTTGGTGCACCAAACAACTTTGCTACAGCTAAATCCTAATTTGCGAGATATTGACTGGGTTTATTCAATGTTTATTGAATTGGAAGATTTTATTTATATAAAGAATCAAAACACTTTAAAAGTGATCTCAAGCCTGTAAAGCACTTGACACAACGACATCATTGACGAACCCAACAAAAGAAGTTCATGCTTTAAATGAATAAAAAATTAGGGAAGCAAACAAATTGTCAATCCAAATGAAAATACACTAGATATTTCTATCAAACATTCTAGATTCTTAAGCATTTGTTAAGGCTACGACCATGGGAGCACTCCAGAAATGAGAAGTTAAAAGAGTTTAGTCTATAATAATAAAATGAATCACATACAATTAGATAAATGTGACACATCAATAACATTGAATGTTTTTATCATCCGGACATTGAAAATTCTCACCATCACTAACAATTGAATCCCACTGTTCTCACAACGCGACTAAAGAAGGTATAGAATGCCCCTCTAAAACACAAAATAAGCATCCATTACAAATACTTCAATCTCAATATCTTTTAAAAGAGGGAACAAACAAAACAGTCCCATGACTAACCTGACAAAACAAAGCAGCCTGAGACCTCAACTACACGAGCAACAAAAACAAATTAATCACTGCCAATTTGATGCGGAAGATCAGAAGTAAACCATTTCCCCAATGCAAACAGAGAAAGGAATCATGCTACAATGAAAACAGGAAAAAAAAGAATACTAAACTCTAAGATTACTACAATCAATTTTGTTAACATTTAAATTCAACATTTAGTTATATCTAATTTATGAAAATACTTGTTTGAAGATATCCTCCAACAAAGGTAGACTAGTGCAGCAAAGCAAACATTCCAGTTTAACTTGTAAGACATAATTCAACTCAGTCCTGTGTTTTTGAATTATTAAGGACTTGACGCTGTATTAAAAAAGCTTAAGTTGCAAATAAAGATACAAGTGCATGAGTATGGTCCAATTGTTTGTTGCCTTAGGGCATGTGTATGTATATACAAAAAAAACTTAGTATACTATACTTCATTATTGATTAGTGCCAAAATCCAAAATGTTAGTGATAAAGACAAATATTAAATTCTAATTGATGATTAAATATTTAATAATATCTAGAAATCATTTTTTTATGACAGGCCACAGCAATGATAAGCTTCCAAAGGTGTTAGATGTGAGCATTAGCCAGCATTAAAAGGGGTATGCCTTTGAGTACACAAGGCTATAGCAAAGGCCAGATCCTCAATTATATAAATAGGCTATATAAGACCTTTTGTTGGAAGCTGGGTGGCCAATAAGGCATGGAAATGCCTTTTATGTGACATGGAAACTTAGCCTGCAACCATGCTTCTACAGCAGCCCGTTCTCTTTATTCCATGATAATATTGATGAATTGGCAAGTAGGAAGGTAAGATTATGCAACAAGTTCAGAAGAATTTGCATTTGGTTATAGATGATCTTGTCATCATTTCCGAGCAGCAACAAGACATAGCAGCTTGTCAGAGTTTGATAAAGATAAATATTAAATTCCAATTGATAGTTAAATATTTAGCACTATCTTGACTCCTCGTAATCAAATTTCTTATTCTTCTATGACAAGAGATCCCACTAACTAGTGTGGCTTTCGGAGTGGAGACCCAGATGGATTTAAGAGGCAGGCCACAGCAATGATAAGTTCACAAGCCTTTGGGTAGGCGATCCTCAATTATACAGATAGGCTATAGCAGACCTTTTGTTGGAAGCTGGGTGGCCAATCAGGCATAGGAATGCCTTTGATGTGAAACAGAATCTTAGCCCTGCAACCATGCTTCTACAGCAACCAGTTCTCTTTTATTGCATGATAATATTGATGGGATTAGCGAGTAGGAAGGAATGTTTATGCAACAAGTTTTGAAGAATATGCACTTGGTTATTGATGATCTTGTCAACATTTCCAAGCAGCAACGTGAAATAGCAGCTTGCCGGAATTTGAAGCATTCACACTCCAAGTGAGAGTCGAAAACAAAACTGGAGAAGAGTGCTGTGGTAGGGGATGAAGATTGGGAGTATCTTCCTCCAAAAATTCTGCAAGTGGCTATGATGCCAACAAAATTAGTCAATTATATTAAGTTATTAACCACTGAATGGATGATATGAATGCTGCATATGTAAGCATTGGCTAAGGAGATGAATATAGAATCAGCTGTGAATATTAGAAAGCTAATAGCAGAGATTTTGTTGGAACCTGGGTAGTCAAGTTGGCATAGGAAGCCTTTGATGTGACAGAGTCTTAACCAGAAAACATGCTCTATACAACAGCCAGATCTTTTTACCACATAACGATATGGATGGGATGTGCAAGTAAAGATTATGCAACAAGTTTGACGGCTCTGCATTTTGTGATCAATGATCTTATCAACAATTCCACAAATTAACATGAGATAGTGACTTGCATGAATTTGAAGCCGATCAGATGATGGGATGAGAATCTTGAGGAGTCTCTGTGATAATAGGAATTCATCTGTAAGCCCTGCCACCCTATTTAATATATGTTTTTGTTCTGAGTCAGAGAAGGCCGGTGTATTTTCAAATTTGCCGTCACTGCCTCTGAACGCAACCTATATAGAATTGCGAAAATGTAATTTGCTCCCTTTCATAAAACTTGTTGAACCTGATTTTAGAGATATTAAACAGCATTTCCTGGGGTTTTCCTGCCATTCCCATACCTGCACATTCAGGAAAAAGTTCAAATCAGCGTCATCTGGTTCCCTTTTACTCTCAATTTTTCAGAAGCCACCTCCCCGCACATAACCACATGGAGATGACAAGAATATCAAGGAGTCCCCTCCACTCCCACTGTTCCAGCCACCACAACACTAATTTCCAAAACCATCAGAGGTAGTTCCTGTTGCTTCAAAAGTTTATTATAATTAACAGCATAATTTCCTGCTGATGGCTGCTGTTTCTCTTCATTATCCTTATCCTGCTCACTCTCTCCTCTTCCCACCACACTGTTGCAAGATGAAAATATCTTGGCAACAATTCAATGAATCATCACACCAATCCAGAATCTATTTCTGTTAATGTGTTCATCATTAAGTGTTGACACATTTACAATAAATTTTTCAGCTTAAGTAATAGCAATTAAACTTTTCTTCTGCCTTCAATAATATAGAGGTAGATATTTTTTCAGAATATACAGTTCATGCGTGATAAGCTAAATATTTCTATTCTATACTTCCTTGTCCCAAAAACTACTCCCATTTAAATCTGCTGTGTCAGGTTCTCATATTAACTAGATGCTTGCTTGTGTTTAAACATATGAAATACAAGCTCCAACACTAACCATTTAATACATTACATTCTGCACTCAGTAGAATAATAGATCAAACTTACTACTATACATTTGTTATAATAACGTTTTGTCTTCTTCTTTAATTTGTCTGTGCCTTGTTCAGCACATTGATTTTGAACAAGGTCCTCATCATGTGCCTTACAAAGATGCCTTTAATGAGAACTTAATTTATGATGTGGATATGAGCAAAATCCACATGGTGCCAATTATGTCTCTTATGGCACATTGATAAACTAAAGATCTTAAAGAGTTAAACCAACCAAGCACCAAAGTCGAACCAAGTTATGCATATACGCATTACTCAAATTTGGTCTAGAGCTTATTATTACATTCTCTGCAACTTCCCATCTCAGAAACTTAAGAGAAACTTAAGAAAAACACTAAACGTTAAGAAGATGATTCATTTTGGTATAGGTCTATGCTTTTGTTTGGCCCTTTGAAAACTGGTCTAGAAAGCTAGTACGATTTCTTTTTGATCTAGTGCACTTCATGTTACCAGATTCCAGAACTGTCATGGTATTTTATTGGCAGCTTTTGATTGTCTTCCCGGGTTACTATTAGTAAAAAGAAAAACTCTGTAGTTCTCTGAGCATTAACCACAGCAGCCCAATTTGAATAAACAATCATTGGACCTTCCGCAAAGACTTCTGCCAACTGAGCGTAAATTTCATGGCACCTAAATTTAACATGTATCCATAGAGCAATAATTTTATATAATTAAAAACCTGAAAATCCATAATATATAGATTTCTTCCTAGTTTATTAGAAACATATTTAGCAATTAGTCTTTTAAAAAATAGATCTGCATTTCAAAGAACGCAGCAAACCATTAGAATTTCACTTAAAAAGAAAAGTTCAAAAATACAAAGCTTCAACCTAATGATTCAGAGATTGAATCTGGTCGTTTGCCCTGCTCTGCAACTAAATCCCACATTAGCACTTGAGGCAGCATCCCTTATGTGTGCAAGCAGTATCTCAACCAATCGCCAGGGGTGTTTGATTTGGGAAAAGTGTGGTTTATTTTAAGATAGATGACCCTCAAAATATTCTCATTAACCCTCTACTAAGAAGCCACCACTGGAGACACCAGGGAAAAATCATTAAGGCATTGGCAGTTGAGGAAGAAACTTTCCTGTCGACACCAAGTTTGTGGCCAGTCAGTAACCAAACGCAAAGCCCTCCAAAGACAATGGATGCAAAAGAGGTAAGGATTTCACTGATACCTCTCTCATTGTCAGACCGAATGTTCACATAGCTAATGCAATTAAAAATGAAAAAGGTTGATTAAAATAAATCACAGTTTTTTTAGCAGCTCGGGGTAGTTCTAAATTACCCTCTCATAGCTTTATGAATGATTGGATGTACAATGTTTGGAACAAGAGGTAAGGGTTTCAATTTACATACTGCAAAATGATTTGGAAGTGTTTATTTGTTTTTTTTTTCAAAAAAACCGTCAAAAATAAGTGATAAGAAGACAATTTTGGAATATTGGTTTCTTTGTTTTTAGGGCCATATCATGTTCCCCGAAAGCCAATAAAGATTATCTTGGCCTTTTTGTGGCCTAAATTGGTCATGATAAATATAGGTTTCCTTATCTATGGAATCTATTGCGAAGAACATTGGGATCTATTGGTAGGGTCATTAGGATGGAGTCAAACTCTCTTCTGCCGCATATGAATGTAATGCTTCTAGTTGCTATCTACGAGATAGACCTCCCAAAAGTTCTCAAAATTGAAATGGACATGGAAATTGTCATTTGCCCGAATAGAATTTCTAGGAGGATTAAATGCATACTTCCTATGTCAAAGGGAAGGGCATCACAGGTAGAGTTGTCCCATGTTGAGAGACAAAGTTAACCCTGATAGATCTATTGAAAAGGACTGAATGGTTGCAAATCCTAATGGAAAAACTTAAAAACTCCCAAAATCATTGAGGATGAAATTGTTCATACCCAAGTTTTTGAATCATAAAATCCTAAATGGTCAAGAGGCACAAAACTCCATTCCTATGGATGAGATGCATAGAGAATCTTTGACTAAGAAGCTTAGTGAACTTAAGGAAGCTCTTAGACGTCTTGCCCTAATAAGACTTCCATTCCTAATGATAGAACTCCAAATGCTCACGTTACCTCCTCAATCGGCCTCCCTAAAGGCAGGATTCTCAATGCACAAGAACTGGATGTAGAAAAATTGAGGCATTTATTAGATTATAGAAAGAGAGGTGAGACGATTGCCAAGAAGGGAGGTGTTCTTGGGTTAGGCCTAGGAGGAACGAGGATCAATGTTGAAGATGCACCAATCATGCTCTGTACCTCTGAGAAAATATCATCACAAATGGTGAGGTGACCCCAATCATTGATAAAGGTGTGCTAGTCCCTGAGGAAGGGAAAGGTAAAAAGGATCTCCAGCATGACTATAAGCATGTTGAAGGGGATAGTGGAGGAACTTGAAGCCATTAAGAATGCCTATGATTGTAATGATTGTATCTCCAACTACTCCCTCATTGCCATCCATATTGTTGTTACCTCTCATTCAAACCATATTATACCATGTCAATGACTCTAGCCACTTGAGCAATGGTGATGTGCTCTCCTCTAGAGATGTAGACATAAGACATGCTACTAAAGTCCAACCCATTTGTGCCCTTGACCTAGTGAAAGGAGCTGATTTGAACTAGGCTATAGTTTCATTTGAGTGTAGGCAAAATGTTCATATAGTGGGCAAAGTGTTGAAGGTTATAATTGCGTAAAAACTGTAATATCCCCTCTAATTATAGAATTTGATGTAAGATCACAATGGTCAAATATCTCTAATTGAAATTATTAAATTAATTGAATAGATTACAATTACTGAATATTTATGAATAAACCAATAATGTATTTATATAATAGGCAAGAGCCTACAACACAATGGTGAATTGTGAGCCTCTTATTAGAGAGGTCTTGGGTTCGACTCTACACGAGCTTAATAATTAATAATGAATCTTGTCTTCGGCCTCTTACCGATCAAAAAAAACTAATGTATTTATATAATTAATACAATATTATCAACCTTGTATTAATAAGTAAATATTAAAAACTAATCAATTAAATAAAAAAGTCAAACTAATAATAATAATATATTATTACAAATTCACTAAATGTATAATCAATACATAAACCAAAATATTATTAATCCCCAAGGAACGCCACCTTACCGATGGGGATAACATATATATATATATATATATATATACAAACTCAGCATTAAGAGTACCACCCCACAAGGAACACATAAGCAAACATATGCCAAGGTAAAATCCAACATGGTTGAACACATTGAATGAAAAGGACAAAAGGACGTATAGAAAGGCCAACATCATTGAGTTTGAAAAGAAGGCATTTAAAATGATGGATTGACCCCAAACATAATCAACATACATTATAATCCAAAAACAATACACATGGACACCACTTGAAAAGGAAAGGTAACAAAGATTACTTAAATACCATTTCCAACAAAGGAAAATAATAATTAGAAATATAAGGATATTGGTAAGACGTGTTAAGAGGGAAAAAGCCGAAATAGTAGGAGAGAGTATTAATGTCATCTTAGTTAAGTTGTTAACTATATAAGAAATTGGATTTGGAGGAGCGATGGCGAGTGGGAGCGGGAATGGTGAGAGTTTGGGTGGGAATAAGATTTTGAATTCCCTTGTACCTGGAGAACAATCTGGGAATCTCCCTGTCAAATCTGGGGATGCGGGTGATGGCAGGTTCCTAGCGGATGCGAGGGGGGCCAAGCAAAATAAAAAATGGTCTAGCTTGTTTGGGATTCGACCCATAGGAAAATTTGCTTTTCCACCAGTTAAAGACATTTCAGCGAAGGAGAAAGGTAAATTTTTTGTTGAGATTCCTGATCAGATTATTGATAGAAACATCTCTTGCATGGAGTCTACTCGAGTTGAGCATTTCATTGGTGCTCGACCTAATATTGAAGATGTGTGGGCTTTTGTGCGGAGAAAATATTGTTTGAAGGGTCAAGTGGATATTTCTGCTATGGCTAAAGGCTGTCTTTCTTTTTGTTTCTCTTGTGATGAGGATAAGAGAGATATTTTGTGTAGTAGTCCTTGGGTTATGGAGAAGCATACCATGCTTTTACAGAAATGTGCCCCCAATCTTTACTCCTTGGATGATTTAGCTATTCAAGCTCCTGTATGGGTGAAACTTCATGGTCTCCCTCTTGAGTTTTGGATGAAAGATGTATTCAAAAGCATAGCCAACACCTTCGGGGAACTTCTCTCTTTAGATCCGGTGACGATTTCTAGGAGGAGATTGAACTTTGCCAAGTTTTGTGTTGGAGTATCCCATGGGATAGACCTCCCGAAATCTATTGCTCTAAAATCTAAACTTGGGGTTTGGGACCAAAGGATTGAATATGAATCTATCCCTTTTGCTTGCTTCCATTGCAAGAAAGCGGGTCACTGGGCTAAGAAATGTCCTTTATTGAAAGGAAAAGCTAAAAAGAATGTTAAGAAGAGCAAGAAAATCTGGGTCAAAAAAGCCCAACCTAAAGAGACAAGGGCGGGAGTCGAGGGGCCTGTTCCCCCTAAGGACATTGCCCATGTGGATAGTTGCAGTTCTTCAGTGGGGGAAAAGAAAGATCTATCTAAAGAGTCTGCTGTGGTGACAGTTGAGGTACTTTCTCCTACTAAGAACCAAGCTCATTGGAAATCTCCAAGGAAGGTCATAAGGAAGTTGTGGGGCCTGTTCCTTCAAAGGACCTTGCTCATTTGGATAGAAGAAGCACTTTAGTAGGGGAAAAGAATGTTCAATTTATAGAGGTTGTTGTGGCGATTGCTGAGGTGCCTTCTCCTACTAAGAACCAAGCTCATAAGGAAATTTCTAGCAATCCAGAGATTGTAGTGGATGCGGCTAGTGTGGATGTTGTTTCCCACCAAGATACCCCAGTATTGCATGATATTTCAAAGGAGAATGGGGAGATTTTTGACTTGAGAAATCAAGATGGGGAGGATATTGTTTTGTCAAGTCCCTCAAAGGATCTTAGTTCTGCCTTACCTCTGTCAACCGTGGCTGATTTGGCTACCCCTTCCCTGGATCCTCTGGAGGTTACA
Organism: Cupressus sempervirens; assembly: GCA_028749045.1. Lineage (NCBI taxonomy): Eukaryota > Viridiplantae > Streptophyta > Pinopsida > Cupressales > Cupressaceae > Cupressus > Cupressus sempervirens. Next base: position 18,267,771 of record CM053788.1, read on the forward strand.
AATTTGGAGATTCCTTTTACAGAGGATAGGATTAAGGTTTATGATGGTTCCCACAAGGAGACTTTACCCCAGGGCCCCTGTTGTGAAGGATAATTCCTTTTTTAGTGGAGTGGTTGAGGACATTCTCACTATATCCCTTGTTGAGGAAGTAGCTATGAAAAAGGATAGTTCTGGGACCTGTGGGACAGCATGAGGGAAGAAATCTAAAGGTAGAAGGATTAAAGATGGAGAGAACTTTACCCCAATGAATAACAACAAGAAGGGAACCAAAGTTGATTCCAAGCCTTCTAAGGGTAAGACTGGTCTATCTAAGAATGGTAGTGCCGCCATCAAGAATGGTGACGTTGGGTCTTTGCCATCTTCTGCTGGTAGACCTTCTAATCAGCATAAAAAAACAGCTGAGGCTATTAAGAGTATAGCTGATGGTTGTTAGAGAACTATCCTCGATTCAAAACATTTTGTGAAACTATGAAGATCCTATCGTGGAATATTCGAGGGTTAAATAATCCTCACAAACATGATATTTTAAAAAATATGATTAGGGATAATAGACCTACTATTTTTGTTATCCAGGAAACTAAGATGCTCAAAGATAAGGTGGAACACCTTTCTATCTTTAAGGGAGGAAAGATTTTTGGAAGTGACTCTGATGGTGCTTCAGGTGGCTTGGCAGTGTTATGGATTAACAAATGGATTCAAGGGGAACTCATTTATCAAAATAGAAATATGATGAATGTGCGTTTTGTTAATTCTAAGGATAATTTTAGTTGGGTTCTCACTAATGTTTACACCCCTAATACTAAATGGGGGAGGAAAGCTTTGTGGGAAAAAAATTCTAATCAAAGAAAGCTTTTTGCTGAGGATAATTGGTTGGTGATAGGGGATTTTAATACCCCCCTAAAGGAATTTGAAAAAAAGGGAGGTAATCAGTCCATTTTGGACAATAGATTAGATCTTAGGCACTTTATTGACCCCCATATGCTTCATGATCTTGATTTACATGGGGTTGAATACACATGGACGAATAGAAGAGCTGGTAAGGATCTTATTCAGGTTAGACTGGACCGGGCCATTATCAGCAATGAATGGATTTTGAAGTTTAAATGCTCTCTTATTGCTCAGGTTCGGGTGGGCTCTGATCACTTTCCAATTTTCTTTTTTGCTGACTCTTCTAGTTTTAAAAAGAATTCTCTTTTCAAATGAGAAAAAATGTGGACCCTTCATCCTAATTTGGAGAACCTCATTCAAGAGTGGTGGAATATTGATTTCGAGGGTACAACTATGTTTATAGTAGCGGCCAAACTGAAAAATGTCAAGAAACACATTAAAATCTGGAATAGAACTACTTTAGGTAATATTTTTTAGAACAAAACCAAGATATTGGAGGAGCTTAAAGACATTCAAAACAAGATTCAAGCTGATGGTTATGAGATGGTCTCTAGGGAAGAAGAAAGCAATAAACTGATTGAACTTCATGATCTCGTTTCTAAGGAGGAGACCTTTTGGAGACAGTGTTCCCGAAAAGTTTTTCTTAAAGAAGGTGATAGAAACACCAAGTTCTTTCATATGACTACCTTGAAGCATAGGATGGCTAATAGAATATCCAAACTCATGACGGCTGATGGTATTACTGATAAGGAAGATGTCATTGAAAGGGAGGCCATGGTGTTCTTTGATAGCTTGTTGCAGTGTGACCCAAACCTGAATATGGAAAAGCAACAAATGTTCTTGGACAATATTCCTTCCTGTATTTCTAAAGCTCAAAACTCAGTCTTGACTTCCATTCCCTCTTCGAATGAGATTTCTAAGGCTGTTTTTTCTTTTGAGAGTGATAAGGCCCCGGGCCCTGATGGTTTTCCCCTCTTGTTCTTTCATAAATATTGGCATATCATTGGTTCTGATGTTTGTAATGGTGTTAAGGAATTTTTTGGTTCAAGAAACATCCTTAGAGAATTAAATGGGACCTTTATTGCCCTTATTCCTAAGAAGTCGGGTGCTGATAGTGTGGATCAGTTTAGGCCTATCAGTTTATGCAATTCTTTTTATCAAATTATTTCCAAAGTTTTGACTCTCAAAATTCTCTCCATTCTTCCAGCTATTATTTCTGGTCAGCAAAATGGCTTTGTTCATCGCAGGCAGATCTTGGATTCCATAATTACGGTTCATGAAAACATCCATTCTCTTGTGGTTTCTGCTTAAGCTTGATATCTCTAAAGCGTATGATAGAGTTGATTGGAACTTCCTCCTTAGGTGCTTGGAAGCGTTTGACTTTAATAAGAGATTCAAGGATATTATCTTTATGCTTATCTCTTCAGCTTCCTTTTCTATTCTGGTTAATGGTTCCCCTTCCTCCTTTTTTAAGGCTTCCAGGGGCCTTAGACAGGGAGACCCAATCTCTCCTATTATTTTTATTATCTTGGCTGAATGCTTGGGAAGATTTATTAATAATATGGTTGTTAAAGGAGACTTTGTTGGTCTTAGCCCTTCCTCCTCTGCTCTAGTGTGCTCGCATCAGCAATTTGTGGATGATTCTATTGTCATGGGAGAGGCCTCGATGAGAAATGCTAGGAATATTAAGAAGGCCTTGACTGACTATGGGGACACTTCTGGGCAAACCATTAATTAGAATAAAAGTGTGATTTATTTTATTAATGTTAGTGAGGCTAGACAATTAAAGATTAAAAGGATTATTGGGTGTGAAAGTGGGTCCTTGCCTGGAACTTATTTGGGGCTACCTTTGGGTTTATCTCCCCCTGATAATTTTTGGAACTCTCTGATTGACAAGATTCACTTGAAACTTGTTGGCTGAAAGGGATCCCTCCTTAGTCAAGCTGGGAAGGTCATTGTTTTGAAATCTATCCTCCAAAGTGTGCCACTCTATGCTTTGAGTGTCTTTAAAATCCCGAGAAAGTCTGCACTTGCTATTGAGAAAAAACAGAAAACTTTCTTGTGGACTGGTATGGAGACTAAAAAGAGACTTCCTCTTATTGCTTGGGAGAATGTTTGCATTCGCAAGGGGAAGGGAGGGCTTGGGCTTCAAAGGATTTCTTTTATGAATGAACTTTTATTGGCTAAACTTCTTTGGAGATGGCATAAGGAAGAGGGGGAATGGAGGAATATTTGGGATTATAAATATAATTGGAATAACTTTGATTTTAAACATTTCCTTCATTTTGATTCTAATCAAGGGGGATCTCAGATTTGGAAGAATGCTCATTAATTTAAACACATTTTAAGGAAAGGAGTCAAATGGAAGGCTAGAAATGGTTTGAAGATACTTTTTTGGGAAGATATTTGGATTTTGGATTACCCCCTCTGTGAAGATCCAAGATGGAATGGGTTTATGGAGCAGTGCAAGACTCTGTTTGGTACTCTGTTTAGTGATTACTGGAAGAATGACTCATGGGTGAATCTTCTTAGCGTGAATTTGAATCTTGTTGAGCAAGCTAAATGCTTGAATGCTTATTGTCTGAACCATGAATATGATGTTCTGATTTGGAAAAAGGATCCTAGTGGTGTGTACTCTACTTCGTCAGCTTTTGCTAATTCTTTTGAAGATTATGAGGTTGGCTTGGGTAAAAGGTATGACTCCTAAAATTAATATCTTTTTTTGGACCCTTTTGCAAAACAAAATTTCAACCCTTGATAATCTCAAGAAGAGAGGATTCTTCATTGTTAATCGGTGTGTTCTTTGTAAGAATGATGAGGAATCAATGGATCATTTAATGCTCCATTGCCCCTTTACTACTGAGGTTTGGGATAAAATTTGGGACTTAATGAATATGGACTGGGTCCCTCATGCTACTATCCAGTTGTTCTTTTTGTCTTGGAAAGCTCCTTCTAAGAACCCTCTGATTATTAAATTGTGGGATTTTATACTTCCTTATCTTTGTTGGTGTAATGTCCCCTTTTTCTAGGACATTATAATTCTTTGTGGCCAGCTCACTTCGCCTAGGTTTTAGGGGCGAAAAGGTTCTGTACGGGGTTCAGTTCAAGATTTGGCCTAGACATTTCCAGTTCCAGACCCATCGGAGCAGTTTTGGCAAGTTGTCCAGATACTTACTATTTTTAGTAAGTAATCAGAGCTCAGTATTTTCAGTACTTCAGTGTTGGGTTGGAAGTGTCTTGCCGAGAGCTTTCCAACGAGCTATAGCACGAGCTTATCCGAGTTCGTTCGGTCAGTTATTTTAATGCTTGAAGATTTTATGGTTTACTGGTCAAGTGACTTTAAAGGTTTATTTAATGTCACTTTATTTCAAAAAGGTTCTATGTTCACTTAAGTGACTAAAGGACAAAAGGTTGTTTTATCCCACATTGCTTGAATGAGTGTGCATCTCATTGGGAAATGTAATAAAGGTACAACAAGCTCCACTTGAGAGGATATATATGAAGATTCTAATATTCAAGCAAATATTAATCTGGGAACTGAAAACAGTTGCTGGTTTCTTCTTCTAGGACGCAAACCTTTGGAGAAGCGTTTGAAGGTTGGACGCAAACCTAGCCTTCTTACAGGTTTCATTTATATTTCCAATTTGACTGTCATTTTCTGTTTATAAGATTGGATTACTGGAGTTGTTGCACGTTATTGTATTGCTGATGTATAATACAGTAGCACATTTTGAGTTATTTAACTCCTGGTTTAATATGTACTTCTGATTATTGGAGAAATAAAACAAATTTTTCAGAGTTTCTTTGAATGCAAATCTATGGGTAACAAATTGTTTTAAGTTCTGAAATTTATATCAAGTGTCAGTTTATTGTTCGATTTTAAACTTGCAAGTCTATATCTCAATTTTTAGTAGAATATCCAAAAGGGATACTACAGTGGTATCAGAGCCTAGCTATCCTGTCATCCTGTGGAAATACATAGAAGAATTTATGAAAAAGAAAATTTGTGAGTTCTGGTTGCTTAAATGTCACTGGTTTGGAAATTCGGAGGACAAAACCCCACGAGTTTGATTTCTGGAACTGATTGGACGTCACCCCAATCTTTCCAAGCTGGGAAATTCCATAGCAGCATATTCGGCAAATAGTGTTGTTTTTCAGGACAGGCAGAAGTAAGTTTCTTGGTCTCTTTCTTTGCTTTGGAAGCTTGAATTCATTTATTCAATACAGTCAGTCGAAGGTACATGATAGCAGGAAAGTCTGAGCAGCAGCATCTAGTATTAAACCTGGTTACGTTCAAGGAGAATTATTTGATACAGGTATCACCTTTAATTCGTGTGGGAAATACTGGTATAACATGGTGAGTTGGGCGGCGTCAACAGGAGTATCTCAGATGTAGAGGCATTCTCATCAGGTCGTCACCATTGCTGAGATAATAAAGGTTTAGGTCGGCGGCATTCATCCAGGGTGGAAACTGGTACAGTGTTAAATCTTGTCTTGCCATAACTGGCGGCATTTTCTACTCGTGTTTCAGCTGCAGACACGTGGAAGGGATTATAACATTGTATGGTCGGGACAGATTTACTGGTCAAAAAACGGCATTGTACACAGTCGGATTGGCAATAACAAATTTAATACCACTGAAGTTGAAGGCTATTCATTCCGTCTAAGGAATATGATACTGGCAGATTTCTGTGGACGTCTGTGGCAGAGAGAATTGGTTACGTTTGGAGCAAACTCGGCATTGGGTTTTCCTGTTATAGATGGATTTAGCATTCACATGGGGGTCGAAGTAAAGGAGATAAGAAACTAGCTGAGCTTGTGGAAAGAGGACTGGGTTAAACTCCATTCACGCTTACGGCACACAAAAATATAATCAGCTCTTTGGGTGAACATTCACAGTCTGAACACGAGCTTCGAATACTGTTGTACCCTTGACACATCAAGTTAAAAGGGGGCAACGTGGGTGTACAGGTTAAGGACGTGGGCATTGACGGGTTGCATTGAAGACCATAGCGGGCTGAGCAGTTTATATGTGAAGAGGCAACAACAGGAGCCGCCAGACCCACGGGATTAATGTGATAGGGTCGAAACCACCATAACACAGCAATATATAAGATTCACCTTTTTTTTTTTCTGGATTTGCGCTAGCATTATGTGCCTGTTCATTTACTAGATGACAGCAGACATGACGCTTTAAGAATTCTGGAGACCATTTTGGTATGTAACTCTGTTCGCCATGACTCCTAACAGAACTTCATTAGCTGTGAATTGATTTTCGCTTCAGAGATTTGAATGAATGGTTCAGTTTATTAATAAGCATTCTGGATTACTGTATCTGCAAGTTTTAAAACTCATCTCTGATATTTGAATGAGAACCTGGTTATTGGAAATATCAGTGAATATTCTGCTATTTGTTAATGTCATCAGCACTCTGCAGTAACATAACAATGACAGGTTAATGTAGACTGAGTTTGCAGACAACTGCTTGAAATAATGACTCTGAACACAAACCAGTATTTTGTTTAAAATCCAGTGAGGGTATTACATTGCATTTGTGAGAACTGTTTGACGAAATGTATAACTCAGTTATCCATCAGCATTGAACATAAAACTCAAGAATAGATTATTACAAGAGATGTTTTGGACAGAATCAGCAATCTCAAATTGGAAGGGAAGGGCCCTGCATCATTTTACAAATACCTATATGCTGGAAGTGTGTGCAATTTTTTTTTTGGAAATTGTCGTTGATGCAGTTGTTCAATACGGGAATTTCCAGATTTTAGCGTCAGCATTGTCTTGTATGTTGTAGGGAGTTTTGAATTCCTTTCATATTATTTTTCTGGGAATTATCGGTGGAAGTATTATCATACAGGGGCGTGCCTTTTTACAACACAATTTGTAGGCAGAAAGTTGTGACCGGAGGGGCATTCAAATACAGTCTAGCAGTGATTTTGATTATCCATTCCTGCCCTTTTTCGGGTGCCAACCAACTTCATAGCTACCTGACAGTCAGAATAGGCCAAGAAGAAAACGTGGGTGTTGGAGTTGTTTTCTTTTGCTTGGTCATTATATACATTTTTCACCAAACATGTTGGCTTTTAAAGTTGCAGCATAAATTGACTGCATTAATGATATCAGATCATACAGATTCCGTCAGTTTCAAATGTTCAAATAGAGCCAGTTGTTGTGCAAATTAACAGATTGGATCTAGTGTTTGCAGAGAAGAGAACATGTGAGACCATATCAAATATTGCATATACAGTTCCAGTGGGCAGCAGTGTTGGAGAAGGAACTGAAGTGTTCTGGATACGAAACATTCAACTGGAGGCTAGTGTGATGAACCCTGATCCAGCTATTATATGAACGTGTGAAAATGATTTTCTGAGATGATCTGCTGGAAAGCATTTGGTACTGCACTCACAGATTTATGTATTTTGGAGGCTCATTCTGTCATGGTACTGACTCTCTGTGCTGGTTCAGGAAGTTGTTAAAAGACAAGCATTTTTTTTCTGAGTACAACAGTTCCAGATCTTTACTGTTGATCAGAATTAGCTGAGTTTTATACAGTGGTTCAAGATGGTTCCAGTGGGGCTGTGAACTGTTTGACCAAATTCCTCTCATACTAAACATTCAACATTCTGATTACATAATTTAATCTCAGTTTATTACAGTGAGCTAGACATTGAATCAGTTAGATAATCATGTTTACTTCAAGTACCTAGAAGCAGTGGGACCAGAATATGGGGAAGCTTAAACAAAGTTTGAAAAGGTTGGATGAAAATCAGAAAAGGATGGATGCATTGATTTCAGACCCTGCAAAACTAGAGAAAGTGGCACGATGTATGGTTTCCATGATTAAGAGGACTCCATCACAGAACAAAGAGAAAGAGGAACAAGAGGCCTCTATAGTATCTAGAAGCATCTATGATGAATTCCCAGCAGTTGGTGACCATGATACAGCTGACCTTATGGAGGGCAAAAATCAGACTTTAGAAAACGAATCAAAAAATTCATTTGATGACAATGAATCCCAAGATCATGATGTGGATGGACACGCAGTCACTTTGGAAGTGGAAGTGCGTGAAGATACTGTTTTATCAACAGCTTCTACCCTGCCAGTTGAGCCATCCTATGAGGTGCATAGCAATAGAACCCTAGATATTGAGGTGTGCCTAGAGGATAGCATACACGATGCTGCTGATCATATGGAGAGTGACTTTGATTCAGCCTCATATCACAGCACGGATGACAAATGGGAAGATTTGTGCGGATATGTTTTATCTCAAGGGGATCATCATTTAGCAAGTCAATTGAAGGTTAATGACAGGATGGTTGCCACAACCGTTAAGCATTTTGATGTTGCTCGTCAAATGTTGGCCATCTATGGTTGGGGTACTCCTTTGACAAATGAGCATGGTGATAGTGTTTTTTCCCTTGCAGAGATACATGCACTTCGAGAGGCGATTGGAATAATGAAACAAAATTACCTACAACTACTTGCAGATAGAGATTTTCTTCTCAAGTGGGATCGCATTTGTTATGTTGCATTGCAGGGAAAAGAGGAGAAGGTTGATAAGCTCACTCATGAGCTTGAGGTGACTACGAACTCTTTGCAAAGTGCCCGGTTAGCCCTTCAAGAGTCACAATTATAGATTGAGAAGCTTACAGAGGAATTGAGTTTGGCACAGTCTCCACCAGCTGCAGATATAGTACAGTTACATACAGAGGCAGTTGATGAGGATCTTATATCCACAGGTTGTAGTGGGGATGTGGTTACATCTATCACAGATATAGTTACACAGGTTTCAGCTGGGAAGAGTACCTTGATGGAGAACAGTAGAGAACCACTAGTTGTATTGAGTTCTCCTAAGGTTAGTGTCGTGACAGTTGATATAGGACAATTTACTGGTAGCTCTTGTGTCACAATAGTGGATTCTCCTGAGAGTTGTGTGGTAGTGCACGACACTACTCCGTCATCCACACAGGGCATTCGCAGAGTGTCACCCGGATGGGAGTATAGCTCTCATGTTGATCTGTTTCCATCTCCTGGAAGCAAATCTGTCACTTCATTCCATGCAGCCGATTTTGGATACCAGCTTGTTGATTTTCAGAGTCAAAGGGATCAGCTGCTTGATTCAAGTGTTTTTAGTGATGAGCCATTGACAGAGGTTGGAGCATTTTACCACGAATACACAATGAGGAATGCTCATCATTTTTCTTTTGACCCACGCACGAAGGACTTGATGATGCATTGGTTTGGGTTGGTTCCAGAATTATATCATCCTTTGTGGGATGAGTATTCACCATCTTCGGAAGGTGGGATTAGCGGATACAAGCATCCAACTCAGCTGTTTATGGGGGATTACTTGCAGGGAAAGCCATCAATTTTACATCATGTTGATATGTATCCAACATGGTTTGCTACTTCTATGTCACAAAGTTCTCTTATGGGTACATGGTTACAGGACGACTATGGTGCCAGTGGGCATGATGGTTTGGTTAGTTATCACATCCATGGGAGTTTAGCGGGAGTTGTAGACGGATGTTGTGTTATAGTCACTACCAAGTATTTTTACCTCTATATGGTGAATGGATGTGGGGTTCGATTGTTTTGGGATCCAAGTGGCGACAGGTTTGACACAATGTATTGGTTGGTTGAGAATCCAGGTGTTCTAGTGGATTATGCTATGACTATGATTTGTGTGTTTCAACCTTCTGACACATCAGAATTCCAGAGATTAGGCTTACTCAATTTCCACCAGGTTGATATAGTGGTGGAGTCAGATCGGTTGGATTGACCATTGGCATCGGTACGGATATTGCCGGAGTGGTACATCGATATAGTGGTGCATATACTACAGGTGCTAGTCAGTGGTATCTCAATCAGTGCACGAGTTCTCATTTGGGATCCAGGGGGAGCATCCCTATGCATATTATCATCTTGGAGTGGATATTGGTATCTTGTCGAGCTCCCATCATCACTTATCAGTAGAGATTCGCAAGGGCACTCATGGAGTGGGGCATTCATTCTGACTAAGGGAAGTGGGGTACTCGGGGCAGTAGCACATGGCCATTGGTGTCCCTTTATGGTAAGACTTGGGATCCTGGCATTCAGTTATCGGGCACATTGATTCCTATTGTACTGTTTCACCATTTTGAGTTCGGGATGATGCATGCTAGGGTACAGTGGCTGAGGAGTAAAATCGCATTCTCAAGGCGAGTATGGGATCCTGGCATTTGGTTTCTTCAGGTATGAGCGGATTGCTTGAGGGCAAGCAATCTTTGAGAGGGGAGGCTTTGTAATGTCCCCTTTTTCTGGGACATTATAATTCTTTGTGGCCAGCTCACTTCGCCTAGGTTTTAGGGGCGAAAAGGTTCTGTATGGGGTTCAGTTCGAGATTTGGCCTAGACATTTCCAGTTCCAAACCCATCGGAGCAGTTTTGGCAGGTTGTCCAGATACTTACTATTTTTAGTAAGTAATCAGAGCTCAGTATTTTCAGTACTTCAGTGTTGGGCTGGAAGCGTCTCGCTGAGAGCTTTCCAACGAGCTATAGCACAAGCTTATCCGAGTTCGTTCGGTCAATTATTTTAATGCTTGAAGATTTTATGGTTTACTGGTCAAGTGACTTTAAAGGTTTATTTAATGTCACTCTATTTTAAAAAGGTTCTATGTTCACTTAAGTGACTAAAGGACAAAAGGTTGTTTTATCCCACATTGCTTGAATGAGCGTGCATCTCATTGGGAAATGTAATAAAGGTACAACAAGCTCCACTTGAGAGGATATATATGAAGATTATAATATTCAGGCAAATATTAATCTGGGAACTGGAAACAGTTGTTGGTTTCTTCTTCTAGGACGCAAACCCTTGGAGAAGCGTTTGAAGGTTGGACGCAAACCTAGCCTTCTTACAGGTTTCATTTATATTTCCAATCTGACTGTCATTTTCAGTTTATAAGATTGGATTACTGGAGTTGTTGCACATTATTGTATTGCTGATGTATAATACAGTAGCGCATTTTGAGTTATTTGAGTTAACTCCTGATTTAATATGTACTTCTGATTATTGGAGAAATAAAACAAGTTTTTCTGAGTTTCTTTGAATGCAAATCTATGGGTAACAAATTGTTTTAAGTTCTGAAATTTATATCAAGTGTCAGTTTATTGTTCGATTTTAAACTTGCAAGTCTATATCTCAATTTTTAGTAGAATATCCAGAAGGGATACTACAATTGGGGGGTCTGGAAAGAACGTAATGATAGGATCTTCAGAGGAGTGGAATCCAACTCTATTCAAGTTTTCCATAAAATCAAGGTCCTTCTGCATGAAAATATCAAAATTTGTGGTAAGGGACAGTAGGGACAGCAACCTTCTAATGATTGGGATGTGGGGGTGATGAATAGTTGGAATATAAGGAGCCTGATTCTAGATACAAAGGATCCTAACCCAAGGGAAAGTGCTAGATGGGATTGTCCTCCGACTAATTGGTTTAAGTTGAACTTCGATGGGGCCTTGAAAGGGAACCTGGGCCTTGCTGGTTGTGGAGTGGTGATTAGGAATTCTAATGGTGATTTTGTTGGTGGTATGGCTATACCTTTGGGGTGTCAAACCAATCATGTTGCGGAAGCCTCAGCTGCTCTTTATGGTCTTATGTATGCCAAACACTTGAATCTGGTAAATATTTGGATTGAAGGTGATTCCCTCAACATTATAAATTGCTTAAAGAAGATATACCCACCATCATGGAACATTAGTAACATTATATCTAAGGCTGGGGATATTATTAATTCTTTTCAAAATTGCATTATTTCCCATAATTATAGGGAAGCAAATGGCTTAGCCGATTGGGCTTCCAATGTGGCCTGTTATAATGATCAAAAAATCATATGGGATTCATATGCCACTTTACCTGCTGATGGCCGCGAGTTTGTCAAGCATGACAAACAGAAATCCCAACAAACATCTTTTAATAATGACGTTGTCAGGGAATTATGATTTTTACCTCTTTGTAGTGAAGTGGGCAATTATTTTTGGCAATGTGGGCAGCTCGCACGGATTATGGGTTACTTCTTTCTATCAATGTTTAGGTTGTGGTGATCGCAGGGTGATTGGGGTCCTCTAGTGTGAGGAAACCAGAGCCTCATCTTGTAGAGAGTTTGGGGTTTCTCAGTCAGAGCAATTTAGGGTGTTTGTTGCAGAGATTATGGGGGGAAAGTGGAAACGGGTTGAACCGCCTAGTTGTGCAAAATGGAAGAATGAACCAGAGGTTTGGGATATCCTCAGGTGTGGCAATTTTACCAGCTACAAGGAGAGACTTAAAGGAAATAATCCTGCTATCACACACCAGTTTGTAAAATCTTGGAAGGATGGCTCAATTTTGGTCGAGAATCAGAGGATGGAGGTTACGGCTGAGACCATTGCGGGGGCTACTAGGTTGGATTTGGACAGGATGAATTTCTACAGGGAAAGGAAGATATCGGACAAGACAATTGATGATTTTGTTGAGACCGAACAGGAAAGAAACCATCTGGTTAAGATAGGTACTTCTTATTTTAACCCGGCTTCTATGTCTCGTCCATGGCAGTTTATTTTCTTTGTCATTATGGAATATTTAACTTTGGATGGTAGATATACCAAATTGTATGGTTATCACTTTGTGCTTGCAAACCATTTTCGACATAATATTAGGGTGAATTTTCCTTCCTACCTGATGCAATCCCTTGTCATTTCTACTCAAGCCATTCAGCGTGACCCAACTGGGGAACATGTATGCCATGAAGGGCTTATGGTTTTGATCATAAATGTGCTCAAATCTAAAAAAATCCAGAAACCAAGGAATTTTAAAGTGGAAGATCAAGATACTGAAGGGAGTATTCAAGAAAAAGGCTATGACTCTGATCCACAAGATGAGGCTGAAGGAGGTATGACTAGTCCTAAAATTGGTTCCGGTGGCAACAATAAGAAAAAGAAGAAGAATAATGAGAAGGCAGATTCTAACCGGGAGAAAGAAAGTGATTTTGTTGAAGAAATTGTTCGCGAGCACATCAAAAACAGGGGAGGCAGTAAAGGTAAAGGTAAGGGTTGTCTAGATGAGAGAGTGCCTATGCATTCTGATGATGAGCCTTTGGCTCAACGCCTGGAGAGGAAAAGGAAGCCTGTGCGGTATCAGGTCAATAAAAATGCTAAGAAAGTCAAAGATGATTCTGATGCTGATTTTGATGAGCAGGGATCTAAATCTGAAGGGGGCAATAGTGGGTTAGGGTTTTCTAAAGGTATGTTTGGCAACCCGGGCTCTATTCGGAAGGACATTGGCATCTTAAAGCATAAAATGTTTCTGCTAAACAAGGAAATGGAACAATTTTCCAAAATGGCGAGAGGGGAAAGAACTCTAGGACAGCATATTGACAAGCTCTCAGAGGTCATAGGAAATGCTGAAGAAGTTAAAAATTTGATGCATAAGATTCCTGTATTGGAAGCTAAACAGAGGGTTATGGACAAGGATATTAGTAGTGTCCAGGGGAAGGTGTCAAAACTAGAATCCAGACTGGGCAACATGGACAAACATCTTAAGCAGATGGTGGAAAATGTTTCTACCTTCCTGAAGAAGAATGAGGTAGGTAAAGACCAGGATTCTCCCTTGGAGGTTGATTCTCAAGAACCAAGTATGCGTACCCAGGCCCATTCGAAGAAGATTGAGGAAACCAATAGGAAAGACGAGGTCAAAGTTGCTGCTGAAACCATGCATTCTCTGGTGGACTAGGCTGTGAATCTGATCAATACTCCTTAGCTGGTCGGTTGCTATTCCTTTGCTAGACTTTTGCTGTTCTTTCCAACACTGTCCTCTGTGACCTCTTTTTGTTGTCTGAGGTTTGTTTCTTGCTTGGTCTTGGTTTCTTTTCTCTGTAGTTCTTTTCTCTTGCTTGTTTCCAGAACTGTACTGTTGTATAGGTTTCGGGTCCTTTTAAAACCTGCTTTTACTTAATCAAAACTATATAAGAAATTGGAAATAGTTACCATTTTTAGAGATATAAATGCAAAGGCATTTTTGTTATTTATTAGATTTTATAATGCTCTTATAACATGATAAATAGTCAAACATGTAAAGATAATTAAATAAATAATCTTGTGGCATATTATGAAAATAATGTATATCATAATAATAAATATGTTTATAATTGTATTAAGCATAATATATATTTACATTTTTTAGAATTATAAACTATAAGGGAATTAAAATTATATTTGTCCAAACATAAAAATTCCATCCCTTGCTTTGTACTCAGGTATTTTAAGATAGGGTGTTTGTGGAAGGTAAAGGAGGAGTAATTTCAGGCACAAGACAAATTATCCCAATACAAGGGTTAGATATTGAGGGACAATGCATGTAGTTTGTTTCACACGACCTTCGCATAGTAAATCTACCATCTAAGGATGACCTTAGTATTAGAGAAGGTAATGTGATTTTCACATAATCATATATATTGATTATAATTCAATAATTAGATATGTAATGATTCCCTAACATAAATAACCCTAATTAGCAGTTATTATGAAAATTAGTCAAATGTAAAAAAAAGGATCATTACAGTCATATCAAAGCTATAAGGAAGACTAAGGCCAAAAGGGGTGAGAAGACGATCACCAAAGGTGACTTGCCTGGATGCTATAAGAACTTCAAGACACCCATGGATATCACCCCATGCATCTTATGGAGTTGAACCTTCATTCTTGGAATGTCAGGGGATTGGAATCCCTAAACAAAAAATACATTTTTAAGAGATTTGTCAACATAAACAAGAAGATTAGCATTATGCTTCAGTAAGAGATGAAAGTTGTACAATTTAAATTAGAAGTTAACCTGAGATGCAATTAGAGGCAAATTTCTTTACCACAAAGCATAACAAGGAGAATAGGAGTGATGTTTTAGTAGGGCCCAGATGGAGGAATGCAATGACTAGGTGATGATATTCTCCTTGCAACAGGCTGGTGTCGGTCATTTTGAAAGATGAGTTGGAGATTGGAATATGCTTTGTTGATGATCCCAATGATTATAAGGAAATGGTGGAATTGTGGAAGTGGATGTTTCAAACGAAGGAGATACCATGTATTGTGTGAGATGATTTTAACATGATAGAAAAACCACAAGATAAGCTTAGGGAAAGAAAAATCGAATGCAACGGGGAAGAGCAGGTCTACTGGTACAAAATGCTATACAAGCACAACCTCTTTGAACCCACAGTTGGAAACAAACATGGCAATCAAGGCGTTCAATATACATGGTGACATTTCCAACAAGGGGGCAAGAGGAACTACAGTAGACTAGACCATTTTTATGCAAATAGGGATGTCTTTAAATTAATAAAAAATGAGGATCGTGTGTAAGGTCTTTCCATATACATTACCATATTATCACCACATACTACATGGCATCTCAAACACTGACCAACCATTGGCTTTGCAAGCGAAGAAGGATGCTTTTGAACTAAAAGTCAATCTGTTAGAAGATGGAATTGTTATGCAATCTACATCATTGGACAATTGAATAGTACAATGTAATTGATCTATGGGTTCTGAATATGAAGAAATGGAAAACACTCTTCTAGATGGTGGGAAGGGAAAAAGCCATAAATGCTAGAAGACGAGTGTTTAGATTACATAAAGAGTTCCTAATTGTTACAGAATATATTTGAAAAGATCCCCTTAATCAGAATGCTAGGAAGATTCAGGAAATTCCTCAAAGGAAGATTCAAAACATCTAGATTCAAGGATTCAAAGTCAAGGCCAAAGGGAATTAGTTATAGCATAAAGATAAAGGTTCTAAGTTCTTTCAGTTACTAATAATTAAAGAAGCTATGGATGGGATTGGTAGCATTTGGAAGGGAAGAAAGTAAAGGATGCTAGAAGACACGTGTTTGAATTAAATAAAGACCTCCTAGTTACTCCAAAGGGAATTAGTTACAGCATAAAGATGAAGGCTCTAACTTCTTCTTTCAGTTACTAATAAGTAAAGATGCTGGGGATGAGATTGATAGCATTTGGGAGGGAAGAAAGTCAAGGATGCTAAGAGACAAGCGTTTGAATTAAATAAAGAGCTCCTAGTTGTTGCACACCATATTGAAAAAGATCACCTTCATCAGAATGCTAGAGAAGCCCTTACTCAAGCAAGAGACTCTTTGAGAACAATTCAAAATATTAAGACTCAAGGTGTCAAAGTCAAGGCCAAAGTAAATTAGTTGAAACATGAAGATAAAGGCTCTAAGTTCATATGTTGTGGTCATGTTACATCTTCTAGAGAGATGTCAGCATCATCTATTCTTTGTGTGACATGATTTTAGTCATCACTCATATCAATTGTGAAGGTCATCACTCGTATCAATTGTGAAAGTCACCAATGTATCAGAACTACTATAATAGATGGTAATCCATTCGTTTGTACTATAACACAACTCATATCATTTGATCACTCATATCAATCACCATATCACATATACAATTTTCTTCATGCTAGTAAAAATAAAGAAGCTAAAGAGAGGATTAATAGTGCTAATGTTTGAACCAAAATAACATAATTGAGATGCAAAACACAAAATAAATAACACAAGTCCCTATCCTAGGAAAACCCTCCTCGCCAGGGGGAAAACCTAACCACAATAAATGATGATTCCTTCATTAAGTTTCTCAAGACCACATTACAAACACTTTCATAAACTCTTAGTTACATCATGATCATGCAAAGATCAGAATTCAGACTCAAATAGAGTACTATGTTTCCAAAGTCACAATGCATATGAAATGGCTTCTTTTTAAGTTCACTAATTATGAGAAATATCCTGCATATACACAGGGTATCAATAGAAATAATGGACTTCACATGAAACAAATTACAGACAAAAACTTATCCATCGATTATGATAGAATCAATTTTCTTTTTGCTATGTCTGTTGAAAACTCGTGTTTAACAATTTCATGGCAGAGCTTAAGTAAGAGGGTTAGAGAAATGAAAAGGCAGCAAATGAACCAGTGGCAGCAGTACTATTAGCAGTTATCCGTCCTGCTCAAGCTTGGCACACCATCAATCCGTCCTGCTCAAGCTTGATGCGCCATCAGCATCTGTACACATTCCCATTCCAATTTCAGTACAAGTAACACATCCATACAGCCAGCAGATCCAGGAAGTAGGGTATTGAAGCGTATTGAAAGGCATACAGTCTAGGTAGCATGAATAGAGAGGCGAGGGGACTACAGGGATCCAGCAGGAGTTTGTACTCTTTTTGTGCAGGTATATATTTACAGACAGCTGTTTCTACACAGCATATACTCTCTCTCTCTCTCTCTCTCTCTCTCTCTCTATGTGCAAAGTATACAAGGGGTCTTCTTTTGTATTTGCTATGTGGTAACCTACTCGATCTGATCTAACAGCACTCTTGAAGTACACCGTGATATCAAATCACAGCTAAGACAGCCTTTTTAGTATCTTGAATCTAATAATATATCTCCAACTAAAACAAAGATTCAACTCGTTGAAAACCATTACCCGCATAATAGCTAATATTCACTTGAATTTCTTAATAAATAGAAAAAGAACAGCCATTTGAAAACCCCAAACCTGACCGAAGAGTCCAGCAAATTGAAAATACACAATTCCACGATATCTAAACTAAGAGTGTCGCAGTTCCCTAAACACGGTTTAACACGTTTAAAACCCTAGATATCCATTAAATGGTAGTTTACAGGAAATTCTCTCATCTCAGCAACGGATCACTTAAAAGCACCAATAAACCAATAACTCCTAGGGTTTTACCCTCAAATCCGGTGCATATCGAGGGAATTATAAATCAATACGAGATGAGGGTTTGTCCGTCAGATTTTTATTTCGAAAACAGAAAGATTACACAAAAGATAGCCCTACAAGAAAAAATCTAAAATCAAAGAAGTAAATAATAGACGTACCACTATGAGACTCAAAACGAAGACCATGCAACGATTGAAAAACGCAGAGCGCTAGTGTTCTATCCCTTCCACCTCGTTTTCGAATATGTTTCCGGAAAAACAATTCCTTCAGTCGGGCTAATTATATATGAAGTGTGTAGCCAAGTTCGACCAAGAACCACAGCTATGGCATAGGCTCGGTACCAGAGAGAAGCAATTGAAGATTTTAACGCCTCGAATCACCGCCTCATATTAAAACGCTGTAAAAAGTAGGATAAATTTATGAGCGGAAAAAAACCTGAATGGAGAATAGGAATGTATATTGGGAATAGGAATGGCTATTTCAATAACCACTTGTTTTTTTTGAGTGGGTGTACGCTATGGTAGAGGTAAAATGGTAATATGTACTTTTATTTTCTAGGGGAGAGGATCCGGTACTTGAACACTTTAACTATGCATTTATCAAAATCTTATGTAAAAATTTTAGATCACTTCTAATTTTTTACAGCAGCGTATTTGGCGAGTCATCTACTTATAACTAAGGTTTCAAGTCCACGTCACTCGTTATGATGCCACATCAGCATGCTTTTTGCCAAGTTGTCCAAAATAGCCCCAAACACAGTGAGACCAATGGTCGTGCATAAAAGGTACCCGTAGTTGAAGAGCTAATGTGGCATCACATCATTGGTTACTTTTTAGATCAAAAGGTACATTTTCATTCATTTTTTCATAATCATCATTGTACTAACAACTTTAAAGTCACAAGTATTGGTGCAATGTTGTCAAAAAAATTGGACATTAAATCAGCAAGTGTAGGTATAAAGTAAACAATTTCTATCACAACCATTGGAACCCATTTAAGTACTAGGTCCTCTCCCCTATTCTAATTGATGAATTATAAATTTTTTATTCCTATTTTAAAATGTATTCCAAATTTATTATTCCTATTTGGCCCATTTGGCTGCAAGAATTGCTAAATGTGGCATTTATCTATACTAGAATAACTTCTCTTCTTGTATTGTGCATTCTTAAAATTAGTTCTGGAATATCATTTGGATCTGTTTGGTTGATCTTTAAGAGGAGTCGAAAAATGCATATTCTATGTTTGGTTGCAACAATATCAATAATAGTTATTTTTTGGAATGGGTATAACCTATTTTAGAGGTAAAATGGTAATATGTACTTTTATTCCCTATTCTAATTGATAAATTCCAAATTTTCTATTCCTAATGGGCCCGTTTGGCTACAAGAATTGTTGAATATGGCATTCATCTATATTGAAATAACCTCTCTTCTGGTATAGTGCATTCTTAAAAAAAATTCTAGAATATCATTTAGATCTATTTGGTTAATCTAGAAGAGGAGTCAAAAAATGCATATTGTATGTTTGGTTGCAACAATTGAAATAGGAATTGGAATAAGTTTTGTTTTAAAATTTTAATAATTAGTACATTTTTTAGTTTGGTAATATTTTAAGTAAACAAGATCTTTTGTTCATAAAAACTCATTTTTTATTAATTTTTTAAAATTCTAAATTATTTTAACTAGCCTTCATTTTATTTTTAGTTTTGACTTTATAAATGAAAGATATACCACAACCTCTGAAATTCATCAAAATTCGAAGGACATATTATATTGTATATTATAAATTTAATTCTAAATTAAATCAAATTATTTTGATGAGTATAAGATCAAAACTAAAATCATTTTATTTATAAATATATTAAAGAAAAAAATACAAATAAGTGGAGATCATTAATATGATATTTAAATGATCTTTCAACATAGTTTTAATTATAAGACTAAACTCAAGATTTATTTGTAAAGATAATTTTATGAAAGTGTAAAAAAGATATCAAATATGATATTAGTCTTTTTTGTCATTTAAAAAAATACATATTAAACATTAAATAATGCTGACCTAGTTTATATCTTATGATGAACAGAGAAAATAGTCCAAAAATCAATGGCAAAATACAATCAAACGACAAAGTCATGGACTCGACAACCCATCAAATTGGGTTTATTAAAAATTAGAATAAGAATAAGCTATTCTTATTCCATCTTTTTAAGGAATTCCACTAGGCTCATTTTGGGGTCAAATTAGGATAGGCGAATGCTAATTCCAAATTTGCATTTTGCAAACAAATGTCAGATTAGTGAATGTGCGTATTTAGATTTTCCTATTCCTGCCTGCAACCAAATGGGGTCTTAAGCTTCTAAATAGAGGGAAGTTAGATTTCATAAGATTTCATAAATTTTATTATGAAATATAAAAAATAATTTAAAATAATATTTTTCCTTGTTAGTTTGTGTTCTAGTAAATTATAGTTTTTGGTAGCAACTTTACTATTAGTTTATTTTTGGGACATCGTGCAAACTTCATTAAATTTATGGTTTTTTTGTATTAAAGTGGTATTCAAATTTTATAGTTTCTTCTTTTTTATTAGTTGTTTGTATTTTTTTCGGTAATCTTTTCCATTTTTTCATCCAAATATTAGACAAAATTTGTGGTCGACCGATTAAAAAGTTAGGCAATTGTCATGTTATAAATGTTTCATGTGCCCCATGCGATCTTTCACAACTTGCATCCAGTGGGATTTTGTAGGAGGCTTAGAATTTCTATTCTTGCATTTCTTAGATTGTTATATTGCTATGGTTGTCCACATGTCTGTCTAGGGCATCTATTACATGTCATAGCAAGGAAAATGTGGCAATTAGGGTTTGCTTGCATGTTTTGAGGTGGATGTAAATGGAAGATTTTATTGCACAGATCTTCATGGCAATAGTATCTTAAAATGCAAGAGTCTAAAATAATTTCCACAAAGTGTTGGGTAAGATCGTGGGGTGGTTTTTTAATAGTTGTGTTTCAGAGTGTTGTAAGTTTTTTTAACCTTTGGCCTAAGGTATTTTAGGTTGTTAGTTTCCTTCTGTATGCTTTTGTATATTTTTTATACATATTTTGAAGTGTGCTTTCAACAACAACATCTGATAAAATATTTATTTTAATTTTGTTCCTATGTATATCCATAGTACATACCCCTTATCAAATTCCTCAATTTGGCAATATAGAGGTAATTAGTGCACATCCTATATCTTTTATAGAAAAAATTGTAAGTTTTATTTAACAATAGATACCCTAAATAGCATTATAAGAATCTATGCAGGAGATATCACAGTTCTCTAGTATGAGACAGAGAAAGAGATCAGAGTTGAAATACGAGCACCATTGTCTTCTATGTGTAGGTGGTGATTGGCTAACTACACCTATCCTTCACTATCCTCTCTCTACCAATAATATTAATCTTCAAAATTCATAAAACCTATCATTTACCTATGACAATTGACACATGGATTGCTTAGCTTCCTATGTTGATTGATTTACATGTAAATACCAAACTAATTTGAATCACAAGAAATAAACGTGTATTGCATGTTCATCAAGTATTTCATAACCACACATTCTATGACCTGAGGGCATCGATAAAACAAACAAAAAAAGGCCAAATGTATTCCTTAACAAGTCCCAAGGGCTCCCAAAATTAGGGTTGTTTTCTTTTTGTATTTAAAGTATTTGTCAAATTAAAGATTCAATAGCTTGGGCTAAAATATTTTAATAACAATGTCTAGTAATTATTTACACTTTCAATAAAACAAAAATCAAGTTTAAAGTAAAGAGATCTCAATTTTCTCCCATAATGTTCAATTCTAGATGTAAGGAGGAGACCTAGTAGATAGAGGATTAAAATGGAGTGATTTTTTAATGAAAGGGGGTGTTAGAGTAATTAGGTTTTTCCCTTTACTCTAGTTTTCTTAAGCCAAACTTTTAGGGATATAATAATTAATTCTTTTATTAATTATTATAATGTAGGCTAGATTAGACCTTTTTAGGGTTTTGATCTCCTTTATAAGGATGATCTCTCTTTGTAATTATTGACCGATTCACTTTTGATTATTGAAATCTATTTTTTGCTCATTAAGAATGTTTCATCTATGGATCTAGCAATTTCAACCTCCATAGCTTTTTCTTCTCTCTTTCTTTGACAAGTGTTTACATGTAGGCGATTCTTTGGAGCTGTGGGGTTGATCTTTCATCAACTTCAACATTGTATTAGAGCTCTAGATCTTCATGCCCTTGTTCTATTCTTGAGAGATTTGGCATCGACTTTCAGATCTGTGGCTTTCAAAAGTTTTTGTATTGGATCTGGGGGGGACCTATTTTTTGGAGCACTTTGAGCCCAAGTGGACATCATTGTTGAGCTTAGAGCACTCAAAAACCCCCATTTCCATATAAAATATGTCCAGTCTAGACGTTGTTGAAATACGAGACCAAAAAAATTTGCACCTAGGCCATATTGGCCTGAGCATGCAAATCGAGGTAGCAATTTTATTTTATCAAAATATTGTTTTTTGATTTAAAAAAAGTTGTATTAGTAAGGGCATTTTTTTTATCAAAATATTTTTTTTTAATTGAAAGCTTGTTGTATCATTGGACTGCAGATAGTTGATTGGTGGTGGAGAGATTTGTCTTCTAGATTCTACATGGTGCTACAGAACCATTATATTTGGCAGGCTTGCGCTACATAAATGCATGCCAAAATTATTGAGTACATCTTATTGAATTGGTACATAGTTTTTGGGGTCTTCACCTCAGCATTCCCACACGCCCTCCATCAATCAAAGCAACCATATCAGCATCCTCTAATGGCCTATGAACATTTTGGTGACTACACATGATCCAACTTTTTGTTACACCCAATGACTTTGTTATCGGGCTCTTCTATTTGATTGGAAGCTCTTTATGCCCCCCCCTCCATACATAGACTTTTGTCAACTTGGAGCTTTGAAAAGTGCATCGGCTCCGTTATCTTGGAGAACGACCTCTACACAATCAAATGGAGCCAACAAAATGGTTGCACATCTAAGGGATTTACGTTCTAAAACTAAATCAAGAGAAAAGTATGGGAGCTATAAACTCAATTTTGCAGATGATTTTTCATACATTGATCTAGTTGATGGGAGTATTGCATCGAAGAAAGGAATTCATTTTGTTTTCACAGATGGTTCTAGAATTATATTTCGTGTATCAGGCATAGGGTCAACTAGTGCTACAATCTGAATTTTTGGAGTGCATGATGGATTTTATGCTTTGGAATCCACACCCACCTTGTGTTATCTCTCACTCATGCAAGTATTTTTATGCTCTCTCAATGATTATTGGATGGTCCACCATCCTTTGTTCTCCTGCATTTGCCTTTGGATCTTACGTGTGCCCAGTTTCAACACACCATCTTCTCCGTGATCTATAATTTTTGGAGGAGGAACACCTTTTTATGGGGAGACAGAGTGTTCAGTGGTCCTCATCGGTGGCCTTATTTGGTATTCCCACTTTGAGCCGAATTTCATGGTGCTCATGCTTGGAGTTTTTTTACTTTCCTCTGATTAATGCTTGGAGACTACACACATTTTATGTTGACTTCAATGGTTTTTTTAGTGCTCTCTATGACATCGTCAATGGCAAAGGCAATATCTGGATTAACAAAAGTTGCTTCAAAATTGTGAGGCAAATTGGTGGAGGGTTTTCTTTCATTTATTTGGTTAAAGAGCAAACACCTCTAGCCCCTGCCAAGGAGCCTATCGGTCTATTACACATCTTAGAGGATGGAATGTATGCATTAAAGATGGTGTTGATCCAAACTGATGAGCAACTATAGTTGGTGAAACAAGAGATACAAGTGTCATCTCTTTTAAACCATTCTAATCTACTTCCTCTTCTTGATCACTCCATCATTACGTTTTTTTGTAATATGTGGGAAATTTTCATGTTTTTGGGCATTGAGGCAAATTTTTTGCACTTCTTAAGGTTTTGGCACACTTTAACGTTGATTGTTCATGATTTTAGATTAATTAGCTTTGTTTTTGGCACTAAGGGATTTGTAACCTTTGTCATGCACTCGAATTTTCAAGTTTGATATATTTGTCACATGTGCTATTTTGGTTATCAGATTTTTCATCTAGCACTAACTCTTTTACCAACGACAATATTTTTCATACATTGTCTTGATTCTGGTGATCATATACTTTTATCCAGTAAGAGTCATTTTTCAAGCATTTTTTTTGCCTCGATGACTGTTTGACCATCAAATTTGGGCTCGTCACTTGTTGATGTCAGCACCATGTCACCATTACATCATCAACCAATTTTCCCTTCAAGCTCTATTTGGACCTACCTTCGTGTTTTTGCTCATATCTCAGGCATACAAACTTCATTTTCCAAAACTGAGATATCACCAAAAAGCTAGTTATGAAGTCGTCACAATAATATAGGTGATTTTCAGTTTTGATATTTTTTATAGTTTTTCTGCTATCGAAGTTAGGGGTATAGTTTTGCACTCTGGGAGAAATATCTTGAGCATTCAATCTTCGATTTGGGAATTGTTTATATCGTTGGAAAGGTCTTTCCAAGCTCTTTCAGGTGATGATTTTTTTTCCAAATTCTTCTCCAAGAACATTCTATTCAGTCTTCTACATTTTTGCATTCTGGTAGATAACTTGGTTGTTTTAGGTCCGAGGATCAATTTCATTGCTTTAGATGATTCGTCATGACTTGTACTATCTATTGTATCAGTCTTATGTCTCTTCTAGTATATTCAAGCATCATTTTTATGCATTCTTGCAAATGCATTCAAATAAAGTGTCATATTGCATCTGTATTTTAGTTTTAGTGGTTTTGCCATCTGATTTGAGTGGTGTCATCTGAGGACACTCATGCAGATTATTGTATTCTTGAGATTCACCATATCTAGTGCCTTATTGTACATGCACTACTCTAATTAAAGTGTCATTAGGGGTTGATGTTTTGCTTTTGTTTACCATCTTCCTTTGTCCAATGAGTGTCCCTTTTGTGGCATTAGCCTCATGACGTGTTTGAGATTGATCATCTCAGTACACACATATGTATTATTTTGTGCATCTTCATCATGGTTCCTTGACATGCAATTCTTTTGGTCCACTTTTCTAGTTGTCTGTCACCTAACCCTTGTTTGCATCAGGGGGGTTCTTTTATTGTTTCTCATGCTTCCTTGGTTCGATTGATCAACTCTTCAGGCTTTGGTGTTTCATGTCATCTATATCTTTGAGTTCATTTGTTTGCCTTTGTGTGCCTGTTGATTCGATGCAGATTACAATCTTTTTTACCTAGTCAAGTTTTATTTCAGTGGAGGTTTTTCAAATCAGCAATTACTTTTTGACAGAGCTGTGCAGCTTCTACATGCTCTAGTGATGTTCTTCATGATCATCGTTTATTCCTATCTTCTGGGACATTCCCTAGTCTGGAGGCTTCTTTAGTCCTTCATTAATTTCTTTCAGCATGTTTTTCCATCTCTTTTTGGAGTAGGGTTTTTCCCAAGTGGTTTTCTCTATTTCTCCTCTTTTCAAAGATTTGGTTGTGCTTGGGTACCTCATCAGGCCTTGTTTGATGGGACCTAGTTCTACTTTCTATAGTAGTTTCTAGGTTTTTGGCTACTCCCTAAGTTTATCTTTAGGGTGTTAGAGTAATTAGATATTTCCTAATTAACTCTAGTTTGTTTAAGCTAAACTTTAGGCATCTAATAATCAATTATTTTATTGATTATTATAAGGCAACCTATACACTGTATTTTGTGTAACACTCTAAACCCTTCAATCCAAGGTATTCCATAAAATTGGAATGCTTAGATGTCGGCTTAGAGCTCCCTATCCACGGAGTGCAAGAAGTTAGGATTTGAATATGCAAGCTCTCAGCTGAGTCTTAGAAATGTGCTTCTTGCCAGTAAACCATGCAATGGGAGGTTCTTTTAGAGACGAGATGCAAGAGTGCAAATGTCCACCAAATATGCCTCAATGATGCAATGTAAGATGAAAACTAAGCTAAGATGAGAATGCAAAGTGCAACTACTCTAAGCACAGATGAGAGTATTACAAACCAACTATTAAGCTATGTGAGATAGAATTATTGCAAAATGGAAACTAGACTAGCATGCAAATATGAATCTAAGCTAAAATGCTATGATATCAAGGAATGAAGATAAGAGAATGGAGTTCTCCACAAAGATCCAAGAAACCTGTTAGAAAACCTGCACCATAACAATATTCAAGAGTGTGTCTTCATATGAGGAGAGAGACCTCTTTCTAAAGAAAATTGGATGGTTGAGATCAAAAGACAAGAAATGGTTAATCAAGGGCAGAGAATAATCCTTGCCTAATTTTTGACATTAAAACGTCCTTAATCAAAATAAAAGGCTTCACTCATAGAAAATTATGCAGTTTTGTAGAAAATGATTTTGTTTTGTCAAAATGGGAGGCTTCTCAACGCATGAAAAATTACACTTTCATGTGTAGACAAAATATTTTGTCAAAATAGAAGGCTCTACACATGGAGAATTACACCTTCATGTGTAGAAAAAATATTTGGTCAAAATAGGGGGCTCTACACATGGAAAATTACACCTTCATGTGTAAACAAAATAGAAGGCTCATTTGTAGACAAAAATGCATTTCTTTTATTTATGAAATAAGAAATGTGTGGATGGATTTTTGAGAATTATATTTGAAATAAAAGGGATAAAATTCTTTTAATCAAATATGTTTTTAGAATATGATGGTCAAATTATAGGTTAAAATCAAATAAATTGATTTTACTTTATTCTTGTGATCAAACACTTGATAACCTTAGCAAGAAATGCTAGAAGGGCGTTTATGGTCTAGGTAACCATTTTTAGGTGATTACATTTGCTCCTCTTTGACTAATGCGTGATCGATGTGGGAACACATGTGGTCAAAGACTAGAAAAAGTTTAAAACTATTCATCTAATATGTGATCGATATGAGAACACATCAAATGAAGAAGCCATGACAGCTCTAATTTCAAAGAATGAAACCATTCTCTAACTAATGTGTGATTGATATGGGAACACATGAAGTCAAAGAATAAAGAGACTATAATAGCGATGGATGTAGCAAGCATTGAGTGACCAGACTGATAGCAATAGTCTAGAACACTAGTAGATAGATCAAGAGCAAATGGAGATGGTCAAGCATATGCCCCTGAAAGAGAAAAAGTTGTCAAGCATAGTAATGATAGATTATGTCTGCCCCCTCGAGATCGAAATTGAAATGGTAGAGAGGAAGTGCAAAAACTAGCAAGATATGAGCAAATCGAGATATAGCAAAGTCCATAACGACAAATAGGTGATTAGAACCAAAGGTTGACCATAAAGAAGTGATGGAATGCCCCAAGTGAACAAGAGTTGACCATGAATGATGAAATATGAAAATGAGGTCAAATCAATCGAAAAGAGTGTTGTAGAGATGAAAATTGTGAATTGAAGTAGACATGAAGCATGGTAATGATGAATTCATGGAGGAATGAAGATGCCCCAGTGGAGATTCAAGGACGAGACCACCAACAGTCATCTAACTGTAGAGAAGAAGGTAGAATGTGAAAATGTGATTTTGACCCGAAAGATAAACTCAAATTTTAATTTCAATCCTGACAATGGATCCAAGATGGCAAAAAGTAGCTAGGGTCAAAAATAATAAGAGATACAAAAGGGTAGATAGATGTGATGATAGGGTTAACCCTTTTGATGACAGAATATCAAAGAGGCGAAGCGAAAGATCAAGAGAGTGAAAAGACATGATCAAGAAGAAAGTAAAAGATGAGATGAAAGCAGTTAGCTGAGATGTCTGAAAAAAAGATAAAGAGAGAGCTCTCCCTATATGAAGGAATGCAAGACTATGCAAATGAATATGCAAATTGGTTTACTAGCAAGGAGTATAAAACATTTAGACTCTAATTTCATCATCGAGCTTTTATAAGATCATACAATCATCACTAGCATGAGCTATGAAGATATGAATATGACCTTATCTGGATGTCGGGATGAGGTGTAAGCATTAAGGCATAAGAAGCCAGAATGACCAGAACACCTATCTCTTTTAATTTAGCAAGAGAACATAAGCATCAAAGCATAAAGGCTAGGATGACTAGAATGTTTCTTGCAAACAAGCACACCAGACACACAAGAGATCCTTCTTATGCTAAGTAATCAGGAAGTTTTCTGTCCGCAACAACCCTTGCGTTCGTAACTTGAGACAGAAGTTTGCGAAGGATACTTGCAATGACCCATACGTTCACTTAACAAGACAAGTATTAGTATTTACTATAGCATGAAGAGTTCACTCCAACAAGCAAGGAGAAGAACCAACCTCACTAAAGCATCCATACAAAATGAGTCGAGGTATACATGGCCATCCAACACAAGATAGAGGCTCTTATAGTAGACACCCCTTTTATATGGATTCGTTAGATCATTGGAACTAAACCATCAAGCAAAAAACAAATAAAATATCATATCCCACAGTCTTTCCTCCTCTAGTTTTGAACATCATTGAGTGGCAAGAAACATGGGGCTGAAGAAAATAAAATATCACATAGCCTTTGTGTATTGCAAAACAGTGTGTGTGATAGTAGTTAACAATGTGCAATTTGTTCTTATCCTGTTGAATAAAGCAAAAGTGGGAGTCAGTTTGGACCATTAAAGAATAGTGAAAATCGATAAATCATGTCATATCATGAAAAGTTCAGTATCCAATGGACAAATCGAGTGAAAAGTATAATAACAAAGGATATGTGAGACATCTGTCCACAACTACCCAAGTTAATATTGGCAAATCAACGGACAACTTCACCTACTCCCATTATTACTTTGACACATTGCAATGACAAGACGAGTGAAATGACATGCAGAGGCAACAATGTATGTGGAAGTTTTTCTATAAATGAGCAGTTACATTGAGTGAACCAATTCACAAGTCTGCAAGATTAGTAGTAGTCTTGAGAGATTGGAGTGAAGTAAAAACAGTTTGTGAATTATTATAGTCATGGCCAGCACTCACGATAAAGTGCAACAAGAACCAGAGATGGTAGATACTGGAAAGGGGGGATGGATTGATGAGGGAAGCGATAGCTTGGTGGATGGAATGAGGCGAAGGGGATAGAGAAGAGAAAAGCGCAAGCGGCCAGAACCAAGAGGAGTGTCGTCTCATCAAAGGGTTGGTAGATCCAACCCAAAAGTGGCTAGAGCAAGCCAAGTGGAGCTACCAATCCAGGGTCCAATGGAGAACAACGCAGAGGACCCTACTTTGCTTCAATTGTTAGCAGAGAGTGCAATGCAACTCGTGGAGCAAGAGAAACCAACAGAGGAAACAAGATCACCAAGCTTGGAGAGACTTAGTGAGACTACAGATGTGCATATTGGTTTCATAGATAGCCAAGCAGAGGAACAAATGCCAATGGAGGAGCCTTCTCAAGATATGGAGCAAGGACTAGTGCTAAAACTTGTTGCATCACCATTAAGGTGGGCGAAAAACATCTTAGGGGGTATGAGCAACATCCTTGAGGAGAACACAAGTGGTGCTCTAAGGTCTACCTTTTGTCCATTTAAGGAAGCACAACCTAGCGTGGTGTTGCCACTAGTTCATGATGCAGCCAAGGCGATGGAAGTAGAGCTAAAGAAAGCACTAGTGGTAGAGATAGAGTGGGCTAATAATGCAGAAAAAGATGTAGAGTTCTTTCAAGGTTTGATTGAAAGAGCTCAAGAAGATGGAGCACGAGAGGAAGCAAAGCATGTGGAAGCAACATTGTCAGCAGAACGAGCGTGGGCAAAAATTGCAGAGACATCTCTGACGATAGAGCAAGCAGCGTTGGAATAGATTCGCAATGAGATGGTGTTGCTACAAGCTCAGGTGGAAGCATTCAAAGAAACTATGACAAAGACTAATGCCATAGCATACCGATCACAAGATCAATTAAATGCTGCCAACACAAGGATCACCCACTTCATGAGCCAGATGCATGAAGTAAAACATGAGAGGGAATCATGAAAGATGACTAGGAATACATATAAGGCGGAATGAGACATTGCTCAACAAGAAATGATAGTAGCTAGGGCAGCAAAATTGTGAGCAGACATGAATGAAGTGAGGGAGAAGTCGGAGAAGCTGGCATGAGAGGCAGCGTACTACATGGGATTGTACCATCAGGCAGTCCCTCCAGAGCACAGGAGAGGAATATCCTTCTCGGATAGGATGTTTATTACTCAGATGAATACTTTGTTGAGACACAGCCATATCCCGATTCTGATGGATACAATCTGGGAAGGTGCGAGACTGACGCAGGAGCTTCATCATCTAGGGCTACACAAATAGGAATACACCCAACTGGAAACCCAAATGCCCCACCTCCACAAGGAGGACATTGACGAGCATTGAACTAATGTTGTGACTTTGTGTATCATGTGGTAGGAAGTATTTGTTCAAGTGGATCGTGGCAATCTCATGCCGTAGGTCGATGTTCTTGTGATTTTATTGAAAAATGTTTTAAATGTTTTGTAAGCTTTTTTATGAATATATGGATGTTTTTGGAATTTTTGAAGAATATGTTAATGTTTTTGGAATTTTTGAAGAATATGTGAATGTTTTTGAAATTTTTGAAGAATATGTGAATGTTTTTGGAATTTTTAAAGACTATGTGAATGTTTTTGGAATTTTTGAAGACTATTGTAAAGGTAATTTCTGTAAAAGTGTGAATAATAAAATCCGTAGAGTAGGGAAAACCTTTACTTGTATGCGAGAAACTGAATGTTTATAGTTCTTCACCTTCGGGAGTAGACAAATGATAAGTCCTAGACCCAAATGTTGTTGTAATAATGTATGGGCCTAACCAATTAGGTTCAAACTTTCCTTTCTGCTCCCTATGCTATTGATTTTTTGGATTTTCTCTAAGCATGAGGTCACCAACATGAAACTCATGCGGATGAACCTTCTTATTATACTAAGCAGACATGCGCTTCCGATAAGCTCTCATGTGATCAAAAGCTACCTTACGACACTCATCAAGAGTCTCTAATTCATGTATCTGCATATCTCTATGGTCTTCATCAGTTATCAACCCATGTAAAGAGACTCGCAAGGAGGGGATCTCTACTTCTAATGGGAGAACAGCCTCAGAGCCATAGACTAGAGAAAAAGGCATGGCCCCTGTAGGAGTACGAATGGTAGTTCTATAGGCCAAAAGTGCTGGATTTATCTGTAGATGCCAATCTCTCCCAAACTTATGAACTGTACGATGCAAGATTTTCAGAAATGTTTTGTTGGAGGCCTCAACTTGGCCATTCCCTTGGGGATAGTAAATAGAGGACCAATGTTGTTTGATTCGAAACTTTTTTGCACAACTACCTTAGGTCCTTATTCTTGAACTGCCCTCCATTTTCTGTAACAATAGAGGATGGGATACCATATCGGCAAATGATGTGATTTAGTATAAACAGTGCAACATGTTTGCCTGTAGCAGCAGATAATGGTACAACTTCAACCCATTTAGTGAAATACTATGTTGCTGTGATGATGAATTTATGACCGCTGGATGAGCTTGGATGAATCTTTCCTACCAAGTCAAAGGCCCATTGTTGAAATGGCCAATATGTCACAGAAGGGATTAATTCTCGCCCAGGAGCATGTATCAAGTTTTCATGGAGCTGACATTTCTGACAGGACTTCACATAGCAAACAACATCAGCTTGCATGGTGGGCCAGTAATAACTTTCCCTAAGCAATTTTTGGGCAAGTGCAAGGCCATTAGAATGTGCCCCACAAATGCCTCCATGGACTTCGACAAGTGCCTTTTCAGACTCTTCTAGCTCTAAACACCTAAGCAACGTTCCATCTAGACCCTTTCTATACAAGTCACCAGAGACCAAAGTGTAATGTGAAGCATTACAGAGGAGTTGGCATTTTTGGTTGCTTGTGAGGGTTTTAGGGATAGCCTAATCACGCAAGTAGGAGAAGATAGCTGCATAGCGGGAGGAATCATGACCTACAACAGTGTAGATCACCTGGGTATCTGAGGAATCATAGGCGGGATGACAGTTCTTCCACCAGGAACTCAAATTGTGATTCATGTTCTTATAGTTGGAGGATAGATGCTAAGGTGGCCATAGCATCGATAGCCTTGTTTTCTACTCTAGGAATCTATTGGAATGTTACAAAGGTAAAATAATTCCTTAGAGCATCTATCAATTTTTTATAAGGAATCAACTTGTCACCTTTTGTTTGATATTCATTGTTCACTTGGTTCACAACAAGTTGAGAATTTCCATAGATGTGTAGTTCAATTATCCGCCATTCAAGAACAATTTTGATCCCATTTGTTAAAGCTTCATATTCTGCCATGTTGTTTGTACGAGGGAACAAGAGTTTGTAAGATTTGGGAATCGTATATCCACGAGGGGAAACAAACAAGATACCTGCTCCAGCTCCATTTTGAGTATGAGACCCATCAAAAAACATTTTCCATGTTATTTTAGTGATGTACATGATTGAGGCATCTAGAAACTCAATTTGCATGGGTGTTGTATCTTTAAGTGGAAAGTTAGCCAACTGGTTAGCTATGGCCTACCCTTTGATTGCCTTACGTTCGACATACTAAATGTCAAATTCAGAAAAAAATCATCATCCATTTAGCAAGATGACCAGTGAGTGCAGCTTTACTTAATAGATATTTCAAAGGATCTATCTTAGTAATTAAGTGAACTGTATGTGCCAACATATAATGTCCGAGTTTTTGGAAAGAAAATACTACAACAAGGCATGCCTTCTCTATACTTCTATAGTTTATTTCATAAGCCACTAAAGTTCGACTAATATAGTATATGGCTCTTTCTTTACCCATCTCATCAATTTGGGTTGGAAGTGCTCCTAGAGAAGAATTCGTAGCTAAAATATATAGAATCAAAGGTTTGCCTGGGATGGGTGACATCAAAATTGGAGGTTTTGCCAAGTAGCCTTTGAGTTGATCTAAACTCTGTTGATAGTCACTGTTCCAAATATGGGTAGATCCTTTATGCAGATTTTTATTGAAAGCTTGAGCCTTATCGACCAATTAAGAGATAAATCTTCTTATGGATTGTAGACGTCCTTGCAGACTTCTAAGTTGACTAATATTCTTTGGGGGAGGCATATCCATGATAGCTTGGACCTTTTCAGGATCAACCTCAATGCCTTTTGCTGAAATAATATAACCTAGCAATTTCTCAGAAGTGACACCAAAGGCACATTTTTTTGGATTCAGCCTAAGTTGAAACTGTTCCATACGGTCCAATATCAAACTAAGGTCTCCAAGATGTGTGTCTCATTGTTTAGATTTAGCCAGTGTGTCATCAACATTATCTTCCATGTTTTTATGCATCATATCATGGAAGATGGTTGTCATTACTCTTTGATATGTAGCACCAGCATTTTTATGCCCAAAAGGCATGACATTCCAAAAAAAGGTACCCCATGCGCATGTAAAAGCTGTCTTTTCTTGGTCTGCGGGAGCTATCTTGATTCGGTTATACCCAGAAAATCCATCCATGAGAGAGTACATCTCATAACCCACAGTCATGTCCACTATCATATCAATATTTAGTAGTGGAAAGTCATCCTTGGGACATGCTTTATTGAGGTCTCTAAAATCAGTACAAACTCGGATGGATTTGTCATGCTTAGAGATAAGTACAATGTTGGAAATCCATTATGTATAATCAATGGCTCTGATAAAGTTTGCACTTAATAGTTTTTCCAATTCCGCCTTGACTAGTAAGGCCACATGTGGATGCATTTTTCTCAACTTTTGTTTGACAGGCTTCACATCTGGGGAGATTGATAAGTGATGCATGATGAGATCTATATCAAGCCCTGGCATATCAGAGTATGTCCATGCGAAGTTGATCTTCTTGTCTTGGAAGAATTGAGCAAACTGTGTCTTTTCCTCGTTTGACAAGGATTGAGCTACATGAATAATCTTAGGACATTCTTCTGTACCCAAGTTGATAGGTTGCATAGGTTCAATGAGAACTGAAGATCTTTCTTGGAAATAGCTTGGTAGGCTACCAAGTACCTCATCTACAACTGCCTTTGAGAGGTTTTCACCATTAGATACGTCTTTGTTTTTACTTTTTAGGGGATCAGACATTGCCACAATGTGGTTTTCACCATTTGACTGCTTATTTTTTCTTTTAATTTTTTGACTAAGGTACTTGATATCTAATTCTGTCATGTTAACTGTGGGTTCGCTGGTGGAAGAAGTGATGGGTTCAATGGCATTCAAGTAACAAGTGATCTCGTAATCATTTTGGAAAGATCGTATTTCAGGTCTTTGATTTTGGAGAGACCAATCTATGAGATCTGGGTGAATTAGCGAGAGTGAGGTGGAAGTTTTGATGTGATTGATATGGAAGGAGTCATCTCTAGTGACTTGTGAAGTCAAGCCTATAGAAAATGTTGCAAAGGAGTCCAACTCAGGAATAGACCTAGAGGGACTAGCGTGACCCATTGAGACATGTTGTGAGTCAAACTCATCCAACCCTATACTAGACCATTCAACTACACTTGGTTGGGTTGCATAGGCATGAATTACATCCACCCCTAGCTCACAAGATGCATCTGATAGACTTTACCACTCATACTCATGAGAATCTGTACTCTAATCCCTAGCTATGAGAAGAGCAATATTTTGTCTAATTCGTCCTCTGTTCATGTCCTAAGTAGTAGATTCTGTTGGTTCCTGTTGTTGGGAAGTGGAAGATTCCTCATCATTATTAGTGGTCAATATTTCTTCTCCCCAAAGGAGGGAAGGGAGAGGGACAAAGTCTTCATCTCGTGAAGTAGTGGCAATCATGGGAGGGTCATCATCTTCTAATTCACTAGATATGGGTAGTCTTTGACCACGTGTTGGTATGTCATTTTCTAGCCCAAAGCCTAAACCAACAATGTCTTGAGTATCATGACCTTGAGTGTGACTTAAAGGTTCAACTAGAGCATTCTTATGACCAATTAAGGACCCATGGCCTTGATAGCCCATTTTTGTCAGAAATTTATAGACTTTGCCATATCTTTTAGGAGAAATAAGAGTAGTCATGGTAACTTCTTCATCTTCCTCTCCTTTGTAGATCCAATCTTTAATGGCTTGTTCTTCCTTTTCTGCCTCTAGAGGTACTGATGACTGCACAAAAGTGCCAAAAAGTGTCATAGCAGAAGCGGAAGGCTTCTTTGTGATAATTGGTTTCCCATAAGACCGAGAAGAAATTGGAAGAGTAGCAATAGATTCTAGAGTGTACTCGCCCATACCAAGGCTCATCATTTATAGTTTTCGTTCACACTCTCTAAAGGACGGTGTTGGTTCATGTGAAGAGTGATTGTGTGGAATCAACATTTCAACAGTAGACAATGTGTTGATGGACATCAAGTTATCACTGGGAACAACTATCTCGGTACCATTGAATGGGAATTTGATATACTAATGGTAAGTAGAGGGCACTGCGTGCATGTCGTGAATCCATGGTCGCCCCAACAACAAGTTATATGCAAGAGGTTTATCTAGGACTTGGAAGACAACATCTTTTTCCACCGGACCAACTCGGGTTGGTAGCACAATTAAACCCTTAGAAGGTCGTTCAACCTCACCATAGGCTTTTATGGTGATTTTGCGTCTAGGATCAATGACAAATTCTAACATGCCCAATTGTTGCATCACATTGAATGAGATAATATTTAATCCTGCACCATTGTCTATCAAGACTCAATGGACGCGAGTATGGAAGATTTGAACTTCGACGTGGAGAGCAAGGTTATGGGGATGACTAAGAGCTTGATCATCTTCTTTAGAAAAGGCAATATAGTGAGGTGAGGAGATGTGGTTCACCATAGCTTGGAATCGTTCCACATTAATGTCTGTGGAAACATTGGCAGAGTGTAAAGCTTTCTCAAGGATATCCTTGTGGAGAGGTGAGAACTCTAACAACTGAAAAATGGAAATTTGTGCGGGGGTATTTTGTAGTTGATTGACAAGGTCATACATCAAGGCAGAGGTAGTTGATGAATTGGTTGGCTTAGCACTTGGTTGCTTAGAAATATTGGCTCCTCTAAGGACAACTTTTGGATGGTTTCTAGTAACAACGTTCAATTTATCACCATGAGATGAAGGAGTAGCCCCTCCAAGTATGATCAAGGATTCATGTTTAGTAGAATCTTGTGTTTCAATAGAACCAACACCTCTTAAGATAAGTTTTGGTCTTTCATCATTAGTACCATAGTCATCATATCTAGGCCTCATCATATTGACATTCTCACAAACAGGTTCAAGCGTAGCAATGAGATTTTTAGTATGAGCATACATATAGTTGATTTTACCATCATGATTCTTCGTTCCCACATTCATGTTGGTGTTTGAACTTTTTCCTTGATTATATTTAGGTAAAGGTTCCTTGAAAGCCTTATGATCTGAGTTTTTAATGAGCCCATCCACACCAATCTTCTCGTCCTCGATGAGATCTTGAATAATGTCCTTTAGTTTAAAACAATTATCGGTTTTATGGCCTTTGTTTCTATGATAGTTGCAATAATCATCATCTCTCCACCAAGGAGGTTTAACAGCGGGATCGTTGAAATAACCCTGACAGGTTATTGCTTTTTCCAGCACCAAAAAAACTCTTAATACTTCGGCTCTGATACCACTGAAATGACCCTAGCTATAAAGGTCACTAAATCCCAATATTGTACTGTGGCAATTCGTCAAATAAGTTGCAAGTACTGAAATAACCCCGACCAAAATACTAAACTTCATGGGTTTGACATTTCGTCAAACAATTAGCCAACAAAGGTTATTTAACGAACTAGTTACAAACTGATGTCAAATTCTATTCTCATAATCAGAATTGTACAATACCCTATGAGATTTGTCATGAATACATAATTCACCAAGACATATCAAATGCGAAATGTAACCGTACCTTCAATGTTCAGGGAGGAAGTCTTATCAAATCCAATTTCCAAACCATAGCCCTGACTTATTGCTTATTGTAAGATTTGAAAACTGGATAATAACATGCTAAGGTTCTGGTTCTTTCCTTCCTCTCTGTCGCCTGCATTATGAGACTTCCAGATTTTGGTTTGCGATTTTCATCCTATAATGGACTATCTAATTGAGGTGACTGAATAGCTGCTGAAGTCTGTGCGATTTATCCGGTTATGATTTCAGCGTCCCTCAATGATGCCTAGATGGACAGAGACTTTTATTGTCCTTTTCCCGAGTTCATTCGCATTTTCCCTAACGCGTTTTTGGAGCTGCAATACAATTCGAGTTTGAATGTCCGCATGAAATGCTTGGAGATTGATAGTTTCTGCTACCCGTACTTGGACGTCTGCAACTATACTTCACCACCTTGCAATCTATCTATATCAATTCAGACTTCTGTCCATCGCTAATGGAAAACGGATGGTAGGACGGCCTAGGATCTGCCCGCGATCTGTTCTTGTCTGCTCGCTCGGTGTCTTTGGAACTATATTATTGACAAACTTGCTGTTAATCATCACACCTCTGTCAGGAGATCCTCGCGCAGCTTACTGTTAAAGAGATATACTGCTCGATTTATATCGGATGTACACTGCTCGATACACATACAAAATACTGTTCTACCACAGAATAACGACACATGATGCCAACAATGAATGTCTGCCGTGAACCATGAGTGGTCGATTACTATCTTTAAAGCAGAATAATACACCCGACCCCTGCTATAACTATGAAGCGAATGACCTTAAGTGCTTCACCATTAATACAAATCAATATTACTTGCAATCTGCAGGATATTGTGGGTGAGTTAATATGATCCGTCTAATATTAAACACTGTGCCCTGAGTCATGAATAACTATGGAGTGAAGTTGAGATATGCTTCCCAATCCGTTAATGGTGATCTCTGTTTTGAAAATTCATAAGCTATCCCTCGATATTCTTCAAACTCAGCTGCTTCCTTAACTCCATCATCGCCTAGCTTCCATCTTGGTCTTCAATCTGTTTACTTGAACATTCAGAACCGATGGATCTGAATCAAATCCTTCAATGAAAAAAACTACAAATTGGCCTTAAGCCGCAATTAATCACCCTGATGAAATGACTGAATGTCACCTCCAATCTGCAATAATTCAGATGATATTTCACACCCTCAAAGTTGCGTACCAATTGAGAGTTTTTGTTCTCAATGGCCAACTGTGACAATTGTAGAAACCCTAGGTTCCACAATGCACCCGTGATTGAATCACAATCTGAAACACAAAGAGAGATAATCAACTGCCTGATTCGAATGGAGCCCCGGGGTGCTTATTTATTCTTTTCCCTCCATCCTCTCCAGAGACTTCTAGAACCTTTTTGATCTTATCCCTCAAGTGACTTTATTAAATATTTTCCAAGTCACTTTATTAAATACAAGGTTATCTTTTAATATTATTTATTTAATTAAAATAATTAATTAGTCGTCCTTGGACAACCATTAATTAAATTAATTAAATCGAATTATCACCTAAAAATTGGGGACATGACAATCGTATGCTCTAGAGTTGTCAAGTAATGTGATGATCCCACATGCAAGTAGGGTTTTGATTATAATCTTATATGAATCTCCGAGAGGAGTCAAGACATGCTTGGGTTTTTTTTACAAGCTTGGCCTTGTTAGAATCTTTTTTTGTAGATACCCCTTGTTCCTTTATTGCAAGTAGAGTGCTAGCCAAGTTGAAAATGGGTTCTTTAGTCTGCGGAATGTCCACAACAAAATCATTTACTACATACTT
Source organism: Cupressus sempervirens (assembly GCA_028749045.1). Taxonomy (NCBI): domain Eukaryota; kingdom Viridiplantae; phylum Streptophyta; class Pinopsida; order Cupressales; family Cupressaceae; genus Cupressus; species Cupressus sempervirens. The sequence continues at coordinate 18,306,292 of CM053788.1, forward strand.
GTTCTTATTCCAAGATTTATTCTTATCTTTCCAATGACCATTAGATTTATCCTTGCTAATAGTAATCTCACCCTTCTTAATGGCAACATCTTCTATATGAAAAGCACTTTCAACCATATCATTAAAAGTGAGGTAGATTTGTTTTCTCAAGTCATAATGCAATTCTAGAATGAGACTAGACACAAAGATATCAATCTTCTCATGTTCAGGTAGTTATCATGGATCATTTGAATATATCTTTCTCCACCTTTGTAAATAATTAACAAAGGATTCTCCCACTTTTTGTTTCATGTTGCACAAGTCTAGCATAGTGATAGGATGTGAGATGTTATAGGAATAATGTTGGATAAATCATTTTACTAGCTCATCAAAAGATTTAAGAGGAGGTGTGATCTTGGTGAACCACTCCATGGCCTGACTGTTTAAGCTTCTTGGAAATAATCGCATGAGGTATGTATCATCAGTTATAAAGTCCATACTAATTGCATAGAATTGTCTTATATGGTCATGAGGGTCTCCATCACCATCGTACTTATCATACTTTGAGATGTCAACATCTTTTGAGAATGGTATCATGTATAAATTATTATCAAATGGCAACACACATATCAACTCTATAGTTAAAGAGGTCTTAGGTTTCCCCTGTTCTTTCTTTAATTTGAAAATTTGTATTTCCAAGTCTTGTATTCTTTGCATAGCCACTTCAAGGGGAGTGGGCTCCCTCTTTTGAACGAGATTTTTTACATCAAAATTAGGTGGTAGCTTGACCCCTTTGGAAGCAAGATGCATGAAGTATTGATCACTATTTTGTTCCAGTGACTTGAGCATCAATTTTTTAAGGAAATCATCTTGTTGAAACTTTACGAGATCTTCATTGGTTATCTCCATGTCTATATCACTCTCATGGTGGGACTTATGCGATTTATATCCATTTTGAGATGATTTAGGAGGTGATACAAAACCACCATGATGTGACCATGGAGTTATAGGGGGAGAATTACCCCCATCATTCCCATGATTAGCGAAAGGATTTATATTGTCATTATTTTAAGGCTCACTAGTACTCGGCCCTCCAAAAATGTTGGCATTAAATCTTGTGGCAAAGAGAGGAGCTTGTTCATCCATATAAGCCTTTTTCTCTCTCTCTTGTCATTGTAACCTTTCATTGTTTGCAAAAAATTCTTTGAGTCGTCGATTCCTTTCCTTCCTACTCATTGTGAGAGACACACTATTTTCTGACCTAATAGTAGTGAGAGGAGTGTCTAGAGTTCTGCCAAACTGGTTCATAGAGTAATTATCCCCCTCTATGTCAAAAATAGGTTGAGAATCAAAGTTTTGTTTGCATGAGCGTCTAGTATGAAAGGGTAACTCTATAAAGCTAAAGGAAGGGTGGTTTCCTTGGTTAATTTGCAACCTAGTTGTAATCGGCATGTAAAAAGAACAATGCTCAACTAATAGGACAACACAAGATCACTAGAAGTCCACACCAAAAAGAGAAAAATGTTCTTTTAATGTAGGACTTAAGTAGAGTAGTGAGCATGGTGTCCAAGAAAGTTATGACACCAAGGGCTCGAGCCAAAGGAGTAGCAAGATAGCTGTGTAGCCAAGAAGGCAAGTGGAAAAACAAGTGAAAATTTTCTCAACTTAAGTGTGTAATCTATACATCAAGGAAGTACTTTCAACTTAGATTGGCTTAGGACACATTGATTATGAACTAGAGTGATAGGAAATGCCCTAAGATAGCCTCTTACAGAATTTAGACCAAGTATAGTGAGGACTCAGGATGACAATTTATCAACAAAATGTTGCGGATGACACTTTTCTCAATGGAAGGGCTTACACTTAGTAGCCACGCGATAGTCTCAGGTATTGCCAAAAGATATTGTGAATGGTACTTTTCCCACAGGTTGTTTTATTTTTTTGTGTCCAGACACAAAGTAACACTAAGCAGTAATCAACAAGCATTTGGTTTGAAAATAGTAGGGGCAATTACATGTCTTAATCAGTTTAACAAGGGACAAAGCAACCTTGCCAACATGCAGTTGTGATATTTGAAAACAATGAAAGCCTATGAATGCTATCATTGTGTTTGATGTTCAAGAACGTTTACATAGGTCATTCACAATCAAAAACATATGCCAAGCAGATCTACCTAAAGGTCACGACTCATTACTCAACAACTTGGCCCACGTTAAGTGCCCTCAAGGGACACAAATGGCGAGTGTAAAATCTTGGGGAGATATGGATAACCCATTAGGATCAACCTTGCACCAAGAAGTTGAGTGGATAAATAGGATAGCTACTAGCCTAGGGCGTTTAGAAAGGATTTTCGTTCATAGCACTCCTCTTGTCCCTGATACAGGGCCCCTCCCCTTATGGTGAGTAACTGATCTCGTGACCACAAGAGTATCTTAAGCATTCCTCCCTAGTGATCTCCTCATGGTCAAAATCCCACAAGCGATCACACTAGGTCAGACAAGTGCTACATCTACCAAGGTTTTGTGTCCTTGATAGCCTTGAGTTTATAGTGGGTCAGAATAGTCGAGTTCGCTTGTCCCCACTTGGGTCGTTCCTCTTGGTTGCCCAAGAGAAGGCTCGCTGAAGGATCTTAACTCTAACAAATTGGATCCACTTTCAAGGGTCAAGATTTCTGATTCATCTCAAGGGTGAAGAGCATACTCTCCTATCTTGATCGTTTTTCCCAAACACACCAAAAAGATTCAATTATCCCCTTGCTTTTGAAAATTCAAAAGTAGGTCAAGATTTCTGATTCACCACAAGGGTGAAAAGCATACTCTCCTATCACCAAAGAACCTCAATCACAGGTTTAATGTGCCTAGGAAATGAAAACAACTAGTAGAGTGTTGCACATGAAAGTGAATTAACCCTCCTAACTTAGGCTAGATTTCAAAAATGAATGCCACAATTTAAGCAAAGAACAAAAGTTTAGGCTTACCTTGTTCGAAGCTAGCAAAGGCTAGGCACATTTTTAAGGGTCTTCACCTTGTTTTTTTATTTTTTCATCTTTGACATGCGTTCTACAAGAAATGTTTAGCAAATTTGTTTAAGAGTTTTTTTTTCTTTGGCATGCGTTCCTTTTTTTGTTGATTTGCTTTGCGCTTAACGAGCAATTAATGAGAAAATCCCTACAAAATAATATGGGTTGGGGCATAGTTACCAAATAATATTAAAAACATAAAGTGGTTATTTTCTTCAAACATTCAAGTTATCCCTTTTCACCAAGTGTATGCAAGGAATTGCAAGCTAATTACAAAATGGTCTCTTTTTCACTCTTTGTTTTTTACTAGACAACAAGATTTGATTTATTTCTCATGATTTCGTCTTCAAAAATAAAAGTAAAAAGAAGAGACTCCTACTACAAATGAGAGAGGTTTCTAAAAATGTAAGAATTTTAGTTGTATCTGCTCATTTTCTCATGTGGGACCCACTTTGTCAAAACAGACCATTTTTAGTAAATCAACTATTTGAGCATTGATATGACACAAAAATTAAAAATTCAAAGAAACAACCCCCTCTATAATTTGTAGACCTATCCAAAAATGTAGAGTTTACTAAAAAATTCACTGATTGGCACCCAAAATTGTGTTTTTGTGAAAAATAAAAAAATTGTTATAAATCATGCAAATCAATATGAATAAGTCTGAATTTCGGATTGGAGTCTCTCTAGACTATCACCACCCCCCCCAAAAAAAATCAAACTCATATGACAAATTTTTTGGAAGATATGAGTAAATCTTTCAAATTTCTATTGTTTTAATCCTCAACTAGCTTGCACGAGAGTTAGCCTTAATAACAAAATGAGAATCAAGTGAAAAACCAATTGATTAGATCTAATGAGTTGCTATAAAAATCATAAATGAGAATGCAACTAACATTTAAACAAGAAAAATGGAGCTAGAAACTTGGTTTTTGCCCCACGGTGGGCGCCAAAAATGTACACTATATTTTGTGTAACACTCTAAACCCTTCTATCCAAGGTATTCCATGAAATTGGAATGCTTAAATGCTAGCTTAGAGCTCCCTATCCACGGAGTGCAAGAAGTTAGGATTTGAATATGCAAGCTCTCAGCTGAGTCTTAGAAATGTGCTTCTTGCTAGTAAACCATGCAATGGGAGGTTCTTTTAGAGACGAGATGCAAGAGTGTAAATGTCCACCAAATATGCCTCAATGATGCAATGTAAGATGAAAACTAAGCTAAGATGAGAATGCAAAGTGCAACTACTCTAAGCATGGATGAGAGTATTACAAACCAACTATTAAGCTATGTGAGATAGAATTATTGCAAAATAGAAACTAGACTAGCATGCAAATATGAATCTAAGCTAAAATGCTATGGTATCAAGGAATGAAGACAAGAAAATGAAGTTCTCCACAAAGCTCCAAGAAACCTGTTAGAAAACCTGCAGCATAACAATATTCAAGAGTGTGTCTTCATATGAGGAGAGATACCTCTTTTTAAAGAAAATTGGATGGTTGAGATCAAAAGACAAGAAATGGTTAATCAAGGGTGGAGAATAATCCTTGCCTAATTTTTGACATTAAAATGTCCTTAATCAAAATAAAAGGCTCCACTTATAGAAAATTATGCATTTTTGTAGAAAATTATTTGGTTTTGTCAAAATGGGAGGCTTCTCAACACATGGAAAATTACACTTTCATGTGTAGACAAAATATTTTGTCAAAATAGAAGGCTCTACACATGGAGAATTACACCTTCATGTGTAGACAAAATATTTTGTCAAAATAGGAGGCTCTACACATGGAAAATTACACCTTCATGTGTAAACAAAATAGAAGGCTCATTTGCAGACAAAAATGCATTTCTTTTATTTATGAAATAAGAAATGTGTGGATGGATTTTTGAGAATTATATTTGAAATAAAAGGGAGAAAATTCTTTTAATCAAATATGTTTTTAGAATATGATGGTCAAATTATAGGTTAAAATCAAATAAATTGATTTTACTTTATTCTTGTGATCAAACACTTGATAACATTAGCAAGAAATGCTAGAAGGGGGTTTATGGTCTAGGTAACTATTTTTAGGTGATTACACAACCTAGGTTAGACCTTCTAAGATTTTGATCTCCTTTATAAGGATGATCTCTCTTTGTAATTATTGACCAATTCACTTTGATTATTGCAATCTCTTTTTGCTCATAAAAAATGTCTCATCTATGGATTTGGCAATTTCAGCCTTCATAGCTTTTGCTTCTCTCTTTATATGATAGGTGTTTGCATGTAGGTGATTCTTGGGAGCTGTAGGGTTGATCTTTCATCAACTTCAACAAGGGGCATGATTCTTTTGTTGTAGTATTTGTAGCAAGAGATACATACTCCCATAAATTAGTAGAATTCTTGAATTTGGGTGTTTGATTAGCGAGATGAGCATTTTCTCTCTATGGGGTTGTGATAGAATATGAGCACATAATGTTGAAAATTGTAAATCAACTCATACAATAACTATTTTATTTCCTCTTCATAAACACACACACTACTATGTATTATATGGCTAAGAGTCTTATGATCATGCTTCTCTTCATGACAAAAAAAAAATGTAGAGGGTCAATATGCATTTCAAAGGGAAAAAAATCTTAGAAAAAAAAGCTCATAGCCTTGTCGATCTAGCAAAGCATGAGAAAAAAATTCAAGCATTAACTACCAGACTAAGTCACACAGAGTACGTAATACATGTATCAGCATCGTTGACACTTGTAGATCTATAGTTTTCATGAATACTAGTATATGTGAAAAGGAAATGCTAACACTTTATGGTTCTAGGATCTTTCTAGGCATTGAAGCAAACTACAGTGACTAGAAGGCCAAGCCCATAATGTGCAACAAAGGGCCTAGTGCTAAAATTGTTGCATTGTTGCGGTGGTATGATTATCGCCATGATACCTTGATGCTTAAATAGTGAAAACACACATCTGATGATGGCTATTGGAGATCTAGGTCCCATGTAGACCAAGAATTCTATGCCTACAACCATAAAGATTGACCTTATTTCTCTTTACTTACTTCAGATATATACACATCATTCATAATATTAATAATAAATCAAAAGATGACCCTAATACAAGAATCCCCATTTAAGAGTACCAACAAAATGTAATATGTAAGGACCTTGACTTGGGTTTGTGCCTCCAAGGATATCAATTACCAACGTGCAACAATATTTAGATTAGCTCATAAGTTGGATAATTGCTAAATTAAGTGTATTTTTTTTTCAAAACCCTAATTAGAATACTTGACTAGATTATATTTATAGCTTAAAAAATACATAGTTCACATAGATTCCAAAGCATGGCACACTTACCAAGACCCTTAAAATTTGACAAAATGCATTGTCAGTGGCACCATTGAAAATCTCAAATGATTGTTCAATAACATATAATGTCTTCTCACATTAAAACAAGGTTGAAAAAGTTGTGGAATCACCCAAAAATAATGAACGTGGATGTTATCTTGAGATGTTTCTAATGGTACTTGTCCATTTTCCTATTCCTCTTCTTAATGGTGAATATCAATGTTAGTCTCTGATGAAGATGAAGAGTCATCGGAAGCATCACTGGTCTTATTAGTGTGCTCTGCTCTATAAAATTATTGCTTGATCATTTTTGCTTTTGTTCGTGCAATTGATCATAGCAACTTTGGGATGACAAAAAATATGTTTGAATATTTTTTTTCAAGCTTCTTACTTTTCTTTCCTTGCACCAATTATAAGCTTCTTCTTCTATTCTTTACTTGCACCAGGCAAGGACTCAAGCTCTCCAGAGCCCTTGTTAATATTATTTTTGGTGGGCAAGTAAATATAGAAGTTTGGCATATGGCAGATAAAAAATTATGCTGGTGGGCTGATTTTCAATTTCATCCCATTTTCACTCACTCAAATTTTGAGATCTATAAAGTAGGACCTCTTACATCCCAACAGGAAATTTCAATTAATTGTGTAACCTGAGGAAATAAGACACTTCCTGCCTAACACCACCTTGTATACAAAAATCTTATGCACTTAATTATATAATTTTTTTTGGTTAGTAAAATATTTTCATATTATTAAAATATCCTTTTTACAATATTACATCTAGGCTTTTAAAATACAACCTTCCTTTACACATTCAAGTTTCATTTAAAGAAACCATCTTTCTATACATCTTTAAACTTTTATCATCCTCCTAAGCCCTATATCTTAATAAACAAAAACACATTTATATATTGGTATTTCTTAACTGGCTCTTTACATAAACCTCCAAAATGAGTATAGTGTTTGCCACCTTTCCTGCAGTACTTTCCCCGTTTTCCACTTTCCACTCCATCGCTTGGCCTTTGCTTCTCCTCGACCTCTTTTCATCCTCGTGCCTTTCTACTTCTTTCTCCTTTGTCTTCCAAAAATTGCCCTCAAAAACTACCTTTTTTTATCACTGCATTAATCTGCATCGATGCTTTCATTCTACTATCCCTCCTCAAAAATTCCAATTTCATTCTTCGTTGCCCATCATAATTCAGACAAAAATGGCCCCTTTTCTACATCCTCCTTAGTCACTCTTCCACCCTCACTGGGAATTTTACCCAGACTATCCTCCTAATCCTTCTTTCTCCCACACTTCTCTGCTTCCTTGGGTGGGCAATGAAAAAGCCCATAACACTTTAGATGCTCCACTCTAGAAAGGCACCCATTTTTGCTACAAACTTAGCCTAAGCCAACTTTATCTTGGCTTTGTAACCTTCCTTTTCCACTCCTGTTGGCCACCACAGAAGATCCACCCTTCTAATTCTCATGCCTTCTTCATAATTTTCATAACACTCACTATAGTCAAAGCCTTTCGCCAGCCATGCCCATTCTAATAGGGATTCCATTCCCACAATTAAATCATCCGGAAACAAATTTTTCATTACCCACTCCACTTCTTCCATCGAGCTTGCTATCTCCAACCCCCATGCCATTATTATTGCTTCTATATCCACGTTTATCTTCCAATGGTGAGAGGAATTTTGAAACAACTCCCCAACCACCTCCTTAACGGCTTCTATCACACTCAACGTTGGGCATTTGAGCTGTAATTTCAACCTCTTGCCCTACATTGGTCTGAAAAAAGCCTTATGTTGTCTGCTAGTTTTAAATGTAAATGTCGCCTCCATTCTGCCTTTCAATTCAATCACTATCACTTCTATAGATTCACTGTTCAAATTGTTAGAGTAGCCTTTCTACCTTTACTATTTATTGCCTTCAGACAACTTTCACACTAAAGGAAAGGTCCCATCAACCTTCTACTCACACTAAGCTAACCTTGTTTTTACATCTTGTCATGATGAAACCATTTAATGTCGATTTTCCATATTTGCCCATCAGTTATCTGATAGTCCTTTATGACATCAATCATCTTTCCATCATTTCTAAAAAGAATTTGACCAGTCTTAAAAGGAACACGAATTAATAAATGCAACAACCCTCTTCATCCATTCCTTCCCAATAGTTACAAGTTTCAAAAATTGGCCTTCCAACTTCTATTAAACCTGCTGCCCATTTTGAGAGAGCATCCATGTCTATGTTTGCTTCTCTAAAAACATGACAATTTTGAAATTCCTCAAATCCATTTAATTCTTCTGTAATAGACATTAACAAATTTCCTAGGTGCCACACATGAATTGAATTATTACTCATGGCCTGCACAACCACCATCAAATCACCTTCTAAAATATATTTTTTCCCTCCACATCTTTTTACACATTTTAAAGCTAATACTGCTACTTGGAACTCTACTTCATTATTTGTTCCATCTTGTAATCTTAGCATTCCATATGCCACAATCTCCCCTAAATAGTCCTTTATAATGCATCCTACTCCTGATTTCCCTAGGTTTCCTTTAGAAGCCCCATCAAATTTTACTTTTAACCAACCTTCTTCAGGAGCTACCCACTTTGCTTCTTTCCTTTTATTAGTTTTAGATTTTGATTTAACTTTAGCTCTCACCTTTCCTATTTTAATTCTTGGCCACATTTTCTGAATTTACCTATCATAGTTCATAAACGCACATTTTGCTATATTTTTCCTAAAGATTGCAGCATTCATCACTTCTTCAATAAAATGATCAATCTTTTTAAAAAGTTGATCAATTGTCTCTGATCTTTCTTGAAAAATCCTCCTATTCCTTTCCTTTCATACCTCCCATATAACAACTGAGGGACTTACCTTCCAAATGCATTCAAATAAGTTTTTTCTTCCTATTCTCGGCCATGAAATAAAAAAAGCCTTTAGAGAGGGGCTCCATGGTCTAGACCTACCCAATTTTCCTTGTAGGCAACACCAACACTTTTCTGCAATGTCACAACTTAATGATAAATGATAAACATTCTCCTCTTCTTTTCCATACATAAAACATTTTGTAGGGCCTTGGAAACCAAATCTTCTTCTATCCTCTATTAGGATTTTGCCTTGTATTGCTAGCCATGCAAAGGTGCCTCTAGGAGAATTTCTTTACTCCAACGTAGATCCCCTGCTTCAAAACATTCTTCCTCCTTAGTGTCTAAGATTTCATATCCAAGCTTCACTAAAAACTTACCTGAAGTTGTTGTACACTAGCTGATCCTGTCTTCCTTATTAATTATGCAAACCTTTTTTTTCTTAAAGATCTCCCTTATGGATTTTTGATGTCCTTCAGACAAGCCCTCCACTCCCCAATCTTTCCACATCCATATTTTCCCAAATGCCCCGTCAATTTCCTCCATATATTTTCTCACATACTTGCCCCACAAATCACATAATATCTATTTCGTATCTCTATCCTTTGTTTCCTCATCTAAAGATGTGTCTCCATTCCATGAGTCTTCCCAAAACTTTGCCTTATTCCCATTACCTATGACCCATGAAATATGGTCTATTATGACATGTCTACATGAAAGAATAAAGTTCTATATTGCAGAACCTCTAATCGAATTTTGAATATTAGAATCCAAACATTTGGCTTTAAGAATCCTAATCCACATTCGCTTTACATCATTTGCCATCTACCACACCAACTTAGCCCCCAATGTTGTATTCATTGTGTTCCAGTCCCTAATTCTTGCACCTCCAAACTTCTTGGGTCTACAAATTTTTTCCCATTTAAGAAAAGGCCATTTTTTCTCCTCTCCCTCTCCACTCTAGAAGAATTTCCTCATCTGCCTTTCCACTATGTTAGTCACCTTCTTCAAGATTTTTTAACACATCATTAAGAAAATAGGCACCGCTTAAACCACAGATTTTAGCATCAAGACCCTTCTTGCAGAAGTCAACCACTTACCTCTCCACCCTTCCATCTTCCTTAGATATTTTTCTACCAATCCCTTCCAAACTTCACTTTTATTTTGCCTTTGAAATAAAGGAATGCCCAAATACTTACTTGGAAGATTTCCTTGCTTTATATTCAAAATTCTTCCAATAATTTCTCCTATAAAGAGGGGTGTTAAAAAGGAAAATTTCAAACTTTGCCCAATTTATCTTTTGTCCTGACATTTTCCCATAGATTTCCAAAGTTTTTTTCATCATTCTAGCTTCCTGCTTTGAAGCTTCACCCGTAAGAAAGGTGTCATCCACAAACTGCATATGAAAGTAGGTCCACTCCCCTTGCCACCTTTACCCCTTTCCATAGACCTTTAACCCTTTTTTCTTTAATTAGCCTCCCTAACACTTCAGCCAAAATTATAAATAGGAAAGGAGATAAAGGGTTACCTTACCTAATCCATTTTTCTAACTCAAAAAAATCTTGGTGACTGCCATTAACCAAAATTAAGAATCTTACAGAGGTTAAACAACCCTTCACCCAGTTAATCCATTCATCCTTAAAACCAATTTTTTTTAGAACTTTGAACATAAAAACTCTATTTACCTCATCATAAGCTCGTTTAATATCCAACTTTACCTTCGTTTTGTTGATTTTGTTTGTTTTGATCGAATGGATCGTTTCATGGGCAATAATCACCCCTTCAAAAATAGATCTTCCTGGAGCGAATCCACTTTATTCCTCCGATATTACATCATTCAGTACCCCTTTAAGCCTATTGGCAACTACCTTTGAGATTATTTTATACACAATATTACACAAAGAGATTAGTCCACAATCATCAAGAGATTTACATTCATTGCTTTTTGGAACTAATGCAATAAGAGTATTATTCAAATCTTTTAGAAAAAAACCCCCCTCTTCTAGATTCCTCAACCATTCCCCAGATTTCCTCTTCTATACACTCCCAAATGAGTCTTAAAAAACTACCTGCAAAGCCATCAGGCCCTGGACTCTTGTCGTTTCCCAAACCCTATAAAGCTTTTTTCACTTCTTCTTTGGAGACTTCAACATTTAACCTTGCATTTTGCTCATTTGTAATACAACTTTAAATGCACTCTAAAACTTTCTCATTCAAAGCCTCACCTTCTTCTTCAGCTCTTCCTCTGTCTTTGAAAAAATAAACTGTCATTTTCTTTATCAATTTTGGATCATTTATCACCTCACCCTCTCCATTCTTGATTGATTTTTTTTATTTTATTGTGGGCTCTTCTTATTTTCACTGAATTATGAAAGAACTTTGTGTTCCTATCCCCTTCTTTCAACCACGTTTCTCTAGATTTCTGCCTCCAAAACACTTCTTCTCTTAATAGGGTTTCATCATGCTCTTTTTTTTAGCCTCTTTTCTTCTTTGAAATCATCCTCAATCATCCCCTCCTAAATTATTCTTTCATTCAAAGTTTTAAGTGTTGCTTCTAGGTCCCCTTTTCTTTCAAATATGTTTTGAAAAGATTCTCTATTCCACACCTTCAATTTTCCTTTTATATACTGAAGCTTCTTAAAAAATTTAAAGGCCTTCTTTCCTTCCCTCTCAGGTGCCTCCCTCCACCAATTTTCAACCATCTTCTTAAATCTATCTTCCCTCAACCACATAACTTCAAATTTAAAAGGGCATCGGTCAGGAGTAAGTTCTTCTTGTAATCTTAGACTGATAGGGAAGTGATCCGATCCATGAATAGGTAGAATTTCAGCATCAATAAACCAATCAACTCTTGTCCAATCTCCCTCTAAAAGGAACTTATCCAATTTTTCAGCAATATTCACAAACCCTTGCCTCCTATTGTTCCACGTAAAGTCCCCCTGTTTAAAGGGAATATTGATAAGGCCATTTTGCCATAACAAAGGTCGAGAAGCCCTCCTGTGTAGTTGACCTCCATCCTTTATCTCCTTTTTTTTCTTCTGGATACTAAAAAACATTGAAATCACCCCCTAAAATAGTGAATTTATCTTGTAAGATTTCCAACATCTCTATTAGTGTTTTCTAGAGTTCTCTTTTCTCTCTACTCTGAATTGGGCCATAAACATTAAGAACATTGAATTCATATCCTAATTGTTTTGAAGAAACTTTTAATCACTACCAATTACTTCCCATCTACATTATTGTTCAATTTATTGTTTCCTTATTCCATAAAACACATATTCCTCCTAAGGCTCCCTCGGTAACCACCCACTCACTTTCCCATCTAAACAACTTTCTCCTTATCTCCTTTAGATTATCTAGCTTTATCTTTGTTTCTTGCATTAACACTACATCCGGTTTTGTTTGATCTAGGCCTCTCTTGATCAAGCGCATTTTGTCAGGGGCATTGTAGCCCTTGACATTCCATAATAGGATCTTCATCCCTTCTAGGAGGGGTTCTTTCCCCTTCCCGTTTTTAGCTTACTTTGCCCTCTAACACTTCCTACTATCTAGATCAATGCATTAATGGTTATTCTTCCTCTTTTTTGGCTCTTCCCAATATTTACTTTATGTTTTCTCTATAGTTCACTTTTCTTTAAGGATCATATTTTCCTCCATCCTAAAGAAGTCATCATCACCATCTACATCCCTTTCCACTTCCTCCTCATTTAGACTTTCCTCCAAGCTTGATTCCCTAGATCTTCCTTTCAAGTTTCTTATTGGAGAAATTTCAATATCCTTAAAACACTCACTAGTCCCCCACTTTATTACTCCATCCTGCCTAGTCATATACCCCTCATTTTCCTCCCACTCCCTTTGTGAATCTTCTGGCTTTTCTGACAACATTAAAATCTAGCATACTTCCTCTTGGGGTATTTGAGTTCCTTCTACATCCCTACTATCCCTTATATTATTTCCTTCTAAAGTTCTATATTCCACCCTTTCCTCATTAACTTGCCTTGGCTTCTATTCCATCCTAATTTTGGCAGTCTCATTCACCAACTTCCTCTGCAAATCTTCATCACTATTTTTTACACTTTGCAGTGTTTTTTTGGAGCCCTTGCATCCTTCCTCATCTAAAACTTTTTCCAAACCTCCTTTTGAAATCTGGTATTCTCCAGACCCTCGTTCCTAACAGTTATTTTCTTTAGTTTTCAACATCATAACATTCTCCACTTCTGTATTAACCTTTTGCCTTAGATTTTCACTCTCGTCCTTTTTGTTTTCTTTGATCCTGGCTATCTCTATAACCCTCTGAAGTAGCCTTTCCTCTTCCTTTTCCTTATGACGCTCTTCTTGTTTACACCTTTTTGAGTCATGTTCCTCACAAAGGCAAAACTCACAAACCTTCAACCCTTCCTCTAGAGACATCGACCGTCTCCAAACAAATCCATCAATCAAAATATTAATTAGTTTTGGGATTGGATGGAAATCATTCTACATTATACATATTCTTGGGAACATTTGTGGAGTTTCTCTATCCGCCATTTCCACTACCTTAATAAATGTTCCTAACTTTTTTCCTATCACTCTATAACATTGTTCCTGCTAGTATTCCTGGGGAAAATTTCTCAAACCTATCCATAGGGGGAGTTCCTTTATTACCTCCTTTGTTGGATCAAAATTCATGGTCCATTTCTTCATATAAAACCCATTTCCATCCATAAAATAAGGGCCACTATTCAAGATCCAGTCCCTATCTTGTGCTATATCCACTGTCACCATAAAATAACCATTTTCTAGTGTTTCAAAGTCTTTCACTGCACCCCATTTTTCATCACACCATTTTTTAATCTTCCCCATTGCTGGCTTTGGACCTCCCCACTTTAGAAACAATGCATTTTTTATCCAGAAAGTCACTCCTATCTTTTATCAAACTATTATCCAGAACTACTTTCTCCACTATGCATTGAGTCCACTGCTGATCCTCCATCATTTGCTTCTCCTGGTTTTCCACTCCCTTTGGTTTTCTCATTTTTTTTGCTATATTTTCAAAAACTACTTTCTCGCCTAGATTTATTGATGTGAATCTTTGCATTGGATGTCTTCTCCAACCATTTTCATTCCACCTCTCTCTTCTAGTTTTCCATTTTTCCCCATTGTTTTGTCCCACCTTTTTCCATTGAGAACTTTCTTGGAAGTTTCTGGTCCCATTTTGCCATCTTCCATTCCTACTCCCCCAGTAAAACTTTCCTTCATGTCTTCTGAAAGGCTCCAGGCCCTTTCCAAACCTCCCATACCTCTCATTATTTTTGTTATTCTCTGTAAACCCTCTCTGAGCACCAAATTTCCAGCGCTCTACCATTATCCTGTCACTCCACTTAATTATATAATTTAAAATTGTAATAGCTTTTAATAATAATTATTTCTTATTATACTTGTTGAAGGTTAAAAATTGCATTCACTTGTGCACAATCATTGAATTAGTTTTGCATCAATCAACCAATCATGAGTAACTATTTTCTATCAATTGAATATTTCTAGAGTTTCTATATTTATTATTAATTTAGTATATTATATAAAGTACTTGTCTCAATTAAGATTGGTCGATCTAGTTTGGTGACATGGGACTCCTTTTTTTTAAGGCTTCCTCACTATTGTTTATTCTATAAGATTTTTGGGATAAAAAGTGTTTTTTGTTAGTATTTCATATTTCTACCATTTTCATGAAATCATTCATAGATTCACTAGCAATTACTCTTATCTTTTTAGACAAAAATATTATTCTTTGTATTTTTCAATTTGATCAATAAAAAATATTATAATATATGTTTCTTTCTTGCTTAAAATAGACAATATCACTCATCCTATAAGCTACTATATAGTTATTTTTTCTATTGAGTATAATAGATAAACAAAGTTACATTGTTTTCATTACACCAATTCTAGGATCAGTATATCGGTTGACTCTAAGCATCACTATGTTATATATGGTCATCTACAATTTTTAACAAAGAGATGTACCTTTCTTGTAATTACAAAAAATTAAAGACTCTATAATGTCATCAATCTAAGACCATATTTCTGGGGACTGTGGTTTTTTAGCCTTGCGAGCCTAGATTAACTATTGTGATCAAGGTTGGAGGAGATACGATAATTAGAATTACAGCAACAAGGGCTCCTCTGACATCTCTAATAATCTTGTGTGCTCTCCTCAAGGCATGTTAAAAGGTTGGAGGTGTGGTTTGATTGTCCTCAGTGATATAGCTGAAGGTTACATCACTTTTCTACATGACTGTGGCTCCTTCATTTAGCAACTCTTTAAATTTCCTTTTTTCCACCTTAAGTACAAGAATAACTTGCATAAAAATGTTAAAATATATGAGTCTCTTAAGAGACTTAGTAAGATTCCTTTCAATACCAAAAAAAAAGTTATCATTTCTTTTTTTCCACAAAAGCCATAAAAATTCAATTGAAACAATCAAGATCTTCCCTGTTATGATAATGGTTAGGCTAAAATTTTGATGCAATTAGAACCCAGATATAGCTCATATTTCCTTAGTGAACATGCATTCAAAGAAAATGTCTAAAAATAATTTCATGTTTTCTACAACATGTATAGATGTTATATTCCTTATCTAGCCTAAGGACTGGTAGCCTGTACAAAAGGAGGTGCTATAAGAAGTAGATATTCTTAGTTTCAATGGGTTTGTGCAACAGATTTATCAATATAGTTTCTCATTCTTTATTATCGAAGGAAAGGTTCTAGCAGCAACTAAGATGCCAATAGATATCATGTTTGGTAGTGATCAGGTCGTAAATAGTTTTGGCCTTGGTAAGGGGTAGAGGGGTGTCATCTTTCCATGTATAGGAAGATGGTTTGCGGTGGTTGATCATTGAGGTTTTAGGAAGTATTAGATATTCAAAAACATTCTTTACCATAGTATAGGTTCTCTTATGAGTAGGTGGAAGATTGAACTTGGAGCTTGGGTATTCCGAATCAACAAGTTACTCATCTAAGATACACACTACATTGTTTGACTTTAATTGCAAATTTTCCTAATAGGAGGTCATTGATATCTAATCTTTTCTAATAGGATGCTTTGTTTGGATGTCCTATTATAATATTATTTCTAATCAAAACTTCCAAGGCCTATTGTCTTCTATGGATCTTGTAATCCGTTTGACTGCAAGTGACAACCCCTCTAAGGTATTTTAACCCCAAACCTCCCAATGACTTGCAAATTGTGCACCATTGCCACTTCACTGCATGTGGTTTTTTGTAACCTTTCCTGTTTGACCATAGGAAATCTCTAACCATCTTTTAGAAGTAGTTAATTTGGCTCTAATTGAACATCCAAGCTAAAGCATACTAGACAGTATAGGAAGATATAATCTTTTGGGAAACTTGTATTCTATCAACTAGGGATAAGAATCTATTGTGCTATGTGTTAAATTTTTTATCCAATTTTCTCTTTACCCAGTTACGCATTTCTCCCAAATTGGGGGTTATAAAGAAAGGAATTCCCAAATACCTAACTATGTGGTTGGGACCTCCCTAGGCTAGACCAAATTGTTCACACTAAGAGAGGGGATTGTGTTGCCATCCAAGCATGGTGGAATTGGGGAGAGACACTTTGCTACTAGAGGCTTTACAAAATAGATCTAGCTTCACCATAAGATTTTGAACATTTATTTCTTCCATAATTAGGTTGATGGTTGTATCATCTGCAAATTGAATATTAGAAAATTCTTCATTATTGGGAAAGGATATACCTTTTACTCTAGGTGAGATGTTGTTGTCCATTATAATGTACCCAAGGGCATCAATTGTTATGACAAATAGTGCAGGTGTAAGGGGACACCCTTGTCTAATAGACTTAGTGAGTAAGAAGGTGTTGGATCTACATCCATTGATCTTAATATGTGCATCAACATCCCTGAAAAAGGTTTGTACCATACAATAGTAGAATTCTGTAAATCCCAATTATTTCATCATCGCAATAATAAAATTGCAATCTATCTTGTTGTAAGCTTTTGCATAGTCCAATAGCACCATGCATGCCTGTTGATTGGTTTCCTTGGCCCAATCAAGTGCTTCCTAGCATGTTATTAAATTCTCTAAAATGTATCAACCTTTCACAAAATCAGTCTGGGTTTGGTTGATAATTCTAGACAATACATTTTCCAGCCTAGTAGCCAACATCTTAGCTAGTATCTTGTAAGATACATTCAAGAGAGTTATTGGCCTTCATTTTTTTATTAAGTGTGATACTATATTATTAATTACCTTTCTTATTAAAAATAGATTAGGTAGATTTAGGAGCACTTACTTTCAATTATTTTCTTGAAGATTGGATAATGCGTTACAATTTATAAATTAATTGTTTCTTCAACTTTCAACAATTTTTTAAAATTTTAATAGAATTGTGTTTCTATTAATAAAATAAAATAAATATATTTGTTTCATGAAATAGATACCTCACACCTTTGTGTCATGTTTCTTGTAAAATTCTATGGACTCGGTGCAACAATCAAAACTCTTTGAGAAACTAGAAAATACTTACATACAATATTATTTCCTCTCACTAGCTAGCTATTGTGAGGCAATTTCTACATATGTATCAAATGAATATGGTGCTCTTATTAGGGGTCTATTCTCTCATGAGATACTTTAATATTGTGAGGTTGCATCTTGTATCTACAATACTTTGCAAATAACCATTACCAATCATTGTGATCTTGTTCTTGTACATACCCTAAATGCACATAGTGCTCACATGGACAAGCATCTTACAACAAGAGTCTCAATTGTATACAATGTGTTCATGTATTTTTACATACATTTTCCCCACAACATTATTGCTTCATCTCAACGAAATACTTCAACCTTGCAATCTCTTTTTGGACTGATCTCAACTCCTTCAATTGTAAGCTCATCCTTATTTTTGCCATTATGTCATTATCTATTTAGGTGAGATAATAATAGCTATCTTGATATAGCTATCTATAAACCTTATATATCATGTTATAAGTATTGACTCCAATGCACAATATATCCAATTATAAAATCCTATTCATGACAATCTTCTACTATTGTACCCATATCATGCACTTTGTTTATATGTTCCAATTTATAAATGGCTTCTATTATATACATTCTTGCATTTATATGCATTATTTCAAAATTTTCCAATCAAATTGTAATATCCCATTCAATGGAAAGTGTGGAGTTTTTAAAATGACAACACAACCATTTAACTTTTTTAATGAGATGATGGAACACTTAGAATTTCATAATCTTAAAGTCTTGCCAAATTGTACTCCTTTAATTCTCCAATTTACTAGATATGTACAAATGATATTGTATTTAGCAGGTGTACTAGAATATGAAATATTGATAAATACATATTCCAATTAATTTTTTTA
This sequence comes from Cupressus sempervirens, assembly GCA_028749045.1. Taxonomy (NCBI): domain Eukaryota; kingdom Viridiplantae; phylum Streptophyta; class Pinopsida; order Cupressales; family Cupressaceae; genus Cupressus; species Cupressus sempervirens. The sequence goes on from CM053788.1 coordinate 18,324,904, forward strand.
AAACATTTTATTTCTTTACTACAATGTCCATTTTTTAAAATATTGAATGATGCAATGACTCTAGTTGACATGCAGTAACGAAGTCGAGATGCTAATATACTGTTAGCCTACAATAAATATGTCCTCACATGATTTTTGGCTTCAACTATAGATTTAGGGAGTAGAATGAGCAATTTTACAAGGCCACCAAGCTTTTAAGATTATAATGAAGATAATCATAAGTGTGAGAGGACAATACTTGTCTTTGAAAAAAAACATAAAATACAAAGTTCATACAAAGGTGCCAAAAGATGACCATAGGGGCAATGTCGTGCAAAAAAAGGGATCCAAATGATAAACATTATCACGGGCTTAGAAAATTTGACACAACTTAGGAGGCTTGTATTTCATATCATAATGTTACAATTTCCATAAAAGGAATCAAATTGAACTCAAAATTTGACTATGATAGTTTGAAAACATACAATATGATTAGGGAAAATGCAATTCCATCCTTAAAGATTTTTGTGTTCTTCAATTATACAGAAACAATGTCATGGTTGCAAAAGTTCAGGTTCCAAATCAAATCTTGATAATTCAAGTGGTTTCAATTGTAAATCTCCATCAAAGTTAAATGCAACTAATGATACAATTCCTCAACTACAATTCAATTGTAATTCCATGTGCAACATTTGTTAGAGTAATATTTTGTTTTCTTACTACTTAAATCATTTTGATTTAATTAGTTAAGTTATTATTCTTTAGTGCTTAAGCTTTCTCTTAGGTGCATTAATAATTAATTCTTTTATTAATTATTAATATGCAACTTAGCTTTCTTAGACTTTAGGGTTTTGTTCACCTTTAAGGTTGAACTCTTGTTTTATTTTTAAATTTTCAAGGAATACATCTTTCTCTCGCTTTGCTAAGATTTGTAAGCTTCACTTTTTCCCTCTTTGGTTTCCTTTCAGCAATAGGTTATTTTCATGTACGTGTTCTTGGTGAACTGTGAAGTTGGTTTTTCTCAACTTCTATATGGTATCAGAGCTTCCTTACTACTGTCTGGTCTGGAAATCTTGAAATCATGATTCAAAGATGAAAAACCCAACTTTTTGTGTTTTTTTCTGGTGCACTTTGGGCAAAAATGGATGCCACCATTGCGCTCAAAAGGCTTAGTACAATCAAAATCCATATAAAATTTGTCAATTTTGGCCATAGTAGCATCTGGAAAAAAAATACTTCCTGGGTTTGTATGACTTTTTTTTTAAAAAAGAAGCTTTTCAAGCATTTTTTAGCACACAACTATTGTGTCACCAGTGTGCCCATGCCTCGCTCTCACCGATGCACTACTGTGGCCTAACCCGCGCCCCACTGTCGCTGGCGAGCCGCTATCCTATCGTCGCCACCGCTACCACCTTGTTGCTCGGCCATTGCCTCCACCGACCTGTCACAACTGCTAGTGGTGACATCATCTTTTTAGGCAGTGACATCATTTTTTCAGGCAGCGATGTCATTTTTTGGCAGTGACATCATCTTTCTGACAACTATCGACGGTGAAGTCAGCTTTCTAGTGACCAATTTTTTTTCCTTGCAATTGGTTTTTTTCTGGCGAACGGCCACTTGACGGTCATATGGCCATCAATTTTTTTCCATCTTTATATTTTTCCAAAGAGCTCATTCTTTGGAGGAGTAGTTAGTTTTTCGGCCATATCTTTTGCATATGATGTTCGTTTTCAAAAAATGAAATATCACCGAAAAGTTGGTTCTAAGCCAGAGATGATGATGTTAGTTTCATTATATGACTCGATCATTTGAGCTCATGTTTTTAGCATTGAAGTAGAGGCTTTAGTTTCTTATCTCTCTACATTTGGCATTCAGGTTTTCTTGTAAGTTTTTGTGCTTTTCCTAGTTGTTTCTTTGGTATACGAGGGATAAATTTAGACATTATGGGGGGGTGCATTTTCCTTTTTGTAATTTAATTCAGAAATAACCCTTCTACTTCTATCTACTTTCTCTCAATGGTAGACTCTTTTGTCGCCTGCCTTACACCTCACAACTACCATACTTGGAAAGGACAGATGACCAGATTGTATATGGAAAAGGGGTTATGGTCATGTCTTGATGTGGCTCTACTAGTTCTACAGAGGCCTTATGAGGTTCTTATGAAACAAAATAAGATGGATGAGGCAATGGGCTTCATTGCACTAAATATTTCAGATAGGTTATTATTTCATCTAGATGGTTTGACTACACCCAAGGCTATGTGCGACAAGTTTTCCACCTTGTTTGGCACAATGAATTAGTTTAGGGTTCTAAAGATAGATGCAAATTTCACCTCCTTGGTACCTGAATCATTCACCAGCATTAAGGACTTCTTGATGAAGTTCAAGTCTCTTCGATCTATTTTACAAGCTACTAGAAAGACAAAGTCAGATGATGAGTGTATCTTTCTGATACTCTCAAAGCTTTGAGGTCCTTAATAGATTTTCACTTCTACCTTCTACTCTACTATGGATGCACTAGGTGCACGACATGCTATGCCCTCTTTTCAGACATTCTATGATAGGTTAACTCGTGAGCAGTCCAAGCTCACTCAGATGGATTCACTTACAGGTTCCCAG